>CM068302.1:60139919-60154725 GCA_034768395.1 Linum lewisii | reverse complement strand
CTTTTTTTCAAAACAAAAATCGCAAGCAATGCTACAAAATAATCCCTGGGACCAAACTAGTCGATCAATCAATCTCTAACAACTACAATACTATAACCATCTTGATTCAACAATGCGACTCAGTAGGCGTCACGAACAAGCAAGCAATGAGCAACACTGACACGGTTGAAGTAATGGAAAGTAATAATCGAAAGAATACGAAATCAAAGCAAATGGAGAACAGTGGAGGCGGTTACCAGCACAACAGTAGATCCAAGCAAATCGAATCCACAGAAGTTCACCACTCCATCCAATAGCATTTGAATCTCAACACTGCCTTTGAGAAATCGAGTCATCATCTCAAGCACCGCCTTCTAGAGAGATAAAGTGATAATGAAATTGATAACGCAAAGGCGAGAGAAACGGTTGGAGTTTTGGAGAACAAGTGATCACATAAAGAAGCAAATATGCAGCAGTAGCAAGCAGCAGCAGCAGCACGATCTCCCTTGATTCTTGTTATTTGTTTCCCTTTCTAGTGGTGCTCTCCTTTTTCGTACAACCGGCCTACATGCTACAGTGAACTAAAGAGAGCGCGGCAGCAATGGCGGAGATTCGAACGAGGAGTAGGGACGAAGAACGATATGAAAATTAAAACAAAAAATGCAGAGATAGAGAGAGAGAGTGAAAGAAGGAGATCGATATGGTATTTTTTTCCCCTTTTGTTATTTGCTTTTCCTTTACAGGTTTCCTTTTGTTTTTACAGTTTTTAATTATTTACAATTTATCAGGTAAATTATAGTTTCAAACGGTCGAGCCTAAATTTTTCTACTTTTCACTCCTAAATATATAGAAAGTTACAGTTAGATCCTATTAAGTATTAACCATATAACTACTAAACCACTAGTGTACGGGAAGGTAGTCAAATATTTATTCGGAATAAATCACTCGTAATGGAGTCAACAAATGAAATATTATCATCGATCAAATTACGAGACGGGTACGAGAATTATCTTTGTGAAAAAGGTGTTGAAAACGAATTTAGATGTGATTTTCTCATATATACTCATACCACATTAATTTGTTCTCATCAACAAATTACGTAACTTAAAACCCTAAAATTTTTAAGAACAAAAAAGTATATATTGGTTTTCTGTTTAAAGTAGTTTAACCTCATATTCATATTTTTCGTAACTTCTTATCAATGTACAACGAGAAATTATTTTTAAATTCAAAGTAATGATTAATTTATGTGATTGTTATAACGATGGTGGCTTAAATCTAATTTATAAAAAGGAGATCACCCCAAATCGATCTCATTGTCAATGTCATGCCTAAATGTTGTCAATTTCAGTAGTCAAGGTTAAATTAATGTCTCATTATTAAATGAAAAGCCTAGTCTGAAAAAAAAAATAGTGCATTTTGATTTATAATATGAAAAAAAATAACAAAAATGTACAATTGAGTACATAAAATCAGACTTAATAATAAAAATAAAGAAGTTAAGGTAATGAACAACTTTCAGGTCCATAAATAGGGTGAAGCGTGATGATGCTACTTGGGGTCAATTTTTGCCTAGTATAGGATAACAGCAAAAAAGTAAGGATCATATGTTAATATCCCAAAATAGAAGTACATAGCTGCAATTAGGCAAATATGCAAGGGGGGAATTAATTTGAAAAAAAAGGGTAAGTGGTTTTTTATGTTATGTAAATGAGGTAAGAAAAGAAGGGAAGGGTGTGTGAGTGAGAGTCACGTGGGGAAAGGAAGAGGTGGGGGGACCTCTCCCGACAGACAGCTGGCTTACCGGGTTGGCTGACCATCATCCACATCTTCATCCGCGTGAAACAACCAACTACTGCTACTACTACAACAACCCTTTTTTCCTTTTTCAGCGTTTTGTGCACGACACTGAAATTCACCCCCCTCGTTAATTTGATTTTTGAAACCCACATCGCCTCCAGTTCAGCAAAATTAAATACAGAGTAATTATGCAGTCAAATATCTGATTAGTATGATTACGAGATGTTATTATTAAGTGTGTATAATTTTTTTCATTTTTAATTATTATTGATTTATTAATCATATTATATTGTGATTTATAATGTTTTTGAATTTTTTTTTATCATGAATAAAGGTTAGGTGCATTACATTTTGTTTTGTGTAAATGATAATATGTTGAGAGTTAAATTTCTCAAATTAATATGAGATGATTTTGGGCAATCAATGATTTCCATGTGACAGGAGGAACTACGAAAAATAAATAACAACATGGTGAATTTTGTGAGGGTCTGCCCGCAATTTTTTTACTTTTTTTCTAACTCATTTTCTCTCTCTTATAAAACGATTATTACGTAACAACTCTTTATACAAAGTTTGAAGTTGATTTTCTCATTCATTAAAGTTGTGTAATTGTATTTTACGAGTTTAATTACATCAATTTTGATACGTTTTGTTGATTTCTTTAGGAAAATATCAAGCCTCTCGTATGTTTTTCGTATGACGTATTAAACCATATAATAGTTACATAACATGTAATATAATAGCAATATAGCAGTGTGGCATGTCATCGTTATGACATAATCAATGACATACTATTGTCATAACGCTAAATCTAATGCATCAATGTCATAATATATTAATAGTTTACGATCTCCGTCTTTCAATATTATCTTCTCCCCTTCCATTTCGTTTCTCTTTTCTCTGCCCTAATCTATCATATTGATATGAGAAATAAGTCTCTCACAGCAATAGTAGCACTATAATTTTTTTCAAAAGATAACCCAAAACATTGATAAGTGATATAGCACCAACCGACCGACGATGAATAAATTTGGTAAGCTCATGGATGTAACAATGACCGTAACGATGATGAATAAATTTGGTAAGCTCATGGATGTAACAATGACCGTAACGATTCTTCGTATCATTAATCTCTGTAATGTTCAATACCTTTTAAATCATGGGGTTGAAAGCAGACAAAAGTAGACAAATAAATTTTTTTCCATTTAGATATGAAGTGCTTATAAAGTTATGGGGTTATTTTGTTGGTGTTAAGTTTATTTTCATGCGCTCGTTCTACTCTCTGATTTCAGTATTTGGCCTTACATCTTCTATGTGTAGCGTACGTATGAGACAACAGACATTTGGTGTTGGCTGTTGGATGTATATATATATATGGTTCTCCGTCCTTGAGTTGGCATGCCGTCGGAAAATTACTACTTTATTTCACTCCTACCTGTTGTACAAAAAATTAACAAAACCCATTCAAATTTGCATAAGCTTGAAGAATATTTGCTACGACTGGTCAAAGATTCTCAAAACTTTGTAAATCAGTTTTCTGACTTGGGCTTGAGTCCATCTGGGGTTCGAATACATGGCCCATAAGCCCGTTTAAGGTTGAGATAAGTGGCTGTTTCGCAGCTACTCAGCCCCTTGGAAAAGCCCAAAAAAGCAATGCAACGGTAGATAAATGTTTTGCCACAGCGGATTGGGTGGGCATTTGGGTTACGGGTACCTACAACTACATAACTTTATTTCCGAAAGTCCTACAACTACAGAAACGGGAGGATTCATGATGGATCAAGACACTGAGCTATTTCATATGTATTGGGCTCAATCTACAAAATTTCTGGGCCAGTCTACTTACACATACAAAAATATAAATAATTTCGTAGCTTTAGACACGGGAGTGGAGTGGATCGCGGCCTGGGGAACCCCACCCCTAGATCCACCACTGACTACAGAGTTACACCAAAGATATGAAACACACAATAAAAACCATTGAAATCCAATGTCTCCTACAAAGGCTTAAAAGATAGCACATAATTCATATGTATTTCAGAAGAACGGCCTCAGAAGCTAATTCACACCAATAAACAAATGGGTAATTAGCCTTAAGAGTTTCATTCGTTTGGAGGTTTTGGAATTTATAGCACATTATTCATTGCTATATACCATCAATGACAGAACACATAAAAATGTTAAAAAATAGACAAATGTAACCTGCCGCTGCCCAAATAATAATAATAATAACGAGTTGTAAAATAGCGTTTTGGTCACTTTCTTTACCCATTTACAAAGGATTATAATATTATTATTATTATTATTATTATATTATTATTATTATTATTAATTTGATAATATAAGCCGACCTTGATAAAATAATAATATACATTACTAGGATTAATTAAAAAAAATTGTATTAGCCGCCATAATTTCTTGATAAAAAAAATTGGAGGCACAACAATCAAGAAGAAAACAACGTGCCCTCAAGATTCCTAATTCAAAGTTAAAACAAATGTGACCCAAGGTCAAGCTATGCGTTGCACTAGCTATGCACTAATTGATTCAAAGTTAAAACACTAATTAAAGTGTGGCGTGAGAGATGGAGGATTTTCACGAATTTGAAGATGGATCAAGCAACACTCTTCACCAAAGTTGGGACTAACATGATTGATTTTGCTACTCGTTTCAAGTATGAAAGGGAGATATGCATAAAACCCTAATCATAATTAGTAACGACAAGTGAACTGAATTTGAAGAGCTAACGGAAAGAAAGACGGAGTAAATTTGTTCCACTGAACCAAAAACAGAATAGCATAGCCAAACAAGCAGACAATCAGTATATCGAAACTTCCAGGTTCTTGCTACAGCTAATAGAATACTTCTAAGAAAAACAAGAACAAAAAAAAAGCTCCAGTTTTGCTCAATAACTTATAGCAGAATTAACCAGTGATGTTCTGGGCCTTGTTAAGGATCACACCTTCGTATTTGACCTGGAACCACTTCATTGCATCGTCCTTTGTAACCCTCTGGTGGATCCCAACACGGGCCTTGCACCTACGGCGCCTGGCAACACGGTACCCAGCACGCTCAAGCACAACGAAGAAGTCCATGCCATAGATACCAGTGGAAGGATCATACCTGTTAAATAAGATCAAGGGATTTAGTTTCAAGGCATAACAGCTCTGAAAGCCAATTTAATATGAATTGAATCCATCAAGAGTTCTATATAAATTATAATGGATCAGATCATCACAAACATATCATTTACAGCATGATATGGGTTCATGTAGCTCAGTCACATTTTAATCATTGTAGAAGTAGATTGTACCGGAGCTATTGAATCATTTCAAGGTTTGAAATCTTTATGCAAGGCAGATTAGACTGAAACAGCAATAGGAATTCGCATTCTTGCATACAGCCAGTCCAAAATTCAACATGGTGCATATAGTGTTTCAGCCAAAACAATTAAAAATCAAGAACAGATGCTATTGAGATAAATGCACTTACTTGATACCAAGATCAATGTGCTCCTGAATACCGAACCCAAAGCAGCCAGTATCACTGAAGTTCTTTCTAAGCAATTCATACTCCTTAACCTTCAATCCACTCTCGAGGAGTTGCATTGCCTTGTCACCTCTGACAGTGACATAGCAAGCAATCTTTTCGTTACGCCTGATACCAAAAGATCTAACAGTGTACCTAGCTGCAGATTACAACAATACACAAAAACTCTCATAAGCAACCTGAAAACAAGGAAAACAATAATGAAACATACCATAAAACAACAGTGAAGCATTCAAAGTAACAATGCCTAACACTTGAGCTACGATTATCCAGTAAAGAGATTAGATAGAAAGTCCGAATTATTCTGATATTGCACACATCTAAGACGGATCTTATAAACTCGAGTGGCTCAATGAAGTATAGAATCTCTGAAACAGACAAACAATTACCTTTGGAGAAGACAGGGGTCTGTCCACTGAGCTGTTCCAACACCTGCAAAGCAAGAAGCCAATAGCAATCCATCACACACAACCCTAAAAACAGAGTACAAAAGAAACGGAGGGAGGGAGGCGAACCTTGGCGGCTCTGGTGAGACGATCGCCACTCTCGCCGACGGAGATGTTAAGGACCAGCTTCTGGACCTTTATCTCCCGCATAGGGTTGCTGAGCTTCCTTTCGGCCGCCTGCATTAGCCATTGACGAAAATTAGTTGATACCACATCAGCTATAACAAGTGAAGATCGAAGTGAGAGTTGTGCGCCTAAACGGTGGATGAGATCGAGAGAGGCAGCAGACATACCATTGAAGAGGTTGTTGGTGGTGGCTGTAGAGGAGGTGATTTGCTACCCGCCGCGGCTGTGTGTGTTCTGGAGGGACGAAGAAGTCTGAAACCCTTAATTATACTAGGGTTTTCTCGCGAGTCAAAATGTCGAAAATACCTTTTTTCTGCGGCTTAAAGTTATGCCTGAGATGGACTCTAGTAAGCCCAATACTTAGATTACCCTAATTTTGTTCTTCTTGGGCTTACAAGATGGCCCGAATTGAAGCCCAGTAATTTTTGGTAGTAAGCCCAGTAATTTTGGTAGTAAGCCCAGTAATTTCTTCTCTCTTGATTTATTTATGGGTTATTATTTTTAAAAATCTCCAACTTTGACGAATTATTTTAGAAAAGCTCTAAGTTCAAAAAACCTCAAATCTATCCCGTACTTAACGCCGTTAGTCCTTGTTTGTAAATTTTTAAACTCTTTGAACCAAGTGGCTAACGGAATTAACTTATAAGTTTTTTGTCTTCAAGAATCAGTAACCCAGGTTTGCCCAAATTGCATTTTGACCCTTCTCAGTTCCATTCCTTACAAAAACACCCATCTCTTCGCCTCCTCCTTCTCTCTTCTTCTTCCTCTTCCCTTTTCTTCTCCTCTCCTCTTTCTTCCTCTCTTTCAAACCACCGAAAAAGACGTTGCCTCTTCCATACCTTCGTACTGCTTCTCGCTCTCCTTAGGGAACATTCGACGAGCAATTGCCTCGCAGATTAGCAGCCATTTTTCGTAGGAAGAATCAATTGAAGGGCACCACTTAGCCGCCAGAGTGAGCTTTGACTAATCCTTCGATTTCAAAGCCTCGCTATCGGATTTCAACAAATCTGCAAACAGATCAGCAACAGAATCGAACAAGAGCCTCTTCTCCTCACTAATCCTCACCGTGCCGTTCAGATACTGATTATGAGCATAAGATGAAGAAAATCCTCCTCCTCCTCCGCCGCCGCCGTACGAGTTCTTCTTCTTCAATGGCGGCTTCTGAGGGAACGAATACGCATAACCAGAAGACGACGACGACGACGATGAAGATGATGATGATTTCGCCGAGTGGGGGATCGGTTTCTGGTGGGGGTGAATTTCATTCTTCTGAGACGATTTCTTGGGAACCGGGACCGATCCGGTGGATTTGCTCCGGGAGAGAAGTGGCGGAAGGGAAGAAATTAGGGTTTTCTTCAGGTCATAATTGTTCAAGATGGTGCTCCTCTTGAATCCCCAAAACGACTTGGAAGGCTTCGACGATTGATCCTCGGCGGCATCCGGTGGAGGAGTGATCGTAATCGTCGGAGATTTCTTCTTCTGCGGTGGCGGCGGTGGCGGGAGAAGGTTTAGCTTGTCGAAGCTCTGCGCTCGTCGGCATCCCGAAACACCCTATTGTTCTTCTCCCCCAACAGACCCCACAGAAAGCCATGATTCAACAACAAAACACTCCGGCAGAACGCCGACCCACAGTTCAATCATTTCCATACCAAAAGTCAATCCTTTACATCCAAAGGAAAGGGGTCAAACACGAAAAAAGTCGTGAACTGAAGACAAAATTTGTTCCAGCCTTGTCGCATGGCCCAATAATGGAAGCCCAAGTACGTTGGTCTTTGGTGCGCAAATTAATGCACACTAGTTTTAACTCAATGGATTTCTCCAAAGAGATCGTTTTTCCCTAGGTCTTTCTTTTTCTATTACTCAACAGTTGTGGAATAAGCAATTCGGGTTTTCGTGCTGGGTTTGAAATGGTTTAAAAATGAACTAAGTAAACTAAGAATGCAAATTGAACAAGCAAACAAGTGAAGCAGATTGGAGATTTGAATATAGACTAAGGCGTTTGTCCAAACTCGAATCCGCTCTAGCTCGATTAAGACGGATGATGCAATGCAATTTCAGTTTATCAGACTTGATGACTCGACACTTCCTTGGGTAATCTCTACTCCATGGTCAGGACGCAGAGAAACTATCCTATCAAACCTACAAGTTCCTATGGTCAAGATAACTCGCAAATCCTCAAGAACGCACGAAGAACAGTGAAATGCCACAAAGATATGTAAAGAGATTAGTTTCACCGGCCCTATGGTCAAGACACCGCAACCCTAACGACCTCCTAAACTCTAGAATGATCTACGTCCATGGTCAGAACCGCAAATCAAAGATGAAACAAAATCCTACGATATGGTCAATCAACGGATTCTTAGAGCTTCAAATTAGGGTTTAAGAGAAAACTCATCACATGTCTGAATAAACTTCAATTAACATTAACGGGTTAGAAACCCGACATCATCCATACAAAATCTCACTAGAGTTTCATCTAATCTGAACAAACTAAAGAGTTTAGCTCGACATCACTACAGAAGAAATAACAGAAACAATGGAGAAGAAAACCGGAGAAGAAGACATCTTACTCCGAGAAAACCTAATCCTGATGAATCTTCAAACTCCTGAGTTAATCCTCGCTTTTCCTCGCTTAATCGTCACTTCAAAGCTTCAAAATCCTCCTCCGAGAGTGTCTGGTTCGTCAAAACCAGAATGAATGAAGTCTGTCTGTCTCTCCCTTGAAAACCCTGTTTTACTCTCCGAAATCCGTCCTGGGAAAAAGTGCGCCCCGGCGGCACTTAAAAAGTGCGCCGGCGCACTTTTCCATGAAAATGGCGCACTTTTTGTGGCCGATGGAAAATTTATAGGACGCCAAAAATAAAGTGCGCCTGGCAGCACCAGAAAAGTGCGCCGGCGCACTTTTCATGGATTTAGGCGCACTTTTGCCCCTGGAAATGACCTTCAGCTCTTTTGATGATTCCCGCTCCGTTTGAACTCCAAATTGATCCCCGTTTGAAGTGCCGAGCTCGTAGAAAAGTTATCCACAACGTGGTAACCTGAAATCTCAACAAAAACAACTCGAAACAACATCAAATTGCCCAAAAGAGGGCCAACGGGAGATAAAACATATTTTTCATAAAAGTCATTCAAGTTCATCACAATTCGAAGTCAAATAAGGGGAATGTCGTTCAAATGTGGCGAGATAAACGCGGTAAATCTAACGTCATCAAATCACCCCACACTTAAACGTTTGTTTGTCCTCAAACAAGAACTTTACCACAACAATGCACCAACTTGAATGAGCAAACTGAAAACCTCTTGGTTCCTAGAAAGATGTATACGGTGCTTCTACCAAACAAGATGATTACCCAACTAACCACACAATTAAGAACCAAACTTTTGCCAGAGTGAAAGAGGAACAAGACTTTAACGAGCTAGTGAACAACCTGACTTGGTAAAGGCAAGACAACGCTTACTTCCGCAACACTTACTCTAGAACGCAACCGGACACTTGCTAGATAAGGAAACACGACTAGAACAAAATTAAAGAGCATTTCATTTTTCTCTTCATTTTTTTTTTTCTTTCTTTTTTTTCCTTTTTTTTTCGAATGGGCGGTACAGTGTGGATACTACCGGGTACGGAGCAGCCGGAAACCTTTGGAATTCCGCGTTATCCTAGACCCCAGCCACGATCGGGAGTAGGTTAGAAGAAGAATGCCACATTGAGACTTCCCTTTGGGACTACAGCAATGGGCAGGCACGTATGCCAGCTCGTGAATCGACCCACAACTTCAATACCAAACCATTCATTTTTCAGATTTTCTTTGATTGGGAAAATCAAAAACAACTTAAAGCACGAAATTAAAAGATCCCTTATCTAGACTCGATCCAGGCATTGAACTAGAGAATTCGAGCATCAGACAGACCAAGTCTTACACATTAACAAGTCAACTGTTCACTAACACGATAAGGGCAAGCTCCTAGACTACTAAGAGCAAGAAGAATGGGAGATGGTCATAATTCAGGTTCTCACACACACATTTGGTTAAAGCCAAAGCACCACATCAATCTCACCATATGGAAGACAGTAGGCAATCCAAGAAGTTATTAAGCAGTGTGGAAAATTACTTGCTACCGAGAATGGGAAGTTGTGAAAGAGTGACAAAACAAGGCACAATCACCGCCCATTACTTGGCAAAACATGCAAACAAACACCCACCCCACACTTAAATTTGGATATTGTCCTCAATGGACTGCACAACAGTGAAGAAAAGTGTAAAGGGGTACCGAGAAGTAGATCATGAGGATGCCAGTGGAGGCAAGAGTGAAGTACCGACGGACAGTCATGGCGGGAGCTGAGGATAGCCTGAAACTGGAGAGAACCTCACAACACGATTAGAGTATTCAAAGTACAGAATAGACCACTGACTCAAGAACTACAACAGTTCGACACAAACTCAAAATTAAACAACTAATTCAAAAACTCAAAACAGACTCCAGACATGGGTTGCCTCCCATGAAGCGCTCTCCTTTAACGTCTTTGAGCTAGACGATACCTGGTTATGCACCCCAACTCAAAAGTTCCTTGAAGTCAAACAGCTTCTTCAAGGCTGGCGGTTTAGTTCCAAATAGCACGTCAGAAGGAGCAAGATGCAGTCGATGGTGCTCAAGTAGATCCTTGTTCTGCTCGGATGACCTTTTCTTCTCAAACTTTCCTACTGGAGGAGGAAAGAGATAGTATGGTGTGTTATAATCGATGATTGCAGTCTGCTCCACACCAATGTCATCCAAGTTGCTCTGGAAGTTGAGCTCATACACCTCAGAATCATTGCCCTCCTCAGTTTCAGTTGTCTGAATTACCAATGTAGGTGACTCCTCGATATCCATGTGCTCATCTCTATCTGGAACTACAGGCTGGCTCGACGGAAGCACAAATGAGGATAACTCCTCAATATCCAGATGCTCATCTTCAGCTTCAATCAAGAGATGGATAAGCTCCACATCTTCATCTACCACCATTGTCAAAGATTCTTCATCAGGTACCTCTAGCTCACAACAGTCATGGGCTAGGTTATCATTTTCTTCTTCGACCAGCTCTCGAGAATCTTCTTCCATCAGTTGATACTGTTGCTCAATCTCGACGTTCACAACATTAGGAGCTCGTAGAGTCGAGAGGATCTTATTCAGCATAAAATCTGTATAAGACTCCTGTTGTTGGTACTGGTGCGAATGTAGATATTCCTCTTCGTAATCTCGGTAGTAGTGTGTAGCTTGTGGCTCTGGCCAAGAAGGCAAGGGTGGTGGTTCCTCATTCCAGTTTGGCATACATGGTTGCCATGATGTACTCCACTCTTGGTTGTAATCATTAAGTGGCATTCCATTATTGTACCATCCTTGGTTGTTATCGAACCTGTAGTCCTGCATCTCAAAACACAAGAGCACTACCCAAGTAAATCATGAAAAAGATGGGGAGAAAAGAGATGATAAAAGAGTGAATGAAAAGCTTAAACGCACATTGCCTTTCCTAGAAAAGAAAAGTCCCGGCAACGGCGCCAAAAACTTGGTGCGCAAATTAATGCACACTAGTTTTAACTCAATGGATTTCTCCAAAGAGATCGTTTTTCCCTAGGGTCTTTCTTTTTCTATTACTCAACAGTTGTGGAATAAGCAATTCGGGTTTTCGTGCTGGGTTTGAAATGGTTTAAAAATGAACTAAGTAAACTAAGAATGCAAATTGAACAAGCAAACAAGTGAAGCAGATTGGAGATTTGAATATAGACTAAGGCGTTTGTCCAAACTCGAATCCGCTCTAGCTCGATTAAGACGGATGATGCAATGCAATTTCAGTTTATCAGACTTGATGACTCGACACTTCCTTGGGTAATCTCTACTCCATGGTCAGGACGCAGAGAAACTATCCTATCAAACCTACAAGTTCCTATGGTCAAGATAACTCGCAAATCCTCAAGAACGCACGAAGAACAGTGAAATGCCACAAAGATATGTAAAGAGATTAGTTTCACCGGCCCTATGGTCAAGACACCGGCAACCCTAACGACCTCCTAAACTCTAGAATGATCTACGTCCATGGTCAGAACCGCAAATCAAAGATGAAACAAAATCCTACGATATGGTCAATCAACGGATTCTTAGAGCTTCAAATTAAGGTTTAAGAGAAAACTCATCACATGTCTGAATAAACTTCAATTAACATTAACGGGTTAGAAACCCGACATCATCCATACAAAATCTCACTAGAGTTTCATCTAATCTGAACAAACTAAAGAGTTTAGCTCGACATCACTACAGAAGAAATAACAGAAACAATGGAGAAGAAAACCGGAGAAGAAGACATCTTACTCCGAGAAAACCTAATCCTGATGAATCTTCAGAACTCCTGAGTTAATCCTCGCTTTTCCTCGCTTAATCGTCACTTCAAAGCTTCAAAATCCTCCTTCGAGAGTGTCTGGTTCGTCGAAATCAGAATGAATGAAGTCTGTCTGTCTCTCCCTTGAAAACCCTGTACCTCAATTCACCGGTTCATTCTCCAGCTTTCTGAGGAGCATTGGACGCGCTTTCAGAAGATTCACCATCTTTCCCCCACTGTTGGAGCCCTCATCGACTTTCGAGGAATTCAGGAAGCTTTTCCAGAGTTTTACAACAGGTTAATTTACAGGTTGCCGGGGAACTTTTCTTTTTCTAGGAAAGGCATTGTGCGTCTAAGCTTTTCATTCACTCTTTCATCATTTCTTATCTCCCACTTTTTTATATTACTTGGTATTTCTTGTTTTTGTTGTTTCAGGCAAGATTGCAGGTACGGAAGAAAGAAGACAGAGTAAGCGCATAGCTGACAAGGGCAGAATTTTTTACACTCAGTTCGGCACTACTCCTGTACCTCCTCCTCCCGCCAAGACACCTAAAGCAAGGAAGAACTTCTTCACATCTTCATCTACATCTTCGCCTTCACCATCCACCATTGCTACTACTGATCCTCCCACAGATCCTCCTATCCCACCTGAGATTGAAGTTATGGCGGCGGAAAGGACATTGAAGGATTATGATCGTCCAACCATAGATGGGACAGCTTCGTGCATTCAGATTCCCAACACGGGAACTCGGAATCTGCACATTCCATCTCACTTGATCAACATGATTCAAGCAAACGGAACACTTTCTCTGGAGGTGTTAATGAGGACCCGAATGCTCATGTGAGGAACTTCTTGAGGCTGGCTCATACAGTCTCCAACAATGAAGCGGATCATAATGCAGTCAAACTTCAGCTTTTTCCTTTCACTCTGAAGGGTCAAGCAGAACTGTGGTTGTATGATCATCCTGCGAATCACTTCACTACGTGGGATGGTCTGGCTACAGCATTCCTAGAAGAGTTCTTCTCCCCTTCCAGAACCGATGCACTCAGGGCACAGATAACAGGTTTCACAAGTGGTCCGGAGGAGAACTTCTATGAGGCTTGGCAAAGATTTCAGGGGCTTCTCCGAGCTTGTCCTCACCATGGATGGGATGACTATAACAAGTTCTCTATATTCCTCCGAGGCTTGGATTATGAGAAGAGGAAGGATTTCTCTTTACAGCTGAATACAGACTTGGATGATATGACCGCAGTCGCGGCTTTGGCTGCTTGCAAGGTCTTTGCCATGAGGATCAAGTCTCTAATGCAAGCTAATCCCTTAAAGGTGGACGACAGGAGTCTGGGGCAAAGGAGATTTTCTGCTGATGCCCAATACCCCGTTCCCACAGTTCCTGCACCAGTAGACCTTGTTCACAGTCAGTTGGAGTTGGATAACTCGAAATTGGAGATGGAAGTGCAAAGATTAAAGCATGAGCTGGAAAGGGCTAAGATAGCTCCTTCACCGGGTGTTCCTTCAGCTCCACCGCCAGGGTTCAAGGTGCTTACTCGAACAGAGAATGTATCAGCTGTATCCGCTCCGTGTTCGAATTGTGGTGGTGCAGGTCATTCTGCAGAGGGCTGTACTTGGAAGTTTGAGAGTAACCAAGACCAACAACAAGAGGAGATTGCTTATGTTGGTGGCCCAAACCAAGGGAATAACCAGAACCAGGGAGGATATCAGAATCAGAACTCCCAATGGCAGAACAGAGGGAACTGGAACAATAACCAGAACCAAGGGGTTATCAGAGGAATAATGGAATCAGAATCAGAATTCCCAATGGCAGAACAGAGGAGGCTGGAATAACAATCAAAACCAGAACCAAAATCAGAACATAACGGTGGTTCGAGCTCTTCTGCGCCTAAGTCCTACTCCGATATCATGTTGGACAAGATTCTTGCTGAGACTCAATCCAATAAGAAGGACATTTCACTCACCGAGGCCTCTGTCAAGAAGCTAGACGATCGGGTGACGGCAATAACCAACTTTTTGCAGGAGAAGGTAGTTGGTCTTCTTCGCTTAATCGTCACTTCAAAGCTTCAAAATCCTCCTCCGAGAGTGTCTGGTTCGTCGAAATCAGAATGAATGAAGTCTGTCTGTCTCTCCCTTGAAAACCCTGTTTTACTCTCCGAAATCCGTCCTGGGAAAAAGTGCGCCCGGCGGCACTTAAAAAGTGCGCCGGCGCACTTTTCCATGAAAATGGCGCACTTTTTGTGGCCGATGGAAAATTTACAGGACGCCAAAAATAAAGTGCGCCTGGCAGCACCAGAAAAGTGCGCCGGCGCACTTTTCATGGATTTAGGCGCACTTTTGCCCCTGGAAATGACCTTCAGCTCTTTTGATGATTCCCGCTCCGTTTGAACTCCAAATTGATCCCCGTTTGAAGTGCCGAGCTCGTAGAAAAGTTATCCACAACGTGGTAACCTGAAATCTCAACAAAAACAACTCGAAACAACATCAAATTGCCCAAAAGAGGGCCAACGGGAGATAAAACATATTTTTCATAAAAGTCATTCAAGT
>CM068302.1:60076643-60139819 GCA_034768395.1 Linum lewisii | reverse complement strand
TAAATATCAATAACATCTAATATCGTGATATCTCGAATATCATGATATTCGAGATATCCTATACCAAACGACCCCGCATCATTTTCAAATCCTATATTGCTCATCAATTTGCAAATAAATATTCTAGTCAAATCAAGCGAGTTCGTGACTAATATAAAAATCAAATTTAACTCTCTTTTTGTAAATTAAGTTATTGGGATACAACGGTTAAGGACATGATTTTAAATTTTTTCTTTTTAATGATTGAAAGGTCTCCATTTTGAATTACAGTAGTCTCCAGTTCGTGCACAACTTACTAAATAAATGGGTTAAATACTTTATACATCCTGAAACTTTGAGCCGAGTTACAAAGTGACCTTGAAATTTTAAAATATTACAGATTGGTTTGCCAAGTCATTATTGCCACATCATCAAAAAATTAATGAAATATTATATTTTTATGACATGTCATTGTCCTGTTATCACATCACCATTGAATCAACATCACAAAATTAATAAAATATTGTATTTTTTATGTTGTGTCATAAAAAATTAATAAAATATTATATTTCATTATTTTGATAATGTGTTAGTGGTGAAGTGACAAAACAGTCGGAGTATGTTTACGCCTTTGACTGCAGGACTAAATTGTAACACGATTTAAAGTTTCGGGATCAATCTGTAACATTTTTAAATTTCAAAACCACTTTGTAATTTGGCTCAAAATTTCACGATTTAAAGTAACTTGTCTTGTTGCCTCTCTTCCTCCTCTGTCAGAAAACTCGTTCGCTTATACTTTATACACACAATCAATGGCCGCCAATGATGAAACCAACCCACCGACGACAAAAACAACCAACCCACTCCACCACTTCCAAGTCTCACCGCCGCCGGGAACCCTTCCTTCCACCATCACCCTTCCGATCACCTTCTTCGACATCCAATGGCTAAACTCACGCCCAATGCGCCGTCTCTTCTTCTACGACTTCCCACATCCGACAACTCACTTCACCCAATCCATCCTTCCAAGCCTCCGTCGCTCCCTCTCCCTCACTCTCCAGCACTTCTTCCCACTCGCCGGAAATCTCGTCACCCCTCCCCCGCCTCAGCCCCCGTTCCTCCGCTTCTCCGATGGAGTCGACTCTGTCTCACTTATCATCGCTGAGTCAACGGATGATTACAACCACTTGACTGGAAATCACCCGAGAGACGTGACGGAACTGCATCCGTTCGTTCTGGAGCTGAATCCTCCTACTGTTGAATCCGACGGCTCTAGATTGGCCCCCCTTTTGGCTCTGCAGGTCACTCTGTTTCCTAACAGAGGACTCTGCATCGGTGCTCGGTTTCACCATGTCGCTGCTGATGGAATGGCTTTCCACCATTTCATGAAATTTTGGGCTTCGTTGCTTCGATCCGGCTGTGACGTCAGCTCCTCCGATATTCCGCTGCCGTGTCACGATAGGTAGTCAAGTATTCTGTTGTTCCGATCTAATTAATTTCATCCAATTTTATGTAACAATTTTGTGCAGGGAGATGATCAGGGAAAAGTACGGTGACTTGGAATCGGTGATGTTAAAGCAGTATTTCGATTGGCAGTCATCGTGGAACTACAACGCCGGAGCAGATCGATACTTGAACCTCTCCGGAAAGGTCCGATCGACTATTGTGATCACCAAGCCGGACCTTGATAATTTGAAATCTTTCGTGAGAAAAGTGAATTTAGGGCAACAGCAACTCCACGTCTCTGCTTTCGTAGTGACGTGTGCCCTAGTCTGGGTGGCTCTAATAAGATCTGAAGGCTTAGGAGACTCATCGGACGATCCGGACAGATTCTACCACTTCGGCTTCTCGGCCGACTGCCGGCGCCGGCTAGGAATCGAGCTGCCGGAGACGTACTTCGGGAATTGCATCGGTCCGACTATTATAGGCGAGAAGAGAGGGGTACTGTTATCGACGCCGGATCTGGGAGGAGGAATTGCGAGAGCTGCGGAGTTGATTGGGGAGAGAGTGATGGAATTGGAGAGGAACGGAGGCGGAGTGGGAGCGGCGGAGAGATGGTTGACGGGATGGAAGGAAGTGGCGGAGGGAGGGAGAGTGATTGTGATCGCGGGGTCGCCGAAGCTGAAGGCTTATGAGACGGATTTCGGGTGGGGGAGGCCGAGGAAGAGCGAGGTGGTGCAGGTGGATAGTTCTAGATCGGTGTCGTTGTGTGAGAGCGGAGACGGGAGCGGCGGCGTTGAGGTTGGCTTGGCGTTGGACGCCCCGAAAATGGAGGTTTTCAGGGAGTTGATTGCAGAGTTCTTGGCTCAACTTTGGGTTTTAAAAATGCAGTAGTTATGTTTACCCTTCATAAAAAAAAATTGAGGTTTTAAAAAGGATACATTATGAAACTACGTTGGTCAATTTAATAATGGATAATAGGTGGAGAGACCCTGTATATGTATTATTGAAAGGTATTAAATAAGCCATTTTAAAATCACTTGAGCAAAACAACCCCTTTTACTTCGAATGCTTAACCTAGGTTTCAATATACTTTGTTTGATCATGAAGAATCGAGTTCATTGTGATTTTTATCGCACTAGTATATAATTATGAAGCTAATATGACGAGTTACTCGACAATCAAAATCCTCTAGTAATCTTGACAACCACACAAGCTCCCAACACACCTCAGACACTGACTTGTATTTTGCTTCAGTGGAAAATTTGACTGTCCCATGAGTGAAAAATTCTTCAACGCCATGAAATGCAAGTGTTACCGTATTTTATACACCAGGACACGGTCCGGCCCGAACCCGATCAACTGGACTTCGGGCTACGCAAATGTTCAACTCAAGCCAGGCCCAAGTTGATGAAATTGGCATATGAGCAGCTCAGAAGCCTGGTTGACCGATTCGGGCTTAGCCCGATTCCCACCCCGGTCAGAACCAGTTTCGGGACCGGCTTATAGTAAACGGTAAAACTGTCCCTCCATCATTATAGCTAGCCGGTACCCGGTTACATTTTCCCTCTCCCGTCAATGGCATTTGTGATTCTCAGACGCATCCATCTATCGTCGTCGATACCCACAACCACCATCATCAGTTACCCCAATCTCACCCTCTTCTTCTCTCATCCGTAGCCCCATCTCCGCCGCCAGATCAACCCCAAATAGTCTCCGACGTCGTGTCTCTCCTAACCCACCACCGCTTCAAATCCCGATGGAACCACCTCCGAGCTCTCCTCTCTTCTTCCTCCGACCACACCCCACTCTCTTCTTCCGATTTCTCCCAGATCGCCCTCCAGCTCAAATCCAACCCTCGCTTAGCCCTCCGCTTCTTCGACTTCACTCAGCGCCGCCGCAACTCTCCCCTCTGCTCTCATGACGCCCACTCTTTCTCCGCCGTCATCCACCTCCTCGCCCGTGCCCGTCTCAAGTCCCAGGCGCAGTCCGTCATTCGAACCGCTCTCCTCTCTCGCGAATTCGACGAATTTGAAAACTCTAATAAGTACAATCCGCCGCTGAAATTGCTTCAAGTGCTGGTTAAAACCTACAGGATGTGCGATTCCGCTCCGTTCGTCTTTGATTTGTTGATCAAGTCGTGTCTGGAGCTGAAGAAAATTGACGAGTCTTTGGAGATTGTGAGGAAATTGAGGTCCCGCGGGATTAGCCCTCAGATTAGTACTTGCAATTCGTTGATCTCGTGGGTCTCCAGGTGTAGAGGGTCATATGCTGGCTATGAGATGTTCAGGGAGTTGTTTGAATTGGAAGGAAGCGAAGAGTCTGATCAAGTAAACAAGGGGAAAAGGGGTTTCAGAAATCCGCCCAAAGTGCAGAGCTTCAATCTTTTGATGGAAGGATTCTACGGCGACGGAGAACCGGAGATGGTGGAGGAAGTCTGGTCTGAGATGAAGAGATTTGGATGTGATGGTAACGAGCTCAGTTACAGTGTTTTGCTAGCTGTGTATTCTGAAGCTGGGAAGATGACTGAAGCTGTTAAGTTATGGGGAGAAATGCTACAGAAAGGGATAAAGCCTGGAGCATTGGCTTACAACACCATGATTGGTGGGTTCTGCAGGGCTGGAGATTCAAACAAAGCTGAAGAGTTTTTCAGAGAAATGGAAATGAGTGGAGTGGAGATTGGTAGCAGTGGAATAAGCTTCAAACATCTAATTGGTGTATACTGCAGAACTGGGGATGTTGATTCAGCAATGCTGGTATACAATGACATGATTAGGAAAGGTTTCAGGCCTGCAGCAGCTACAATAGAGGTCTTGATTGGAGGTCTTTGTGCGAAGGGAAGGTGTCTGGAAGGTTTGGAGGTGATGAGATATACAATGAAGGATGTGAGTTTCTTTCCAAGTCAGAAGAGTTACGAGTTTCTGATAAAGGGGTTGTGTGAAGATGGAGATGGACTGGAGGTAGCAAGGAAGCTTCAAGGTGAGATGGTGGGGAAAGGGTATGAGCCGAATGCAGAGGTTTATGGTGCTTTTGTTGAAGGGTACTCCAAGGTTGGGAATGAAGAAATGGCAGAGCGGTTGAAGGAGGAAATGTGCGGTGTACTGAAGATTGAAGAAGTGTGATGTTAGCTGAAGCCAATGCCATTAATGTCTGTCACAGTAGCAGGAAATTAGACGATATGGGTTCAACTTTGGCTGTGTAAACTTAGAGTTAGTTGTCTTGGTGCCCAATGAGATGCATACTTCCCTACTGAAATGTTTTATCAACGACTATTTTGGTTGTTGCGATTAGAGTCTCAGGGATGCTTGGATGTTTAGTATTTGGGATCAGAATCTCAGATAATTCATAGATTTTAGAATCACGAAAATTTGTTAAGGATTTGATCCATGAATTATTTAGGATTCTGAAAGAAATGTGATATTAGTTCAAATACTAAACATTTCTTATAATTATATGGATTTAGAATCATAAATATTTGTAAGGATTTGGTCATAAATTATCTAGGATTCTGCTTTCAAAACGCGCAAAAGAAATGTGATATCCTTCATTCATATACTAAACATCTCTTATAATTATAAGATAATCTAGAATCATAATATTCTACATTCTCAATCAGTAAAAATTAAAATTCGAATATTTCTATGATCCTTGACCACACCTACACAGAGAAGAACTGCGTTGCATATTTCCTAGCTGGCTTGGGATATGATTATCCGTTTGGATGTCACATGATACCTGTTTCTGATTGTAATCTTGGCTATTTCCTCCGATATGACTCTTTGGGGATTTCCATCCCTCGATTGATCTTGATTAATGATTAGACGCTAGACGTCACCTTGACCAAGATATTGTTGGTTTCTCATAGAGTCAATAGTGTTGATTTAGTAGTTTTGGTTTCCTTAACCTAAATAAACTACAAGGAAGAGAAATTGAAGTGTTGTGATTGAATCTTACTGCTCTATAATAACAAGTTTCATCTTCATTGTAGTGGTAGTAGTTGTGACCGACATACATCAACCTGTTGTCTCGTTGGTAAGGCGAGAGCTTCAAGCTCGAATTTTGGTGGCATACTCGTCATGTAAGCACTGTCTGATAATGAGGAGAGAGAACGTTATTCATTGTCGTTTAAAAGATATATGTTGAGTCGGTAGATCGATATGAAATATGCAAAAGATAAACATGGAGCTAAATTCTAAAACAAGCTTTTTTATTTATACGTGATGTCATTTTGTCTTTCCTAATTCTGACAGGTGTACAAGAATTTCAATGAATGATACATGGTGTGACAGGTGTTCCGTTTTTTCAGATTTACCCACAGTTGGTTCCTACTGTCAGACATGGAGTTTCACCCAATGATTGTAAGATATCCTGATACACTTATGGTAGCAGTTCTCACAACACGTCATTTTGTCTTTCCTGATCTTGACAAGTGTACGAGAATTCCAGTGAATTCAATGAATGATACTATGTACAGGTGTTCGCTTTTTCAGATTACCCACAGTTGTTTACTGTCAGATGAGTTTCCCAATATTGTATATCCTAGATCCAACTAATATGTCTTCCCTGATGTACGGAATTAGTATTCAATGATTTACATGATTACAAATTTGTTTCGATTTACGTTATTACTGAAAGTTTCACTCAATAATTTAGGGATATCCTGATACACATATGACATAATTTTGTCTTTTCCGATTCTGAAAGGTGTACAGAATTTTAATGAATTCAATGAATGATACATGATATCACATATATTTGTTTTTTCCAGATTTACCCACGTTGATTCCTATGTTCGATATAAAGTTGCACCCAATGATTATAGGATGCCTTGGTACACTAATGATGATAATTCTCACTAAAGATACATGACGTGTATCACATTCAAAACTGTTATAAAAAATCATAATTTACAGTGAGCTGAAGGAATAAAAATGTCGAAGTCAAATTACAAGGATGAAGGATATATCATAAATCAAAATCCAGGCTACAGTTGTGACAGAAAGAAAGAAGAGAAGAGAGAAAGGCGGAACCTGGTGACGTGTCCAGAGATCTTCTACCTTTGCGTTTCGTTTTCTGTGGTACTATTCTCCCTTTCGTCTCTTTCTCTAAACTCCATTTTGTTCTGGTTCGCTTTTACTCCTTCTACCTGGGCGACCCAACCCATAACCTTCTTCCGTTTTCATTTCCCCTTCTTCTCTCAGCCTTTTCTGCTACCTAACCTTCAATAATCAATCTTCAGGTAACTCCCCTAGTGTTTATGGATCAGCCTCTTTAACGTTTCTGCTGTGCCTTTCGGTTGATTTCTTGTTGTTTTCTGTATCCAGTTTCCGTTACTTGTTTCCCGTTTTCCATTTCTTTTTCGTTTCGGTTGAGATGGGTTCTTGTTCAAATTGAACGTTAGGGTGAGAATTGAGAGAATTGTGCATATTTCAGTTCGGTTTACTTGGGATTGAAATGCTTAAGGTAAATGAGAGGGATCCGATTTGTAGGTTGTGAGCTGAAAGTCTTGTTTAATTTTTTTTTTATTAATCGAACAGGTTGAAGCCAAATATGTGTTGCCTGAGAGAAGGATGAACTGCCATGCCGTTTCATTGCCAGCAACCAAGTTCCAGCATTAGGTTAATGCCATTTTTCATTGTTCAATCTTGTGTCGTAGTTTCAGAAGTTTCTCCGAGAAGTCCCACACAGCTCTCTGAACATTGAAGCTCTGATTGATTTCGAGTTTATCATGCCATACTATATACAAAAGCTTTATAACACTTGCAAGGCGTCTTTATCATCTAATGGCCCGGTATCAGAGGAAGCACTTGAAAAAGTTCGCAATATGTTAGGTAATATGTATGTCTGTAACTGTTTTTTGTTGCTCCATATTTGCCTTCAGATTGTTGTGTGGAAATTGTGCTTCTTGGAACAGCTGAATCAGTTTTGCTGATTGAGATGCTCATTGGTCTATCTGTTTATAAAAGTTCAAGCATTATAGCTCATGTGGAACTGTTATAGTCAGGATGTGGATGAGTGAATGTTTGAGTGATAAGAGATTGACATTTTGGTAGATGTAGATTTGAACTGCTGGGTGTTCTTAACTACATTTGCTTAGGCTTTGAGTGGTAGGAAAGGGGTCAACACTTGAGTTAGATATAGTCGTGAATTAGAACATTGATAAAACTTGAGAATTGCTGTCTGATGATCGATTTTCTAAGACCTAAGGTTTGTGCTCTAGATGATCCAAACCCGGGAGGTTTTATTGTTTCTGCTTTTTCTTGATGACACTGGCTAAATAAGACTCCTAATTTGTTATTTCAAGTATTCATTCTTAGTTCAGAAAAACTTTCTTGGAATTGTCTCTTTCAATGTGGGGTATTCAGACTCCTATAGTTCAGTTGTCACTAAAGAAGTGAATTTAACTCTATATTATGGCACCTTGTTTTCAAATGGCTAGGGATTCTTATATCTAGTAATATCAAGTTACTTGTACAAATTTGTTATAATAACTTTGGCATCTCGTTTAACGAATATGTATTCCTAGCAGCTGTTTTTTCCAGTTTTAGCTATTTACACAATGCTTTGAGCTTTTTCCACATAAAACTAGTACTATTTTCACCTCATCTGCAGAATACATACGTGGAATGTTACTCTGAATTTTTCTACATGAACTCCTCATGGAATGTTATATACGTGGATATGGTTTGTTTCTGTGATTTTCTTGTTTATTTATTTTTCTGAAGATGCCTTCTAAATTTTACTGCAGAAAAAATTAAACCCTCCGACGTGGGTCTTGATCAGGAAGCACAATTGGTGCGCAACTGGTCAGGTCCTACGCAAGAACGTAATGGGCGTCGTCCAACACTACCTCCAATCAAGTACCTGCACTTGCATGAGTGTGACAGCTTCTCTGTAAGCACATGTCTAATTCGGCTTGAAAGTCTTGCATGCCATTAAGTTGTAGCGAGTTTTCACATCTGCAGCCTTATGTTGATGCTTTAAAAAATTCCTTGTTTACATCAGAGGATAGAAATCAAGGGATACTGAACTTCCTTTGTTCTGGTTCATCAGTAACTCACCAGTAGTTCCTGGTGAAAATTGAACAAGAACAGTGGCAGAATGATAAATGTCCTGAAATTTTATTTTGAGTAGTACTTTCAGTTTCATATCTGATTATAGAGAAACTATGTGTTTCATTTCCTTTTCTCTGCTTCTCTCTGCATCATGTGTTAAGTTCGTTTCATTGCCACTTCTACAGATTGGGATATTCTGCATGCCACCAACATCCATCATACCTCTTCATAACCATCCAGGAATGACAGTATTAAGCAAGCTTGTATACGGAACAATGCATGTGAAGTCATACGATTGGCTTGATTCATCTGAGCCTGCTGACCCGGCAGAAGGTGTGTATATATCAACTGAAATACTTGCTAATCTTCTGGGCCAGCAAGGGCATGCCTGTTTCTGTATATCAATCTTATATACGGATTCTAAATTAATTGCTTAAGTGCTGTTCATAAAAGAGTCCTCAGAAGTTTCTTCCATCCCTAGGTATTCTTGACACAATATAAGGGGATTTTTGTGCTTTCTCGTCAAAATAGTAGAAAAAGATTGATTTTTTTTATGAATTGGAAAAAGAATGTAAGTTGAAAGAAGCAACAATCTATGACGTACTCTGACAGAAGTCCCTTCAAATGTTCTAGTACGAGGATGGAAATCTCAAGCAGTGGGTCTAATAGCAGTAATGTGAAACAGTTATAGCACAGATGTTCAACATCATGAAGTGGTCCTGGAAGGAAAAGAGAAATCCCTTCTCAAGGAAGAAATACATCTCATTGATCTTGCCATTTGTTTTCTTCCTTCTCTGATGTTAATATACTTGTTTTTTTATATTCAAATGACTTCAGCAAGACCTGCTAAGCTTGTTAAAGACCTGGAGATGACTGCACCATGCAATTCAACAGTTCTTTATCCAACCACTGGAGGCAACATCCACTGTTTCAGAGCCGTAACACCCTGTGCAATCTTCGACATTCTATCTCCGCCTTACTCTTCAGATCATGGAAGACACTGCACTTATTTTCGGACGTCACCCATTAGAGATCTACCCGGTAAATATTCCCTTCTTGCTAATCTGTTTTGGTGATACCACCTATTTTTCAGTTTCACATCCCACCATTATATGTGACTGAAGGTGAGCTCGAGTTGGATGGAGGCACAGTTTCAGATGTGACATGGCTGGAAGAGTTCCAACCTCCCGATAACTTTGTGATACGGAGAGGTCTATACAAAGGTCCAGTAATTAGAACTTGAGAATTCTATAGTCCTTTTCTTTTCTTGGTGTACTGGGCATTTTAATAACAATCGATGATAGTCATCGCCATATTACAAAACCTTGAGTAGGTGTTTGTTGATATAGCCTTGGGGAATAATCGATATTTGATGGAATGGGAATGGCTTTGTAAGTTGGGGGAAATTTGACTTTGTACATATAATTTGGTTCAAGGAGGATATCATCCTTCTGTAGTTGAAGGTTGACCTCACCATTTGAGAATCAAAGAACAGCTGCAGGAACTTGTTTTCTAGTTTGAGTTCCTGTAGAGCTTAGGCGACTGTGATTGATTTGTGCAGTCGACATGGCAGCATATTATTGGTCGAAAACATTAGGCGAATGAAGTGTGAAAGATACAATCGTTTCTATTATTTCAGTCTGGAAACAGGCAAGGCAAGGCATATGCACTTGCTTCCCTTTTATTATTTTACAGATCAAAGAATGCCCTCCAGAAATCCCCTCTTATCATTTCTTTACAAGAAAATAACAAAAAAAAAAGAATAGTACTTTTGATTTTGTTATGATGTGTATGGAACCCAGCAATGCAAATGGGTTGGTTCATATATCTTTCAGCATCTGCAGACCTGGTTTATATACAAAGACGAGGCAATGATCCGATTCTGACTGTTGCAATGGAGTTGACATCCTCTTAAACTTATGCTTCTTGTATCGGTTTAAGCTTCCCCTGGCGACGCGAAGATTCAGAGGATGTCATGTTAATGAGAATAGTTCAAACAATAAGTTTAATTTGAAATTGATGAAGGTGAGTGTAGTAACCAGCAGGTGTTACCTCAGAAAACTGGAAACGCATGTTCTTTCCATCAGAAGCTTTTACGATCGTTTTCCAAACAACTTCTGGTGAGGATTTTGGAAACACAAGAACACCGAGGGGAGACTTCGATAGCTGGGTTCTTGATGAAATATTGGGCAAAGCTTTCTTCAGCCAGGACTCTGATGGAGATTTTGGTAGAGGTGGTGAAAGAGGGTAAATTGCTGAATGTTTCTGTTGATTCTGGAAATCATCCTTCCTTGTGTTATCAACCGGCTTTCGCTTTATCACGTTGGACAAATCCTGGACTGGTGTTTGAGAATCATCATCCGTCATGCCTGCTTGAGCTTCATCGTCTGAAAATGACAGATAACAAGAACCAAAAGATTGAGACTTCTTGAGCTCTTCTTCTCCCTTTTCGCCCTGGGTCTTTGAGTGTTTAAGATCTTGAGATGAAGCATCATGGACATGATCAATGTACAGGGTTTTCTCCACAACAGGAGTTGAAGAGCCTGATTCCCATTCTATATCATCATCGGCTAATAAATCACAAAAATATTGATGTCTTCCTTAACACACAGAATAGAACCAACTGTCTCTAAGTTCCTGTACCTTTCAGGAATTCCAAGAAAGCCTTGTTCTTTAGGAGCAAAAGGTTGAGCTGATTCATTATGTGACCATCCCTTATTTGGAGACGAGCCACCACCATTATCGATTGTATGTTTGCTCCTATATCCTGATGGTTGAGATGATTGAACTCCTCTGATCCTGACAGAAGAAGCAGGAACATGATCCTGCTTCCCAATCCCTGGATTCATTAGATATGAACGTGACAGTAACCCGCAAAGTCTAAGTGAAGCGTCATCAGGTTCACTGTGATCATCATCCGTATCGTCCTCTGTGTCTTCTTTGTATGCCAGAATGTCTCCTCTATTCGAAGGAGGCTTCTTTTCCGAACGTTCCATCATCTTAATCTGCCTTGCTTGCTCCTTAAGAACAGGCTGTCTCTTAGTGTGATACCGTGGAGAGTACTGAGAAGTTTCAGAAGCCATAGCTTCTGCAGCTGGTAAGAATCTACCTATCATGAACTCCCTAGCCCGAAAATCACCCGAGAGTGTCCTATTCAGTCTCATATCAGATCCATCTAACCCATTGTCACTGCAATTCAAGAACGAAGATCCAGTCCTGGAAAGTGTATCATGTGCATCCACAAAGCTCACCTCCTCCTCCTCCTCGTCATCATCATCATCATCATTGAATTCCGCTTCTGCATTCTGCACATTATGCGAATTCGCGAAAAATCCGTTCTTTGTTCGTGGGGAGCAAGAAGGAGCTGGTGATGACGATCCTTCAGAGCCTCCTGCTCCATATTCTGAAGCAATGTGTTTCACATTCAATATCAATGGCTTTCTTCTCCCAGGAGGAAGTCTTGGGACAGCAGGTGAACTGGGTTCTGAGATTGCTGCTTCATTCTTGGGTCTTCCAGGGCTTCTCTCCCACATAAAAGGAACTGTTCCTGAAACCCTAACTTGCCCTAAATTAAACTCAGACTCAGCTTTCTGATGGGGAAGTCTTGCTACATTTGCAGCAGCAGGCTTCCTGTTCTTCATCTCTTTGACAACAACTGGCGATGAAGCTCTCCTCACTGACAAAATTGGCTGACTGAAATCCAATTGCTTCTCTTCCATAAGACTCTGCATTTCAAGCAACACAACAACAGGGACGTAAATACAATATATCGAATCACAGAAGTAGCAAACGCAATGTTAGTAAACAACATAAAATCCATTCAAAACCCTCTCCCAACAACTCGAGTTGGTGGATGGATTCATTGGCATACTATTATCAGGAGTAAGATTGAATCAGTAAATGGAAAGAATAAACAAAACCCACTTCAGAGATATCCTCAAACAACTTAATAAGACGAATTCAGAGATGAAGGAGAGCCAGAAGAAACAAACCCAGTTGCATTGAACAAAAAACAGAGAAGGAGAATCAATGCGAAATCAGAAACTTGGGATTATGGGAAGGAGACAGAAGAAGAAAGGAATAAAGGAATAAGAGGAAGAAGGGGAAAGTGGAGGAAGAAGAAGAGTAAACTGATGGAAATTTAATGACAGCAGTAGCAGTAGTGGAAAGTGAGATTTGCAGAGGACTTTTTGCATGAGCTATTCGTGATTCATAGATGCATAGATACGCGACATATATGAATATGAATTCATGAACACCCCATGACGTCCTATATTACACTTGCGGGTTTGTTAAATAGTCACCGATTTTTGGCCAAACAACCTGGAAATCATCGACCTTTAAAACATTTTCTTTCCATAACCGAACTTCAGCCTAAAAAGTCACTAGCGTCTATGGATATCCATTATTCCATCTGTCTGTCTATGTGACCTTGCCAACCTGTTGGCCACGTCAGATAAATTCCCCCCTCCCAACAGCCCAATCATTCGACTAGTACACCCAACCCGATTGACTCCATCCCCACCCAAATTAATATGAATCCTCACACGAAGCCTTGTGGGTGTTGGGGGAGATGATGGAATGAGGAAGAGATTTTCGTTTATGGTCTTATGGTAAGGAGACAAAGGGTAGAATTCATATTAATTTGGATGGGGATGGGGTTAATCAGGTTGGGTGTATCGTTCGGATGACTAAACATGTTGAGGGGAGGAAATTAATATAACGTGGCCAACAGGTTGGCAAGGCCACATATGCAGACGGATGAAATAATGGATGTCCGTAGATGGCAATAACCCTTTTGACAACCATGTTGAAGTCTGGTTATGAAAGAAAATTGTTTTAAAGATCAGTGATTTCCGAGTCATTTAACCAAAGAACAGTGACCATTTGTGCCAACACTTACACTTACTTAGAATATCCGAGGGGTGTGTGTGTTTAATGGGCATATGTAGCTGCCGACTTCCATGGGATCTCATGTGACCGTCCATTAATGATCCTCTTCCAAAACAACTGACGAATAAGACACCATTTTTTTTTCTTGGAATGAAATAAGGAAGAAGACAAAGCTAGAGCCTAGAGGCGTTTTTTGTCAAAATTATAAATCTGCTGTAACAAGAAGGTGATAATGATAATGATATTGGGCTGTTACTCTATTTGTTCTTATTATAAAGTTGGGATATTTATTCAGTATATGGTATGGTATCGTTAATTGCTTAATGCAAGAGTCAAATGTGAAAACTTATCAACGGCTAGTGATGGAGTCACATTGCCAATATGGAGTGCACGTGCCCCCCAACCCCTCCTCTCCCCCTTCTTCTTTTTAGTCTAGGCGTTCTTGGTCCTCTCTTTCGTGGGAGTGCTCGACAAAAAAAATAAAAAAATGTTTGGGATTAAGCGTATATTAATTACTAATATTTTTATCACCAGATATTACTTATTTGGACTCCGAATCCGGATCCAACTTTTAAAGATTGGACCGTTTCAATCAAAACCAAAATAACCTAAATACACTTCTAATCCCCTACTTCGCAAGTCTCAATCACTGCCTCAGTTAACGCCGTTAACTGACGAAATTAACTTGTTAACTAGTTAACGTTGTTAACTGGAAAAGTCAGATCCGGATCCGGTCAACTGTTTGAACAAGATAAAAAAAAATATTTTCAACCATTAGATGAAACCTTGATTGATCTAACGGTCCATAAAAAATTAGAACCAAATCCAACCCCTTACAAGGGTTGGACCCAGATCCGCCTCCTGTTGATGTGAACACTTATTAAAATAAATAAAAATGTAGAAAAATTAATTAATTTATTTTTTTAATTGTGAAAATGATTATATTTTCTTGTAAGTTTTTATTTAATTCATAAAGCCATTTCATCACCATCCTACCACGAAAAAAAATTGTATAGGTCATCTGACTTGGTAATAACGCAATTAAATATTCTTTCTCGTTTATGATGAATGGAAAATTGATCAGTGCTATTAAAAATAAGTGAAAATTTCATTAGTACTCAATAAAATGTTAATGGTTAGTAGTAAGAACCGAATTCCTAACATAAATGGTGTATTTTCCAGAATAAAATTAATTGAGTTATGTGAAACGATAAGTACTTTGGAGTCTTAGAATTTTAAGAAATTCGAAATCGAATTCTAGGAGGAATTACAATTTCTTGTAGATTGAAAATTGAAATTCTCTTCCATAACCGGAGTTAGGAATTCTAAGACTCCTAATCATAGACCAATATTTTGTAATAACTCTGGGATGGTCGTTCGTGATCATGATGGAGGCATGGTGGTGTTCTGGACGTTTTGGCAGGCTGATTTTCTGGGGAATTGGAATTTTGTAGGCTAATTTAGAATTTTATATACCGTCAATAGCCAATTGGGTAACTATGTCCAAAACTAGCACAATCTGACCCGTAACCAGCGCGTAGCCAGCCGGCCAGCGCATTGCTGTCCAGCCAGCGCGTAGCTGGCCAGCAAGCTTAGTCAAAAGAAAGCTAAGTCAAAAATTTGTTTCTTCTACAAATGAAACACTAACACAATTGTAAAATATAGGAAAATAGCAAATTGGTCACTTTTCTTTACATTTTTTATAGATAGATTATTATTATTTTGATAATATAAGCCGACCTTAATAAAATGATAATACATATATAAACTAGGATTAATTAAGAAAATTGTTTATTAGCCGTCACAATCTTTTGAATTACGGATCCCGATGTTACGTTTATTGGAGACACAACAATCAAGGAGAGAACAAATTGCAATAATTTTTTTAACATGGAATCAATCAGCGCATAGCCAGACCAGCAGGACAGGACCTCGGGTCACAGTTATTTTAACTTTGAATTACGGATCCCGAAGTCACGTTTGTCGTTTCTCTCCTTCATTGTTGTGTCTCCAACAAACGTGACCTCGTGATCCGTATTCAAGAGATTGTGGCGGTTAATAATTTTTTTTGTAATTAATCCTAGTTTATATATATTATCATTTTATCAAGACCGACTTATATTATAAAAATAATAATAATAATAATAATAATAATAATAATCTATCTATAAAAAAGGTAAAGAAAAGTGACCAATTTGCTATTTTCTTATATTTTACAATTGTGTTAGCGTTTCATTTGCAGAAACAAACTTTTGACTTCACTTTCTTTTGACTTCGCTTACTGGCCAGCGCTGCGCTAGCTGGCCAGCTACGCGCTGGCTGGCTGGCTACGCGCTGGCTGCGGGTCAGATTGTGCTAGTTTTGGACATAGTTACGCAATTGGCTACTGACGGTACATAAAATTTTAAATTAGGCTACAAAATTCCAATTCCCGGCTTTCCGACGGTATAGGAGGGGGAGGGTATTGCATTATTGAAGACGTTGGAATGGCTGGTGGAGAGAGGCTATGTGGAGATGCTTATTGAGGTGGACTCTACAGTTGTGGCGGCTGTTGTGATGAGCTACGGTGCGGATTTGACAGAGTTTGGGAGGATCATAGTTCTCTGTAGGAGGTTTATTGACTCTTATCCTTAGTTGCAGGTAAGAAGTGTTAGGAGGAATAGGAATATGGTTGCAGATGTGCTTGCACACCAGTCTTTTTCCTTGGCTCGCCATTTGTTGGGCATGCTTCTCTTAATTGGCTCGAAGGTGCACTTGCTGTTAAGTGTACAAACTTGGATCATTAATAATACGAGCCTAACATTCTTCTATAAAAAAAATTCTTAGACCAATATTTTACAATTCAAACATGAAATTGAACACATTCCCATGAAAATATTGAACCCCAATTCCTATTCTAAATTTTCACATTCAAACTACACCAATAGAAGCAACTTGGAATAAACATTTATATATCCATGTGTACTACCCCCACGTTAGCCCAAGACATCTGAGAAGTCGTCATTGACTTCTTAATTAATATTATATAATCAACTAAAAAAGCACTTTGGCCTCTCTACTTTTTTCACTTAATAGATAGTACCTGGCCTATAGGTGTGGCAGTCCCAACCTGAAACCCGAAAACCTACACGTAATCGATCCGGTCAACGCGGTTTTATAACCAGACTGACCAAATAACGGGCCGGAGTCGGGCGGTTAAAAAAACCAGCCAAATATTAGGGCAGTTATTGGTCCGCCAGATAACCGGGCCGACCCGGCCGAATGCCACCCCTATATGGATGACTTGACGAGAGTTGGGATCATCACATAGTTATGTTTTAAATTTATTTTCTTCGAACTCTTAGTATTCGCAATTTCGGATGTTAATTAGTTATTATTAAACAGAAGTATTTTTGTTATTATTTTGGGATTTCAGATTTTTAGTTTTCGGAATTAATTATTTGGTTAGTTGTTTAGTATTTCAGAATTAATTTTTATTAATTGTGTCACTTAATAAGTTAGTACGAAGTACGAACTAAATTATGAAATTAGCATATCCCAAATTAAGTGCTACAATTGAAATAACAAATTATTTGGGCTACTAAAACCCATAATTATGCAGCCCAATTGGGTTTGGAAGCAGTTGGGCTGCATTTGGATTCGAATTTGGGCGGCAAATGTTGGGCTTCAAGCTAGGCCGGGTATAACCGGTGGTGCCCGCCCGCCCGTCGGCCACGGTCACGGTAAGAAAAACAGAACCGACTAGTCCGGGTCGGGCGGTTAAAAAAAACCGGCCAAATATTAGGACGGTTATTGGTCCGCCAGATAACCGGGCCGACCCGGCCGAATGCCACCCCTACTGGCCTATACTATAATTCTCCTATTTTACTCCTAGTAATTTGACCACTTTGTCGTTTGTGTCATTCTGTTCCAACTTTCGTCTTCATGATTTTAATTGATGCATATTCAGTACACTACGCTAACTCCAATAGCCATATGTTAGCTTACTAAGTGTTTTTAATTGGAAATATAATTAGATATGATGAAATCGAAGAATAAAACATGTGATTTTAAAACTTTTCGTATTTCATCATACTCTTCGCGATACCTCTCAAATATACCTCTATGATAAACTCTTTGTCTCCTATCTTCAATATCTCTCTTCGTCGTTGTGTGGATGTGTCATGATTTGACGTTAAGAAGGCGAAAGTTGGAACTAAAAGGACCGAAACGGCAAAGTAGTCGAAATGTAAGGGGTAAAAAGAGCAATTTATAGTATAGGGGGGCTATCTGTTAAGTTGGAAAAGTAGAAGGGCAAAAATGTTATTTTCCATGTATAATCAAAGACTTAACTTGAAGTCTTTTTTTAAAACAAACGACTTTTAGCTTGAAGTCATTCTTAATTTGGGGGTTTAATGCAACTATTCATATTTGTAATTTCCCAAATCCATCTATATATTAATTCTTTGCAATGCGATTCGTATAATCGAAGTACTATTACTAGTTAAGATGGCTCCCTTCGATTTCAAGTCAGACTTGCATTTCGTTGCTTCATCCGACAAACTAACCCTCCGCATCTTCGAGCTCAACAAGAACACAACCGCAAACCCTAGTTCAACCCGGAAGACTCATTGGTCGCAAGTTGCCATCATTATTCCTGGAGACGATGATGATGAGGAGGAGTACGACGGACTTGCATTCTTCGACGGCCAGGGGCAGATCCAAGGACGAGAAGCGTTGACCAAGTTGGCCCAAGAACTCACGCGACTGCGGTTAATGGTTAGCCCAGAAGGATACTGTTACCAAGATGTTACGGAGCTTGGTGAACATAAAGATTTCGGGATTCATTACCTTAGACTCAATGATACCTTCGATTGGTTTCGGTATCGCGTTGACCTTTTCATCACCACCGTCTGGTCTCGTTCAAAATTAAGGTGCGCGGATTTTCATTTCTTCTTGTTCTCCTTTTTCATAATCTAAGATAGGAAAGTACACTGGGTTGAATTTTAAAAAATGTGAAATGCAAAATGTTATAGTGAATAAAAGAGTTTCAAAAATTTTAATAAATTTCTTTGTGACGATATTTGTGAATGTTGGGTCGAATTTGCATTGTTGGCTACAGGTATGTTGTGCCCAAATCCAGTAAGCAACCAAAAGTTGAGCTGCAACAGAGGACCGCAGGGACTGCGGTGATCAGTAAGGAGAAGTACGAGGAGATGAAGAAGGTGATAAAAGAGAAAGATAAGGAATTGGAAAAGCTTAGAGAGGAGAAAGACGAGGCGGAAAGATTGAAAGATGATGCGGAAGAAGATCTGCAAAAGTTGAAGGACGAAAAAGAGAATGAAATCAAAGAGAAGGATTCGGAATTGCGAAAGCTGAGAAGGTTGAAAGACTCCATGGTGCAGAAAAAGGACGAAGAGTTGCGAAAGCTAAAAAAGGAGAAGGAGGCGTTGCAGAAAAGGGAAAATGAATTGTTGCAAAAACTAAGTAAAGAGAATGATGGTGACGGTGATATTGATATTGATGATTGACGAACGAGTGAATAACTCGTGAACATGATACAATGTATGTTCGAAGTTATTTGAGATTTGTATGTTGTTGTGGTTCGTTTGTATTTTGGATAAATTGAGATGGATTTGACTATCTAAACAGATATCATAAGAACTCAGACAACCCTTGTCAATAATGACATAAACATCATAAGAACTCAGAATATGACAAGGGTTGGCACATATTACTCTTTGACTATCTAATTACAGTCGATCGATTTTCAACGTTTTCTTTAGATTGTAAATTGATCATTGTATTTGGTTATAACTGGTTCAAATCTGCTGCACTCGGCCCCAGCTGAATCATTCATCAATGTCCTTGCGCTTATATGGGACGAGATTGTCACCATCATTTGCTTGATTAGTTTAATTTCATTCGGTTTTACCAATAAGATTTAAGAGAGCAGTTACTCGACATATAGAAATCGCTGCTCAACATACCTGGTCAATCCAGCCAGCTTAGTATAGAACTTTTCGAATTCCTTTGATGGTGAGGAACAGTCGTAGCTCCTTCTCTGCACATTGATGGAGTCTTTCCAAGCCAGACTCTACCTCACCTGCGAGATAGTAACATTCTATTAGAGATAAACAATATAGACTATCTTCAGATGAACAGAAACTTCATACTCTACCTGATACTCAAACGATCGATAATGCGATTTACTTATGAGGGTAATCATACACCTTGTAGATACTCAAAGAATTTGTTATTAGGATATAATATTATAATAAATAATGAATAATTATTAACTCATATTAGTTTTCATTTAAGAAATATGATAAATAAATAATTTGAAAATTCTTTATAAAAAAAATATGGAATTTTAATTTATAAAAGTTTTCTTGAATTTTCTTAATTTTCTTGATTTTTATTATTTTTATTTATTTATCGTGTTTCTTAAATGAATATTATTATGAGTAAATAATTATTATTCATTATTTATTAAAATATTATTAAATAAAATGACATAAGCCTTTGGAGTTACTATAATTACTAAATGAAATGATAGTCGATAATTTGTTATTATGATAGTCAACTCTCATAAACCTGGTTGAGAGTAATTTGTTATTATGATAGTAAACTCTCTATAATAAAAATGGAAGATGAAAAATAGTTGAGAGTAACAATTTAAGGCCCAAATTAGCTGTGTATTCTGCCCAAATTACCAAGGAACTGGTGTGGATGTATGTTGATGACAGTGAGCTTGAGAAACCAGGATTTTCTCTTTCAGAGGTTTTGCTTTTTGTTCCTGGTTATTATGAGTGCTTTTTTTTTTTTGTTTTCTTTCAGCTAGCCGACAATAGGGTTAGTATTATTGAGTGATTTTTTTTAGGTATTTATTAGGTGATTTAAATAGGATAGTTTTTAAAATAATATGAATTTAATGAGAAGATAAATGTGAATAGAAAAAAATACGAAGATAATGATTTAGGATGTACAATCAATATAATTAACGGGTCAAAAGCACGGGCAGTCACCTAAGTATGGGTCATGTAACAGCGTGGTCACCTAACTATGTTTTGTAACACCGTGGTCACCTAATTTGTAAATCGTAATCGACAGGCATCTCTGACGATTTTTTTACCGAATCTTTAGTGAATTTTCCAGCTCAGAGGGCCACATCATCCAACAAAAAAATTTATTTGCTCTAAACCGGCTCAACCATTTCTGTATATGATCAAGACAGTAAAAATTCGTCGGAGATGTCTGTCGGTTACGATTTGCAAATTTAGGTAACCACGCTGTTACAAAACATAGTTAGGTGGCCGCGCAGTTATATGACCCATACTTAGGTGACCGCCAGTGCTTTTGACCCTATAATTAACTAACATAAACAAATTTTTTTTTTTTTTGAAAGTACTAACATAAACAATTAAACACAAAAAATAGAATGAATGCTTGTGATTGGTTATGTTTAAATGACATAAGAAAACCTTATGTCACCCTAGAAATTGTCTTGTATCGGCTGAAGGATGGTGACATAATATAAATTATGTCACCTTAACAAAATCCAATCTCAGCCGTTTGATTCACCAGCATTAGGATTTGATGGATTGGGCTATTAATATTGGGGAAATAGGCAATTAAATGCATTGATTATGTTTGAGTCATTTTGGGAAGGCATTTATATAATGATATTATTCTTATTCTTTGTAATCAATAGTTTATTTTGTTACCAAATTATTTACTAATAGTATTCATGCTCAAAATCCGAGATTGAACATATATATTACCTGTTATTTTTTCATTATTCAGTACTTATTCTCATTTCCTTAGCTTGCGGCTGTTTGCTTGTATCATGAAGTCTAATGTTGTAATCGATGAAGCCAACCAGCAGCCTAGGAGCGGAGGTTTTGATCTTAATCTCATACCTGATGATCCAATCGACGAAAATCATGCAGAATCGTCTGAGAATACTGTACCATCGCCAGGAAATCGCGAAATTTTGCAAGGACACGGTATGCAACTAATACTATTATCCAGCAAATACTAGTACTTGTAAACAATCATTTTTTACTTTACTCAGTATGAACTCGATTGTCAATACGATAATAAACTTTTTCAAGGATACGGTGTGATATATTTGTTATGTTTGGTGTTTCATAATCATTTTCAGTGAATATTTCGTTCATTGTTCCTTTTTAGTTTCAAAAACCGATAATGTTATATGTCTAATAATAGTATTTTATCATTTCTGATGTTTTGTTATTCGTACATTACTGTTTTTTGTATCTTCTTTTATTGTGTGTGTTATACGTGTTTTAAATATAATAATATTACTTAACTTTAATTTTTGTTCACTTAATAGATGTGCCTGAGGTGGATTTTGATTGGGAGGCGTTGGAGTTCAAAACTGTCAAGGATGCCGAATCATTTTACAGAGATTATGCTCATAGTCTCGGATTTGAGATCAAAATAAGAGCCACAAACAAGAATGACAGTAAAGGAGTGAAGAGAAACAAGGTTCAGTATATTTACCTTACATGCACCAAGGAATCCTTCAAAAAGAACAGCGATTTCAATCCGAATAACCAAGATTCCCCTCCGGTCCCGGACCAATCCGAACCTGTGTATAAAAAAGGTGAGGTTAGGTGTGGGTGCATAGCATTGATGTCACTGAAGCTGGATAGTGAGAAAGATGTGTATCAGATATTCCATTGGTTTGGAAGCACAATCACGTACTTATGCCCCCTCATTTGAGGCAATTCTTTCGATCTAACCGACAAATTTCGGAAACCCATAAACAGATGGCAATAATGCATGATTCTGTGGGTATCTGTGGTCGTGATTCGTACGATTTGATGGCCAAATGCAGCGGTGGTGTTGAATCACTTGGATTCACCCGTAGCGATCTTTCTACTTTCATCAAAGCCTTTCGGTCCAGCCATATTGAAGATGGTGGTCACATGTTCTTACACAACTGGTTCGGGAAAGAAGCTGCCCGGGATCCTGGCTTCTTCCATGTATTTCAATTGGATGCGAAGGCGAACATTGAGAGTATTTTTTGGGCAGATGCTAGGATGCAACGTGACTATGAAGCTTTTGGTGATGCTATTAGCTTTGACACGACATACAGGACAAACAATACCTTCCGTCCGTTAGGTATGTCTTCTTGGCACAAACTTTTTAATATTTCTTTTTAACTCACGAAACAAGTATATAGTCAATACTAGTATTCATAGTTTACCCCACGTACATTTGTTGCAGCCGTTTTTACTGGTTTCAACCACCACAGGAAGTTGGTTGTTTTTGGAGCTTGCTTGATCTTCGAGGAGACTACTGAGGGGTTCAAATGGTTGTTCGAAAATTTCCTAGAGTGCATGAAGAAGAAACATCCAACTACAATTTTCACTGATCAGTGTCCGGCCATAGCGGCAGGTATTCGAGCTGTTTTCCCTCACACATTTCATGGACTTTGCACTTTTCACATTTTAGAGAATGCAAAGGACAAGATCAAGAAAGGCATGAAGGAGGGTATGATGTCATCCCTTTGTAACTTAATGTTTGATGTGGACGATGAAGCGGGCTTCAACAAATGTTGGGAGTCGACAATCAATAAATATTTCCCAGGGAAAGGTCCATATGGTCATCCTTGGTTAGCTTTCATGTACAAGTTTCGTCACCAGTGGTCTTCGGCATGGGTTAACAACAACTTCACGTGCGGTATGCGAAGTTCCCAGTTGAGTGAATCTTTCAATAGCAACCTCAGAATTTTCCTAAACACGAAGTGCAACTTACATCAATTCTTCACTCAATTCAACCGTTTGCTGGAAAGCAAGAGGGCTGACGAATTACAACTTGATTTTAATGCATTGAACTCAGTATCTCCTGCAAGATACACAGTCCATCCACATGTTCATCAAGCATTCAAGGTATGTCCCTTTGAAGAACTTCTACATGTGTGCATACTATTATTTTACCAATACTATTATTCCGTTAGTAACTGTTATTGCATTTCATTCCAGTTTTACACCAAGACAATCTTCATGCACTTCGAACTGGAATACTCTGCCATGTCTGCTTACTTTCCAAAAAGCTTCCCCATAAATATTGGAGAAAACATTAAGGCTTATGACTGGTTTAAGCTCGATGAAGACCAAAAAACTGTGATCGACGAGCGTCGCGTCATTGTGAACTCCTCTTCTTCGGACTACAAATGCACATGTCGTGTATTTGATTCGTGTGGTTGGTTATGCCGTCACATCTTGAAGACTATGGATTTTGAAATGCAATGGAATCATTTTGGACCTCGTAATATACCGGCAAAATATTTCAAGGATCGTTGGTCCAAGACAGCAAAGTTGGGTCTATCATCGATTATACTGAATAATAGTACAGCAGCGGAACCTGATTCCGAAGCGGGCAGGTATCAAAGTTTATGCTCACTAATTGCAGCCTTTGCATTAGAAGCTTCTCCACTAGTTTCCACCTACAAGGTTGCGAAGGAAATAATAACTGCTAGTAGAAACCGTGTGCGCACCATGATTCTTGAGCAACACGATCTCCAATTCAATGTTGCAAATACCACTGGTCAAGGTATTTTCCAATTTACTTCATTTACCATTTTATAATTCGAACCATATATAGCCTTATATAAATAATTATACTATTTTCTTCCAGGAATCATCAATTTACCACCCCCGCCACCAGTATATGCCGGTCGTCCAATACCGACTGGATTGAAGGAGAAGACCGTTGTAAACAGATCAAATAGGAGGCTGAAGTCAACACAAAAAACCGAGAGAGACCGGCGTAGGCATAGACAGCAAGCTAAAGTTCGACGTCAAAACGCCAGTTCCTCGCAACCAGTGGATTAGTTTGTTTACCTTAATATGACAGTCAGATTTATCTTTTCTCAAACAATTTTTATGTCTACTTTGATTACATATGAACGCATGAATACTCTACGCGTGGAACATTTTCAATATATTTATTAAACTTTCTGAATACTATTATTTCGATAAATGAATTTGTTGGTAAGTGTAAGGGGCTGTGTTTTTTATTGGTTCTATTATTTATGGCTCTATTACATAAGTTGAAAAAATTTATCATTTTTCATACAAGAACTTAATTTGTTCGTTCAGAATGTTTGTTTGAAGCTGACATTATATACTAAAACTCATTATCCAGCTAAATACTAGTATTCAAGAAGACATCCATAATCCAGCTAAATACTATTATACTAAAACTCATTACTAAAGCTGACATCCATAATCAGAAAAGAAAAACTATATCACTCATTATCCAGCTAAATACTAGTATTCAAGAAGAATAATCTTCTCAGTACAAAAGTAAGAAACAATCCCCTTAAAAACAACCTTCCAGAATCCAACCAAATTCCAAATGCTAAGTAGAAAAGTTGACCATTCAACAAACAATCCCCTTCAAACAACCTTTAGTCCAAAAACAAACTCCCTACTAGAGAACTATTTTCACCGCGGAGTTGGAAATTGCGATGGACTGATTGTGTAGTGCACCATCCCTGTCTCGAGCACAGCCTTCGCTCTCTTGTTCATTGGGTTTGCAAACATTTCGAGAAATACGATTTCCCTGTAATCTCGAATTTCTTGCTCATTCTTCCACTCCTTAGCCATCCACGGAAGAACCTTCCCATCCCATTTTTCCAACATCCTCAGTAGGTAGTCTCCACAAAAAGAGCTGCCATGCCTTTGCCTAATACCCTTAATCATCTCCCATTTCAGACTGCTGAAATTGACGGACTTACCACAGTTAGAGAAATACTCAGATACATGTTTCATCACGCGGAACCCTGTCGTCATCCACTGATGATCAAAATCGTCTGTGCTCCTGCTGTCAAAGAATTGAAACTTTTGATCTCTCGTGTTCAAAATGAACATAGAATAATGCTCAGCGTGTAGAATCGGGAAGCACCACTGCAAAGGAACGTTGCAAAAAAAAACCATCTGTCAGCCGTTAATAATAGTATCGTAAGAATAGCAGTATTATACTCAAACCCAAACCAAGGCATGAATTATTATATTATTAAGTTGCAACAAACTTACAATTTCGCAAGTAGTTGTTAGGTCTTCGTATTTGCTCATCCAGGTGTGCTCATGAATGGCCCTATCAGCAATCAAGCCATATACCCCATCTTTCATAATTGGATTTTTAATGTTGGCGTGAACTTGTCCCTGTCAAGTATGAGAAAAATTCAAATTTTTAGTTTCAATACACAAAAAAAAAGATGTCGATTAATAATTCATGCCTTGATCAAACTACTTACCGCCACCGCCAAAGGGAAAATCCACTTCTTAATATTCCCATGTTCAGCCGCCAACCAGTTCAAAGCGTACCCGTAACTGTCCACAATGTGTGAGCAAACCGGTTCCATGCTAAGGAATTCTGCCATTTGTGCCGCTTGTACACAAAATTCAGCCGAACCAAAATCAATTATAGTATTCTTCCTGCAAATTCAATACCACACCATTTACATATTTAAATACTATTATCTGTGTTTAAATAAATATCCCAAAATTAGGCAACTAACCATTCATCCTTTGCATGGAGAATATACTCCTTCAAAGCCTCCACCTCCACATCAATGTTCTCTAACATTTCATTCTCGTCCACTTGGGTTACTCTGACTGTTTTTGCTGCTTTTTTAACAGTTTCTGCTCGATTCTTCATCTTGCCCTCAGTTGTGTATGGACTGACAGTCGATGGAGCAGGTTTGCGACTCCTCTTTGGACGTTCTCTTACACCTCCTTTTTCAATGTTCTCAGTACCACGCTTCCTTTTAAGTAGGTCTTGCAATGGAATGTTTTCAAAGTCATCATCATCATCTACATCAAGACCCTAAGAAGACACAAGAGATGAAAACCATTGCCAAACATTAGTATGTACCGAAAATAGTACAAGCCCTAAAAATATTATTTCATCAATAATAGTATTCTTACAGACCGTCATAGCCGCCTTAAACAAATTGTCAATATTAGCAATACTATTATCTAAACAATACTATTATCGGGACACAGATTTTCGTACCCTAACAGTTTCAGCAGCTATTTCACTAACTGATGGCCCCTTATCAGCATTCTTTTTTCCAGATTTTGCCTCCGATTTCGACGATCCCCCAGCTCCTTTTCCCTTAGAAACAGAGATCACCTCTTCCTCTGCATTTGTTGGTACATCATTGAGACCAATAGTTTCAGTTTTCTCACTAGAATCATCTACATCGCTAGGTGTGTCTTTTTGTTGCTACCTTTTCCCTTCAGCGATGTTCTGCCGCCTTGCTTCTCTTAGTCTCGTCAGATGCACGTTACAGTTATCACGGATTGATGTGATCCATTGTTCCATATCACTCATCTACAATACATGGTGGAAATTAGTTTCAAATAGATTTTTCAGACTCTGAATAATAGTAAGCTGAAAATTAATTTTTTTGAATCGACTTGATATTTACCTTAGCTGTTGACATTCCAGTAAATGTCAAATTCGTTGTAGGCACAAAAACTGGTTTCCCATCAGTTTCACTTCCTTCATTTGCTTGGTAACCAGATTTCCTCCGAACTGCCTTCAAATCAGTCTTCACCTTCTGTGTATCCCAATAATCACAGAATGGAAGTGTAGGTGTAGGTCGAGATGGACGGCTACCAAACTTCTGGCAAATCGAAACCTGTCACAAATACAATACAACAAACCTTTAAAACACACTTTATAAAGGAAAATAAATGTCTTAATAACATGCTGCGACCAGATTAGTTTGGTTTCCTTTCTAGCGAACACACAGTATTCAGTCAATACTATTATCTAACTAGCTTAACACACAATATTTAGTCAATACTATTATCTAACTAATACTATTACTGTTACCCTTACTTACCATGACCAGATGCAAATCACCCTCAATGTATTTTCCTTTCTTTGATTTTACCATGCCCTCATGAAGTTGCTCTGCCACATAGCTGCACCAGTTGTATTCGAGGAGTTTTCTCAACCGGTTTTTCTGTATCAAACGTGCATAATCCATAGACGCAACCGGCCGAGTTTTGGGGCATAGTAACGATCCCATCACAAACAGTACATACATCTGACACCATGTCTGTTTGTCCACCTCTATCTCATACAGCCTGTCTCTCAGGAGCTTCAGGTCTACATTTTTGCTGTTTTCTTTTTCAAATTTTAGACCAAGCTCTGCAACCATATCATTCATCTCCTTCTCCGTTGTTTCAGACAAGTCGACTTCACGTTTACCCTTTGGCAGCCCGTAAACTTCGTGCACATCTTCTCCAGAAATTTTCAACCTCATATCATCTCCAATTATGAAACTCCTTGATTCTACATCATAGACATCTACAACCCACCTCCTGAATTCGAACGACAACTGATTCATCTTAACCTTAAGCGTACCACCGAATCCAATACTATCCAACACATTCACTCTTTCACTCAATCCCAATTCTTCAAGCTTCTTGTGCAGTTCCAAAATTCTGTTTGGACTGCATCTTGCATTTACCACTGCTGATCCATATCTGCAAACAAATTATCCAAAATAACAGTTTAGAAACACAAGTCTATGTATTCTTCCCGCTAAAAAACTACATACCATTACAGGCTCTATACTAGTATCCAGAATATAAATAAACAACATAAATGAAATTGCAACGTTTACCTGACTTGAGCTTGCTGTGTATTCATTTGAGATTCTCCAACTGGTTCAGCAGGCCTATTAACTGGTTCAGCCCTGTCTTCAGGTCGTTTTGGTGCAACATTTTTTTTCGGCTTAGGCTTTTTGCAAACCGCCAACTTAATTCTTTTCCCCTTTTGAGGAACAGGAGTTTTCGTCATCTTTTTCTCTGAATTTGACAAAGAAACTTCATTAACATCAAACACCACAATCAAGAACGTTAGCCCAACAAAAACCAATCAAACCACACACTTGTACAACATGTCATCACAAGTATAACTGTTAATAATAGTATTACAGAAATACTATTATCTTCTCATCCACAAATACTATTATCTTCTTAACTGTTAATAATAGTATTACAGAAATACTATTATCTTCTCATCCAGACACAACAGAAACAATACAGCTCACCTAATTCAATAATAGTAATGCTTGAATACTATTATTTGTCATTTTGCTGTGAACAACAACAACTAAATGCTTAGAATCTAACGCAATGGCTGCACATATGTGGAACAAACAGTACTCATACAATAATTGCATCAGAAAGGCCAATCCACACACACAAAACAGAGTTGCAGGAACAATTTACATTACAAGTTACATTGATAATAGTATTCCAAATATAATATTATCAGCTCAAATCAACCCCAAACAAACACCATAGTTTACCTCATTCAACGCAGTAATCGTACAATACTATTATTGGCCAGTGACTGTGAACTGCAACAGTTATAATCTTTCATACAAACGCAATAACCATGGACTGTGATGCAGGAACCATGGACAATACAAACATGCAGGAACCATGGACAATACAATTCATATCATAAATTTCACATTCTGGAAGGAAAACACACAAATCACTTTATATGGTAATAGTATTACACAGTCCAGATGTACTTTCAACCACAAATCATTTGGGATAATAGTATTACCCAAATAAAAGTACCGAAACCATACACAAACCACAACAATCTAACTGAAAAACGCGATGAATGCTGTCACTAAACCTAATTCCGAACACAATCGAAACCACAGCTACGTCTGATTGCACATGCAGAGTTAGAAAACAATACCTGGTTATGGGTCTTGTCGGCTCTTTATGGTTCCCGAAACCACAGCGGCTGCACCAAACAACTGCACCAAATCAGAAATGGGAATTAGTTGGGATGAATCGGCAGAGGGATGTCGTGCGGTAGTGCTTACCTGAGCGCGAAGACTGACTCTGCTCTCCCACCGACGGCGGCTGCAATCGGCCACTACGGGCGACGGTTTTTGACTGCAGAGAAGAGGGAGAGAATAGGCGGCCGGAGAATGGGGGGAGCGGTTTTTTTGTGTGGGCACGGTTAAAAGAGAAAGTAAAATGTAAAAGGTAATTAGTATAATGAATTTTTGGGTAATAAAATTATTTAATATGCCACATTAATTAGGGGAATCCCATTATTTTATTACTATAATCCCTCAACCATTAGATCTATTCTATGGAGATCTAATGGCTCTTATGGATTATGTCTTATAGACATAATCCATAGTTTTGTCACCACTCCTAATCCGGTTAATAACTATATATTTTTTCCATACTTGGATTTATGCTAAATTATGACGACATGACCTATAATTATCGATGAAATGAACAGTTTATTATAATAGCGAAACCAAGAAGGTTAGAAATTCTTAACAAATTTTAAGTTTGGAATCAAATTTGAAAACACCCCGGACGAGATTAAAAAACATGGGTTACAAATTTCAATTTCGTAAATGTTGTCGCTCGAGACCGGGGATCGTGAGTACTTGTGACCCAGGTTGGCCCACCCGAATCCTGATATTGGTCATTAACTCATTATGATTTATGTTCAGCTAGCTGATGTAACGATTTTACGTACTTGAATCATTATTTCCCTCCTCAAGTCGTCTTAAAAAATACAAAATGAAAAAGTCGTTGCTAGCTTTGGAAAACAAAAACAAATAATTGTTTCTTATAATAAAAACAAGGAAAAATAGCAATTTGGCCCCTCTACTTTTCCAACTTAACAGATAGTCCCTACACTATAATTCGCTCTTTTTACCCCTCCTATTTCGACCACTTTGCCTTTTGGAACCTTTCGTTTCAAAGTTAATTAATATGCATTCAGTACACCACGCTAGCTCTAATAGTCATGTATTAAACATTTTTTAACTGAGAATATAAATTCATTGGGCCGTTTGGTTGATGGAATTGGGTCTGGGAATTGAGACCCAATTCCCGGTCCATTGGGAATTGACTCAAATATTTGCACTACAATTCTCATTGGGTCGGGAATTGAAATCCAATTCCCAGACCCAATTCCATCAACCAAACCACCCCTATATAATTAGATAGGATGAAACTAATGAATAAAGTTCACAGTTCTAAAACCCTTCGTATTTTAAAATACTTTTCGCGATACCTCCCCAATTTACGTCTCTGGCCAACTCTTCGTCTTCTACCTCCAATATCTCTCTCCGTCAGTGTGCGAATGTGTCCAGATTTAATGTTAAGAAGACGATAGCTGGAACGGAAGGACCCAAAAGCGAAAGTGACCAAAGTAGAAGAGGTAAAAAGAGCAATTTATAGTACAAGGAGCTATTTGTTAAACTAAAAAAGTAGAGGGGGCAAAGTGCTATTTCCCCTAAAAACAATCCTATAGTGATACTAATTTCATATTCATTAAGTTAACCATCGGAAATGTCATCTATATATTCAGCTTATCGGTGTGGTAATAATTAAGCACACAAACATCTCCAAATTCTCATAAGATGGCACCCTTCAATTTCAAATCAGACCAACACTTCATTGCTTCATCTGACAAAACCACCCTCCACATCTACGAGCTGCTCAACAACAATATTGCTAGCCCTAGTTCAATCCGTAAGACTCATTGGACGGAACTCGCCGCCGTCACAACCAGCTGCGACGGTGATCATGAGTACGACGGACTCGTGTTCTTCGACGGGCACGGCAAGATCGAGGGACAGGTGGCGTTGACCAAGTTGGCCGAAGAACTGACCCGGTTACGGTTAATGGTTAGCCCAGAAGGATACTGTTACCAAGAGGTTACGGAGGTTGGTGAACATAAAGACTTCGGGATTCATTACCTTAGGCTTAATGATCTCTTTGACTGGTCTCGACATGGCGTTGACCTTACTACCACCAGCGTTTGGGAATTGAAATTTTGTAGCCTAATTTAAAATTTTATGTACCGTCAGTAGCCAATTGCGTAACTATGTCCAAAACTAGCACAATCTGACCCGCAGCCAGCGCGTAGCCAGCCGACCAGCGCATTGCTGTCCAGCCAGAGCGTAGCTGGCCAGCTAGCGCAGCGCTGGCCAGCAACCCAAGTCAAAAGAAAAGTTTGTCTCTTCTGACACACTAACACTAACACAATTGTAAAATATAGGAAAATAGCAAATTGGTCACTTTTCTTTACATTTTTTATAAATAGATTATTATTATTATTATTATTATTATTATTTTGATAATATAAGTCGGCCTTGATAAAATGATAATATATATAAACTAGGATTAATTAAAAAAAAATGATGAGTTGAAGAAACTTATGAAATCCAAGAACGACGAGATAGAGAAGCTCATGGAGGAGAAAGATGATGCTCAAAACTCAAAGCAGGAAGCACTCGATGAATTGCAAACATTAAAGAACGAACAAGACACAAAAATTGAAGAGCTTACAAATGACAAAGACGAACAACTCCGAAAGCTAAACAAGCTAGTGCAAAAGAAGGATGCCGAGTTGCTAAAACTAAGAACGGATAAGAATGGCCATGGCATCGTCGACGAGCTAGCGAAGCTTCGAAACGAGAAAGACGAGGAACTTCGAAGAGCGATGGAAACCATACGAAAGAAAGACGATGATAAAATGATGTTACTAGAAAGGTTGAGGAATAAGGACAAGGAAATCGACGACAACTTGTTCCGTACAACAAAAAAAACTAGTTACAAGATCTTGTAAGGTCTCGTAGCTTATATATATATATATATATATATTTTTTTACAAACACTAGTTCTTGTGAATAGTTATAAAAGTGTTTAATTTTTTTTTTATGAATAAAGTGTTTGAGTTATGTTTAAATGAAAAATGTTTGAACGTGATTAGCGGTTATATCATTAGTTTCAGTTTGTTTAATATTGTTCATGTATTAGTGTTCTGAGATATTGGATTGTAAATAGCCAAGAATAGTTATTGTTTGTTATTACGCAAGATCCTTGGATTTCACTTGACAAATTTTTATTTTTTTTGTTGCAAAAATACATATATGATTGTAAATTAAATGCTTATAATACACCCAATGAAACCATGAACAAAACTTTTCTAATCATCGTTCTAACCACTGGATCACAATGGAGGACCAAGCAATCGATAGCGAACCAGAAGGAGATGATTATATATTATTGTTATTGTGCGTTAATACATGATATGATCAACAATTAACTATCTTGTCTTCCCAATAGAGATACAAAGCTAATTATCTTTATTCTCATAGATGAAATCACCTCTGGCTCAACTAGTCAATCATGAAATTCAACTTTCCGAATGATCGAATGTTCGAATTCTGAATAGCATGATCGCTAGTGTCCTCTTTGTTGAAGACATTGATTCAATACTCGATTTTGGGATTGAAAGGTTCTAGGTTCGTAACCATCCAGACTTTTTTTTTTTAGGAAAGCGGCGCTTAGCGCCTAATCATTTATTAAAACCGACCTTGGTTCGGAAATGCCCATACAATCATATCGCAGAAAATAACCAAGATTAACATCATTACTCAAAATCAAGTGACTCCCAATGGGGTAGTCGTACCCCAGGCTAGCTAGAAAATCAACTGCCTGGTTTCCTTCTCTGTAGGTGTGCTGAATCTGAATCGTCCAATCTCTATTACGAAGCTCCCTACACTGGATGACTTCCATTCCGTGTTGATGAGCAGTATCTATGGAATTAGACAGAAGTGTTATAGCAACTTTGGAGTCGAGTTGGAGAATGACTTTCCGGAATCCTGCGTCCCAAGCTCAAGTGAGTCCCTCGACAGCGCCTCTGAGTTTGGCTCTAGTGACGGAACAGCATCCCATATTCATAGTGAATGCCAGAAAACACCGACCGAGCTCATCCCGAATAAGTCCGCCCGTTGTTGCCCCTTGGCAATTTGAATCAACTGAGCTGTCGGTGTTGAGAACTACCCAACCAGGGGGGCCCGGGTCCCAAGCAATCTCAGTAGGCCTTCTCACCCGTTTAGTCCCGGTCAAAGCACATTCTCTGCTTTCTTCATCCGCGGAGCTTCGAACCCAGAAGTTCACTTGACAAGCCACAGCATGAGGCTGAGATGGGGCTCCGTCAAAGATGCGTCTGTTGCGATCTTTCCATATCAACCAACATATGACTCCGAAAATCCAACCCTCTTCAGACTTTAAATAGAAGCAGATCCATTCCCTGAAACTCAAATTCCAATTGTCCCCAGAGGTATCAAACTGAGGAAATTGATTCCAGATATCTCTCGCCGCCGTGCAATCCCTAAGCACATGAACCACCGTTTCCGAAACTGCCGGGCAGATGGAGCAGCTGTCATCCTCCGTGAGTTGACGTCGCTTCCGGCCTACATTTGTGAGAATCTTCTCGTGTAAAGCAAGCCAGAGGAACAACCTAATCCGGTTAGGGCCCTTCCACTTCCAAACCGAGAGCCAAGGATCAGCGAGTCTAGTTTCCCCAAGATTGCACACAATACGGTAGGCGGATTTAACCGAAAATTGATCGTTTTTCTCTCCACCCCAGACCCATTCATCGTCACCTCGCTCTTCCTGCGACGGAGTCATGCCCATGACAAGGTTGACAGTCTGAGCTGGCAGGAGTTGGACCAATCGGTCATAATCCCAGGTTCCATCTGCAGTGGTGAAGCTTGCCACGCATTCGTCGATATCAATTTGCAGCTCCGCATCTTCAACAAGATCGATCAGTCTCTCCCCCGAGTCAACCCATCTAGCTGTCCAAAAAGCTGTGCCCATTCCATTTCTAATGGCCGACCGGGCACCTCGAAGCTTGTGTTCCAATCCCCTGTAAGACCCGCCACAAAGGTGACCGGATCGATTTGTTCTTCTGATTGAAGCCTGCATCTGTCTCTTTAAAGTATTTTGATTGCAGGACTTTGACCCATAGTTTATCAGGTTCTTCCTGGAGGAACTTAAATGCAATAAACAAAAAAAATTATAAAAAAGGAAACGAATTGTGCAAGTTTTAGTCACATAAACTCTAAGCTGCAATTGGAAAAGAAAGAAATAAAACGGTGTAGAGTGCAATTAATTAGCCACCTCCAAAAGCATTTAGACTTAGAAGTTGAAATTGCGAGTACGAATCCATGTGTTGGATAGCTTAAGCTTCATGTCCTCATAATCTTCTTTAGAAAGCATTCACATTTGCATTGTACCATCTAGAAGCTTCTTCTAAAGCAGAGACTATGGTTGTCTTTTTATCACCCTCTCTCCAGCTATTCAATTTAGCCTTTGTCCTCATATATGAATTGTTCTAACGCAAGTCCAACAACAATACGCTTCTTCTCTTGTTGTCTTGCTTGGCCAATTGTTTGGCCTCTTCTAATATGGATGCCACCTTTTTTGCGTTGACGTTTCTCTTATAGCTACTGATTGTGATTAACTTTAACTTTAATTCATCATTTGAACATTTTTCCTCATTGGCTGTCATCGTTAATATCCCATTCTCATCAATCTTAAATGACACTCGTACTTTGGTATCTCCCCTAAAATCCACCACATATTATAATAAATTAATAATTGAAAAATCCACCCATGTTGTACGTCTTTCTAATAAAACAAAATAAAAATCAGATACCTTAGAGCCGGAGTGATGCCTTGGAGCTGAAGGCATCCAAGCTCGATACAGTTCTTAAGAAGTGGTCTTTCACCTTGACACACCTAAAATTTGCTATCCACTTCACATTAGTAACAACTCTATTTCACATTAATATATCAAATAAAACTGTATAATGAACAAACAATATTCAGTAATTGTAATCGATAACCTTGAAAACCATTGTGTTTGCAGGTCCGTGGAAGTTAGAAACCTTTTTGACATTTTTTCAGGAATAGTCGTGTTTTTGGGACAATTACACTCATCAGATCACCCTCGACATTAACTCCCAAGCTCAATAGAGTGATATCGGAAAAAGTAAAACCTACATGTCATATACAACAACACTTTAACACGTACATGTGTTTTTGAAACAACTCAATCAAAGGGAAGAAAAAAACCCAATGTGTATATGCTAATGTTAGAATTTACGAGGAATAGAAGAAGCAGCAGCATTGCCACCAATGACGGAACCAGGATTGGTATAAGGGGGAGCCAAATTATAAAATGAAAATGGGTGCCACCGGCAAAAAAAAAAATCAAAATTGGATAGTAGTAGAAAAAAAATTATTAATCTAATACTACGTAAAAATACATAATAAATTATTTAATTATAAGTTGCTTAATTAGTAAAAAAGAATTATATGTGCCACCGGCAATTTTTTCTTCAAATTTGGATGATTTATGATCAAATATTGTAATTATTACATATTATAAGTTGATTCCGAGTAACTATTACGTAAAATTTAAGACAACATTTCACCGAAACATCGTAGTGGGGAGCCGAACTTCAAATAGCCCGCGCCAAACTCCGAAAGTACCAAATATTACTTACAATTTTACACTCGATACCGGGGAAGGGGGCGCCGTTGCTCCCCCTAGCTCAAGTTTGGCTCCAAAAAGAGCAGCACCATAAGCCACAGCCTCATAAGGATTCACACATTTGTTAAGATCCTTCCCATCAAACATGTCTTTCTACATCTCCCTAAGCTTAGGAATCCTACTACTTCCACCCACAATCACTATCTCTTCAATCTCCCTCTTCTCTACATTACCATCTTCCATTGTTGTCCTAACAACCTCTAATGTCTTCTCGAACATATCCATATTCAACTCTTCTGATTTAGCTCTGCTCAACGACTCTTAGAAATCCATCTGGTGCGCAAATTAATGCACACTAGTTTTACTCACTAGATTGCTCTAGCGAGATTGTTTTCCCCTAAGGTCTTTCTGTTTCTATTACTCAACAATTGTGAAATAAGCTATTTGGGGTTTTGTCGTTTGGTTTGAAATGGGTTTATGATCTAAGTAAACTAATTAAGCAATTTAAACAAGTACACAAGCAAGGCAGATTGGGGTTTCAAAGATAGACTAAGGCGGTTGTTCAGACTCGAATCCACGCTAGTTCGGTTAAGATGGATGAAACTATGCAATCGACGAAATTCAACAGACTAGCCGACTCGGCAAATCCTTTTGCAATCTCTACTCCATGGTCAGGTCGTAGAGATTCTATTCTATCAAACCTACAAGCTCCTATGGTCAAGCTAACTTGCAAGAATTCAAGAACGATCAAGAACAGTGAAATGCCACAAAATCATGCAAAGAGATTAGGTTCTGACAATCCTATGGTCAAGCTATTGGAGAACCTAACGACCTCCTAAACTCTAGAATGAAGTGTGTTCATGGTCAAACCCGCAATTCAAAGATAAACTCAGAAACTAACAATTGATCAAGTTGCCAGAATCAAGAAGCTTAAATTAGGGTTAAGGATAAATCGCATCTAAGTCTGAAATATCATCGATTAACATAAACGGGTTAGAAACCCGAAATCATCCATACAAAATCCTATCTAGCGCTTCATCTAATCTAAACAACCCTAGAAGTTTAGCTCGACATCGTTACAGAAGGAATCGCAGAAACAAAGAAGAAGAAAACCGGAGAAGAAGACATCTTACTCCGAGAAAACCTAATCTTGATGAATCCTTGGAACTCCTGAGTCAATACTCGCTAATCCTCGCTCAATCGCATCTCCAAAGCTCCGTCTTCACCTCCGAGAGTGTCTGGTTCGTCAGAGAAAAAGTGGAGAATTGCAGAAAATGAAGTCTGTCTCCTCTCTCTTCGAAATTGGGTTAAAAACCCAATTTCCGTCGAAACTGTTGAAAATGGCCCAAAAGTGCGCCTGGCGGGTCAAAAAGTGCGCCGGCGCACATTGACCCCTAAAAGGCGCACTTTTTCCCCTCTCCGCCGAGAGTTTGGAAAAATAATTGCAAAGTGCGCCTAGCACTTTGAAAAGTGCGCTGGCGCACTTTCGTCCTCAAAATGCGCACTTTTGATGCTACTTCTTGCTCCGAACTTCTTTCGGCAATTCCAACCTCATTTGTGCTCCGAATTGATCCCCGTTTGAACCGCCAAGCTCGTAGAAAAGTCCTCTACGATGTGAAATCCTGAAATCTCATCAAAATAACTTGAAAACACGTCAAACGACCCAAAAGAGGGCCAACGGGGAATCAAACATATTTTACAGTAAAATCATTCAAGTTCATCACAATTCAGAGTCAAACAAGAGGAATGTCGTTCAAATGTGGCGAGATAAACGCGGTAAATCTAACGTCATCACCATCCCATCTGTAAGAGAATGAATCTCAACTCTAACTTCACTCTGATTGCTAAATGCCCTTTTCACCCACTCGCATTCCTTTCTGAGCTTCCCGATAGCCTTTCTGTCCCCACCAACATCTTTCTTATGCTTCGTTTTGATTAAATTGATAAAGTATTCCATCACTCACTATAAAAAAAATTGAATTTTAGCTACTGCAAAATTACAACGGCATGAAAATGCAGTAGCAAATAGTTAGTATTTGCTACGGTAATCACTATTTCATGTAGTAATTAGCAGTAGCAAATACTATTTGCCACACCACTATTTGCTACACCCAGCATCCCGTCGCAAATAGTGGTGTGGCAAATAGTATTTGCTACTGCAAATTACTACATGAAATAGTGATTGCCGTAGCAAATACTAACTATTTGCTACTGCATTTTCATGCCGTTGTAATTTTGCAGTAGTTAAAGGTCAATTTTTTTGTAGTGACTCTCTTATCAAAATCTCCTCCTCCGAGATTCGTGTCGCCGCCAGTGGCCTTAACCTCGAATACTCCATCCCCGATTTCCATGAGGTTCACGTCGAATGTCCCTCCGCCCAAATCATAAATCAGAATTTTCCTTTTGCCACTCCGATGACTCACTACAAAAAAAACGCTATTTGGCGTCGGTCATACACGCGTTTTAGCGTCGGTCATGACCGACGCCAAAATAAATAGCGTCGGTCGACAAGACCGACGCCAGATACGGTGACGCTATAATTTAGCGTCGGTCGTTTGGTCAACCGACGCTAAAATAAAACACGACCGACGCTAAAATATGGTTTGACCGAGTGGGTGGCTGACCAACCCAATTTTTTCGTTTTTTGTTTTCATTTTAATTTTTTATTTATTATTTTCGTTTTTATTTTTATTTTTATTTTCTAATCTGGGTTTTTTCCAGATCTGGGTTTTTTCCCAGATCTCGTTTCATGGCTGCGTCGTCTGGTGCACGGCGGATGTGGCTGGTGGACGGCGGACGGCGGATGTGAGAGGCGGACGGTGGCTGGGATGTGGCCGGTGGTGGCGGGTGTGGGAGGAGAGTTGACGGTAGCGGCTGAGAGGGGGGGAAGAGAGTTTGAAGAGGAGGAGGAGGAGAGTTTGTTAGAGAGAGTTTGAGAGGAGGAGGAGGAGAGTTTGAGGAGGAGGAGGAGGAGGCTGGTGGCTGGAGGAGGAGGCTGGTGGGTTTGGAGGAGGAGGAGGAGGAGGCTGGTGGCTGGAGGAGGAGGAGGAGGAGAGGCTGGTGGCTGGAGGAGGAGGAGGAGTTTTAGGAGAGAGAGGAGAGGATTGAGAGAGGTGAGAATTTGAGATTTGGGTTAAGATGAGGATTTAAATACTTACTTGTTTTAGCGTCGGTCGATGACCGACGCTAAAACCGTGTCAACTGACGCTAAATACACGCGTTTTAACGTCGGTCAGTGACCGACACTATTCTCTTTCTGCTGACCGACGCCAATTTACCAATCCGGTCAACCAAAAATCAAACCAAAACCGGATAATAGCGTTGGCTCTTAGGCCATTTTAGCGTCGGTCGGTCATCAACCGACGCTAAAACGCGAAGTCAACTTCTTAGCGTCGGTTGTTGACCGACCGACGCTAAATTCCTACGTTTCAACCGACGCTAAAAGGTGTTTTTTTTTGTAGTGACTCTTTCTGCTCAATCTGTATGCAATCGAGCCTGCGGTAGGCTCATTGATGATTCGGAAGACGTAAGGCCGACAATTTTCCGGCTTCCTTGGTGGCTCTCCTTTGTGCGTCGTTGAAATAAGCAGGGACTGTTATTACGGCGCCGACTATTGGATTCCCAAGGTAAGATTCAACAGTCTTTTTCATCTTCCCCAACACCATGGCGTTGATCTCTTCGGTGTAGAAGCCCTAATTTGAATTTCTTCTCCCGGCGGCGATTTGAGCTGTAATTGAACGCAAGGCTTTCCGTCTCTGTTGACCACAATGTAAGGCAAGTAGTTCAAATTTCTTTGAACTTCTGGATCGTCAAAATTCTTTCTGATAAGACGTTTGATGTCGAAGATAGTACGGGTGGGGTTGAGAGCTGCCTGATTCTTGGCAACTTCTCCAACGAGGAGCTCTGAATTATAATCGGAAAAGACGACGGAGGAAGGAGTGACCTGCTTGCCTTGATCGTTGGGTATGATTTCGATGTTACCGTCAATTGAAACAGTGACACATGAGAAGGTTGTACCAAGGTCAATACCAATCACATCTCCTCCTCCGATCATCTATATATCTGTATTACAGTACTCTACTCGTTTAAGCAGAGACGGATCTTTTCGGTCCATCTCTCTGAGATCGTTCAACGTGTATATATATGAACAACCAAAATTACGGGGTAATTAGCATTAGGAGTCCCATTCCTTTGAGGTTTGTATGAAATCGTCCCATTCGTTTGAAAAAAAATGGATCAGTCCCATACGCTTTAAATTCGAACAAATTCATCTCACCGATCACTTTTTCGGCCAAATCGAACAGTCAACATGCGTAGTCAGCAAAAAAAACTTAGGTGGAAGGTCCAACTCATCTATTTTGACCCAACCGGTCAAAAGAGCACACCAAACCCAATCCCAACCCAACAACCCCCCCTTCTCCCCGAAAAAACAACGAGTCTTAAACCCACGTTTCTGAACTCAGCTATTGAATCAGTCTGAAACTTCCTCTTCCCTTATCTGTTTGAATCTAAAACCCCTACTCATTCGTCTCCTTCTTCCTCCTCCTTCTTCTTCTTCTTATTTTTCTTGTCTACTTGTTTCCCCAATTGTAGAAAAGAAGAGAAACACTAATTTTTACAATGACAGCGATTCCAACATATAGATGCGGTGAATATGTGGTTCAAAAGAATCCTGAATTTAGTAAAACAAAGTAAAAAGAAAGAAGGAAGAGAAAGCTTTCACCTGCATTGCAACGACTGCAAGTAGAAGTTGATTATCCCCAAGTGATAGTTTAGTTGGATTGTAGAGAAAGATTACAAGATTGGAGGTGAAGAAAAGGTTTCAAACAGAGAAGGAAGAGAGCTGCAGAAAGGGAAGTCGAATAGACTTCTCAGAGACCAAAAGCTGAGTTCAGAAACGTGGGTTTAAAACTCATTGTTTTGGGGGGTTTGGGTGGGTTTGGGTTGAGTTTGCTCTTTTCACCGGTTGGGTCAAAATAGATGAGTTGGACCTTCCACCTAAGTTTTTTTGCTGACTACGCATGCTGACTGTTCGATTTGGCCGAAAAAGTGATCGGTGAAATGAATTTGTTCGAATTTAAAATGTATGAGACTGATCCATTTTTTTTCAAATGAATGAGACGATTTCGGACAAAACCCAAATGAATGGGACTCATAATGCCAATTATCCCAAAATTACGTTTGTTTGTGTGTTTATCATTAAATCATATTTATTGCAATTAGACTTTACATTACAATGGATTACAAACATGTAATATAATATCATATAATAATCAGTGGCGAAGCCAGGATGGTAGTAGACCCTGGGCCCGATACATAAAATACAATGGGCTTAATATATTTTTATACGAAAAATACTTATATTTTAGCTATTTAAGTCCAGGGACCCTGAACCCGGGGCCCAAGATAGACCCCTTAGCTTCGCCAGTGATAATAATCCAATATTTACTATAGTTTATACTATGGCAATTGGCAACCAAATCAATTTCCCAGTACAACAACTCCATGCGACTATGGGAAAATAACACTTTGGCCCCCTCTACTTTACTAACCTAACGGTAGTTCCTTGTACTATAAAATGCTTTTTTTATCCTTTCTACTTCAACAACTTTGTCATTTGGGTCCTTCTGTTCCAACTTTCGTCTTCATACCATTAAATCTGGACATATATTCGCACACCGATGGAGAGAGATATGAGAGATGGAATACGAAAAGTTGGTCAGGGAGGTAAATTAGGGAAGTATCATGAAGAGTATGGTAAAATACGAAGGGTTTTACAACTACACATTTTATTAGACGATTACCTATTATCTAATTATATATGTTTATATTCTCAATTAAAATACCTAGTAAGCTAATGCATAGCTATTGGAGCTAACGTGGTAAACTGAATGTGCATAAAATAATGTTATTAAAACGGAAGGGCCCAAATGACAAAGTTGTCGAAGTAGGAGGAATAAAAATAGCGTTTTATAGTATATGAGGCTATCTATTAAATTGACAAAGTAGAATGGGCTACAGTAATATTTTCCCTATATAATATACGATTTAGGACTTTATATAAGTCATGAAATTTAATTTTTAATTATATTAATCATATTAGAGTTGGAATCTCCGAGTCATGAGCTTTCGATATATTCGATTAATTATCAAGATTCCATGTGTGTTCAAGGAAACCAAACATGTAGATATTGAATGTACCGTAGGTTAACTACTTTGTAACAAACTCTTGTAGATTGAATTAGTTCTATTAATTGAGATATTGCTAGTTAGGAATCAGGATATTTTTTAGCGTTTAGGTTTTGCTGTTAGTTACGGTTAACCACGTTGGTTTTGTGATTATTCACTAACCATATTTTTACAAAAATAAGAATAACCACAAACCGCATAACGATCGGCATTTGCGGTTAGTGATTAATCAAAAACCATAAATTTCAATGTGGTTAGTAGTTATAACCAATAACCATGGTTTTCAGAACCGGACCGAAGATTGAGCGGGTGAGGTCAAGGGTTCAGGGTTTAATGGTTTAACCGGGGTTGGATCGTTTGCATACCGGGATTAGACCGTTTTAATTATTAAATAAATAAATATTGTTAAGCCGGGCCGGAAAGAATTTTGATTGTGCCGGATCAAACCGGTAGTATAGAGATATAATAATATGGGTTAATACACCTTTTTACTCCACTACTATGCAAAGTTAACAAATATACCCCTTTATTATTTTCTAACCGATTTAACACCCTCTACTTTGAAAAAATTAACAAATATGCCCTTCTATTTAATTTTTCATCTATTTTTCATCTGTGTGTTGATTGTACGTGTCACATCATATTATTTGTACACCTTATCGCTATTTGGAATGTTCCCAATCGAAAATTATTTAAATTAGAAAGAAAAATATAAAGGAATACCACAAACACCTCCGTACATGATAGTGATTATAATGTGCTTTCCTTTTATCTTTTCTTTTTAATTTAAATATTTTCACCTTGTAGACATCTCAATTAGCGATGTTGTGCACAAATAATATGGTTTAACATGTATAATCAACTCATTAGACGAAAAATAGATGAAAAGATAAATGGAGGGGCATATTTGTTAAACTTTTCAAAGTAGAGGGTGTTAAATCGGTTAAAAATAGTAAAAGGTATGTTTGTTAACTTTGCATAGTACATGGGCAAAAAGGTGTATTATCCATAATAATATGTAAATAAATGATAGAATAATGATTTAAATGCAATAATTCATTAGTTCATGACATTATACAACGCTTTATAATTAAAGTATTAAAATGCAATATTCCATTATATATAAATATTTAAACACTCTAACCCTACACCTCCTCTCTCTCCAACACAAAAATCACGCCGCCTGCTTTTTTCCCCTTCTTCTTCTTCTTCTTGTTCTTCTCGTCTGTTCATCTATGGGAAGCAAAGTGGGAAGCGAGGCCTGCTTGTCGATCTTCGCCGGAGATTAAAAGCCTGGGTCCAGAGGTTCGATCGTTTTGGAGATTGATAGAGATTGAAAGCCTGGGGTCGGAGCTTTGATTTTCGTAGGAAATTGACCGAGCAGATGGAAATCTGTTTCTCTTTCACAGATGGGATTGAAAACAGAATGATGATTGAACTTGGTAGTTAAAATCTCCTCCGTTTCTCTTTCAGTTTCAGTCTTTCTTTCTTCGTCCTCTGATTCAAGATCGATTGTTTTTTTTTTTAAGGTCTGACCGGAAATTTTGCACTGGTTGAACCAGATAGTTGACCGGTTTGACTACTACTCTCAGAACCGCCAGCCGGTTTTGGGCAGATGGCCGGATCACGGTCGAACCGGCCTGTCCGGTCCGGCTCTGATAACCATGCCAATAACCACTAACCAATTTCCGGGCAAACTTGTCATGTGGAGTTGGATATAACCAACCCTTTCCTTATATATAAAGCAATAGCACACCAAACAGAATAATCGGGACAGTGACAGAGAGAAGAGAGAGAGAAATGGAGGGATTGCGGGATTATTGGGCTGTAGGGATTGCCGTGGTGGCGGTAGTGATTGTGAGCCTGAAATGGAGCGCGAAGAGATTGAACGTGTGGTGGTATGAGGCAGGGCTCCCGGACGAAGAAATCCGGCAACGGCTTCCTCCGGGTGATTACGGCTTGCCAATCATAGGGAACATGTGGTCCTTCCTCTCTGCTTTTAAGTCCGACGACCCTGACTCCTTCCTCGATACTTTCATTTCCAGGTTTTAATCAATTATATTTAGTCTCAGCTCTATAATTAACTTGTACTGAATTCGAAATTCTCTTTTTATCTGCTCTTCGGAAACCTGGAGATTAGGACGGTGGTCCTTGTGTTTCAATCATTCAAATGAACAAAAAATTGAATTTTGCTTTTGTGATTGAAAGGGTGCGTAAAGTAATAATAGATACGCATTACATCTGAATATTAATGTTTGGCACCGTATAGGTATGGAGGGCCGGGAGTGTACAAGGGGCTGATGTTTGGGCGGCCCAGTGTGTTCGTAACTACACCGGAAACATGCCGTAAAGTCCTAAACGACGACGAATCATTCAAGCCCGGTTGGCCCACTTCCACAGTGGAGCTGATGGGTAAGAACTCTTTTCTGGGCATCTCCCCAGAAGATCACAAGCGTCTACGTCGCCTGACCGCAGCTCCGGTGAACGGCCACGAGGCCCTTTCACTGTACATGGGCTTCATCGGAGATAGGGTTTCCGCTGCACTCGAGGAATGGTCTTCTTCTGGAGAACCCCTGGAGCTGCTCACTCACCTCCGGAAGCTGACTTTCAAGATCATAATGTATATTTTCCTGGGATCAGAGAGCGAGGACGTCATGGAAATCCTTGAGAGCCAGTACACAGCCGTCAACCATGGCGTCCGTGCCATGGCTATCAACTTCCCTGGTTTCGCTTACCACAAAGCCCTCAAGGTAAAGTTACATTGTTCATTTTACCTAGTCAAATTGCAATATAATTAAGCAACTGCTTGGAATTTTTCTTGTTACAAGTTAATTGCCATAGCTCAGCATCATTTATTTGTCAGGCTCGTAAGAAGGTGGTGGGTGTGTTGCAATCAGTCCTAGATGATCGCAGAAACAGAATTAAACAGGAGGACCGGGAAGAAGGTGAAAGTGGGAGCAAAGAAGAGGAAAAGAAGAAGAAGAAAAAGGACATGATGGATGAATTGATGCGAGTGGAAGATGAAAATGGGCGGAGACTAAGAGATGAAGAGATCATAGACATTCTGCTCATGTACTTGAATGCTGGACATGAATCCTCTGCTCATGTCACCATGTGGGCTACTGTTTTACTTCACCAGCACCCTCATTGCCTTCACAAAGCCAGAGTAAGTATTATCGACCATATATTCCATTCCCAGCTGTCAACAATAGCATTAATTTATCATCCTTACCATCTCATTGATTACTTAGGAGGAGCAAGAAGAAATTGTAAAACGAAGGCCTGCTGAGCAAAATGGCGCATTGACCCTCAAGGAAATTCGCCAGATGGACTATCTTTCCAAGGTTGTTTTCTTATACAATATACAGTACCGTTTCTTATGGGTGATCTGGATCAGCTGTTAAATAATAATAATGTCCGTCTGTCTATCTGTCTTCTGTATGTATATGCAGGTTGTTTTCTTATACAATATACAGTACCGTTTCTTTTGGGTGATCTGGATCAGCTGTTAAATAATAATAATGTCTGTCTGTCTATCTGTCTTCTGTATGTTTATGCAGGTGATCGATGAGACACTACGGATTGTAACATTCTCACTTACTGTATTTAGAGAAGCAAAAACAAATGTGGATATTGGCGGTGAGTTCCATATCATCGTCCACTTGAACCATACTCAATTCAATTACTGAATGAGCTAGCTAGTTAACAAATATGATGATCAGGTTATATGATTCCAAAGGGTTGGAGGGTGCTAGTGTGGTTCAGGAGCGTTCATTTGGACAATGAGATATTTCCCAAGGCAAGAGATTTTGACCCATCCAGATGGGATGTAAGTTCGTTATCCTCCTCTTCTGTTCTGTCCTGTCAACTATATGATCACAGTATTAGTAAGTATTGGGGTATAGATAAATAATAATAAGAGTCTGTCTCTGTGTGGGGATGCAAACACAGAATCATACACCAAAGGCGGGGAGTTTCCTTCCATTTGGAGCAGGAAGTCATATGTGCCCTGGGAATGATCTTGCCAAGATTGAAATAGCAGCTTTCTTACACTATTTCCTCGTCAATTATGAGTAAGTCATAGAATGCAAATATACAATAATATTCTATTGGCGCCAATATACAAATATTCTATTTATTTTGTTAAATTTGACAGGATGGAAAGAGTGAATCCAGAGTGCCCGACGAGGCACCTGCCTCACCCGCGACCAAAAGACAACTGCTTAGCTTGGATAAAGAAGAAACATCCGACATCAACACCGTCATCCTTGTCTTAATTAATAATAATTATCCTCTACTGTGGGACAATAAGTTTCGAATTAAAAGAAACATAGATATGGGTGCCTAATTCAAGCTTTTCTCTTTTTTTGTTTCTTCTTTTCTTCATAATGTTACCTGATAAATGATAATCGTAATTTGAACGAATAAATGCAACAGGAGGTTATATTGACATGTTCCGAGTAGTTGAGACTTAGAATCTGCAGCTAAAAAGTGAGACTGATAAATCCCTAATATGGATGCTATCTCTCTTTAAAACATAAGAAAGAATACCAACAACAACAACAATGGAAATTAAGACCTAGCATATATACCTACAATGAAATGTCCTCTGAGGAGATGAGTTGATCATTCAAATCAAATCAGTACCACAAAGAAACAATACAAAGCTGAAATCAAACACTAATCAGCAGGCAGGCCACAAAACAAAACAAAACTCCTGTGTTAGATCCTCAATGACAGATTCCTGTTAAGCATATATGAGTAATTTTCATTCATTTAAGGACAACATTTTAATCAAAAAAAGATGCTCTGTGAGACAACTAAGCCAAAAATATCAAAAGACCAGCCAAGTTAAATCAAACAATAATTAGAATCGAGGACTAACCGAGTCCTCACAATCCATGAAACGAAAAACTTGCAATCATAGAATTTGAAGAGTTGTATATTGTTTGCCTTCAAACAAGGAGAGGAATCGGGTAGCTGTTCAAAATTCGAAAAGCAAACAACCATCAACCAAACTTAACGAAAGAGTACATCAAATAAGAAATATAATAGTAACCCATCTGGAGAAGAGAGCAGTTGTTTACCTGAATCAAACCAAACAACCATCAACCAACACTAATTCGCTGTCGGGCATGATGCTCTGAATCAAAGGGTGCTTGTCTAGCTCCTCGGACACCCTGCAACTGGCAAGACCAAATAGAACCCATTTTCTCTAACTCAGGTTTCGACACCCAAGTCTTGAACTTGACTCACAGTTAGGAAGGGCGACGAAGAAGAGGAAAGCAGAGGAGATCGATTCCTCGGAATCGAAAGGAACGCCTTGACGAAACCCGGTCGTACTCTTCAATCAAGTTTGCCAGATCCTCGTCGGAGACTATGAAGGCCAGGGCGTCAACCAAATCAGCGTCCGGCAACTAACACAATAGGGTTAACGGACAATGACCGGCGAAATTACGAAATCAATTCACGAATCGACTGAATCGATTACAAACTGGAGAAGGAGATGGAGCGGTCGACGGCGAGGACGCGGGTCTGGCCGTCGAGGTAATGGAACTTGCCGTCGGAACGGCATGAGCTTGCCGCCGTAACTGCAGAGAGTTGAAGATGAACCACCGCTAGCTGCACACACACTCTCTCTCTTGGCTTGAGAGAGTTGCAAAAATTTTAAAAATTAATCAAGAATAAACTAAACGGTGCAAACCAAATAACACGTGTTGTTCTAATATGAGGACACTAAGGGTTGTCCTAATGGTAGTAGATCCCACCAAATCTATGAAGACCAATTAATGCTATGGCACAACCAAATTGTCCTAACCCCTGTTTTCAACTTATACCTATTGGATCAAAACCAACCAAAATTACAATTAACTTGTTACTTAAAGAGTTCATCTTGATATCAAATTCGAAATCTGCTGCAAAACAAAGACACAGAAAGAGTAAGACAGTAGTATTAAGGGTACACTCGCAAACAGATTTCCTTCCCACAACACAGATTCTAAAGTTGCACCATAGGCCTCCAAAGCACACCAACATCATATTATTTGGAATATCCAAACACACCCTTAATTAATGGTCCCATTTCAGAGCTCAAGAACCTTCTTCCATGAAGGCCTGCTGCTGATATCATCCCACCAAGCACTCACATGCTTCCTGCTCTTGATCATGTACTCCTTCTTGATCGGACCCACAAGGTACTGAGTAAACGGGAGGTGGCTAAGATCAGCTAAGCTGAAGAAATCTCCACCCAGATACTTGCTCTTTGACAGCCTATCTTCATATATATCCAGCATTTTCTCAAGCTTCTCCTCGCTCTCCTTTATCAGCTTCTCGTCAGCTGGGAATCCCAGAACGGATGCAAACATGACATGAAGAGTGAGGTTGTAGACATGTGGGTGGTAGTTGTGTGCCTCAACTTCCAGCCATTGCTCAACGAGACCTCTTTCTTCTATCGTCTTCCCTAGAAGATCAGTCCCCTGGGACTTGTACTTCTCGGAGTAGTACCTTATGATCGCTCTTGACTCTGTGTGGGGTTGAGAAATAAAGAGGGTTTTCAACTTTTCATCAAATTTAACATTTTCACTCACGCACGCCAACTGTTCGACGTTTTGCCTGAACGAGATAACGAAAACGCAGAGGGAGGATGTAGTACTACAACATCAGAATTTAGTGAATTACCATATAGAGTGTAGTCTCCGTCTTGAATCACGGGCAGAGATCCGAAGGGCTGTTCATAATTGGATTAAATTACATCATCAAAGATCAAATTCAAAACCTCCGATCGCCAAAACGCTGGAATTGAAACCCTGTTTTTACCTGGAGCTTGAGGTAGTCGGGAAGCATATGCTCTCCCTTGACGAGATCAACGGGGACGGTCTCGAATTCGATGCCTTTCTCAATAAGGCAGACGATGACTCGCTTGGGAGAAGCATAGGCTGGACCGTACACCTTCACCACCATTTTCAGAGGTTCTCTGTTCTTCAGTGTAGTTGTTGACTGAGTTGCGAAGTGAGTGAGCGACTATGTTTCGATGATTCAGACCATCTCCAATGCTTGGCTATATTGGGTAAAAAATGGATTTATTTAGGAAAACACTACTTTAATGCATTGGCTAAAAATGGGGATTGTGTAAAAATTGTATATTTTTGTGGATATTTAGCCAAAATGAAAGGGGAATTAGCTATAATGGGTAAATGGGGACTACCAATTTGCTTGGGCATATGTTTCCGTCAAACTCTTATCTACACGTAATTTTATGTATACATCACCTCAATTGTTTATAATTAAATTGTTATATAAATTTTAATTGTTTAGGATCAACAAACGGAAATTATTTTTCAAGTCGAGAACAAAGAATAATCGTTCAAGTTGCATCATTGTTGGGAAGACCTTTAACATTGTTCAAAATTATTGGAATAATTTCACGTCCCCTAACACCCATTCCACCGATGGTGTCGTCTGGTCTCTACCATGCCATACCAAGTTGATTCGAATATGAGAAAAGAATAAGCAAGATATGAAGGTAATGAGTATGGATCTTTCTCAAGTTAGTGTGAGTACTAGGCATTGATTCTAAGCACAAATATATAGGATCGTACCTCGTACCAAGCTGATCCGAATATAACCCCAAGAGGATCTAACTCTAGCTCATGGGAGGACACCTATTCTCCCAACACCACATGGGACTAAGTTAATGTGTTTTCTTTTTCAACTAAGGTAATGTATTTATATTGAACTACGTTAATGTATTTTCTTTTGAACTAAGTTGATGTCATATTTAATGGAAGAAAAACAAAGTATACCGGAATTAAAAAAAATTACATCGAAGTGTTCGTTATAATTAATTAGTGTTGTCTATGTAAAAAGAATAAACTAATTTGTTAATAAAAATGATGAGATATAGGTTTACATTGAAAACATAATAATCATAGCTAAATATAGCCATGACATCATTGAAGCATATTCACTTTTTGCCATGCTAAATTGTGTAAAATTAGCTTTAAAAATGGCTTTTTTAACCATAGCATTGGAGATGGTCTTACATATAAAGGCTATTTTATGACCCAATTCATAGTATGTGAATCTTTTAGACATTAATTCAACTAAGCAAATCAAATTAAAATTGGCCAACACAACCTAACACAACTTTTCAAGTTATGTATTAACTTATTTATGGATCGGTCTAATGATCTGTGATGTGAGTTATTCTCTCAATACATTACTTTTCGATTTTCTTCTTCTACATTAAGGATTTATGGTCATGTTTGGTAGATGGATACTATACTTAAATACATGTAATTGGTTAAAATTCATGCATTTTAAACTCGAGGATTGTAGGATGGATGTATTGTAACAATAAATTGTTTGGTATACTCTTATGGTAAGAATGAAAGGGTAAAAGAGTAGGGATTCTCAAATACATGGTAGCATGGATTTGTATCTACCAATGCATTGTATTTGGTAAGAAATAATTGACAAAAAAACCAAGTATTGTCACAATACATGGATTCAAGAATCATTGGCTTTAAAATCAGGGAGAGTTTATGGATACTAAACATGGTCTATATGTATTAGTATATCATCAATGATGGAATTAGAGTGAGCTAATCTAAACCACCACTCAGGGTATCATAGCTCGAAAACAATGAAATTCTAGGTAAAATTCTTTAAATTGAAATTTGTGCCCGTTGTTTAACTTTTAAACTTGAAACTTCACCTAGAATCTCAAATCATTCTTATCATGCTATTGTATATAATCGATCACATGTATATACGGTATAATCAATAAGCTCTAGCAGTAAATTTTATTGAACATCTTCAATTATAGTAGAGATATCTAAACCAATCTAGTCCCACGCAACTTGTCTCAATGAATGAAAGTGATGACTTAGGTTCAAGAGCTTTATGGTAGGGACTGGACAGTGTCTGTCAAACACACTTACAAGAGGGCAATCACATAGCGGATTATTTTGCCTCTATTAGTTATGAGTCACATGATTTCTAGTTCAGATTGTAATTTTATCTACTTTCTTCGTTATAAGTGTATGAGCATTTTTGTGCCCATGTTAACGGTGATCACTTCAAAGAGGAAACTGTGAGTGGAAGAAAGAGGGAGGAGGGTAGGTCGGTAAGAATCGAAATAAATGTGGACTATTTCATAAGAGACAAATGACAAAGTAAAGAGAGTATGGACAAAGAAGTTAGGTGTGTGAGTTAGGATTTGATATGTTTGAATTTTGATGGTTCATTTTCTTGTTGGAGGCTGAGAAAGCGAACCAACGCCGGTTACTCTTCTAGTTTATCACGTAAGGCCGAGTTCTTGTCCAACCTATAACTCAACCAAAAGAAATTATAGAAATTATAGGCATGCATATGATATCGAGATCATCAACCGTCTTTTTTTATGTGATGATTGTCAGGAAAAACTACCATTAGGACACCTCAAAGTGTCCTCATATGAGGACACCTTTTAGGATCGTAAGATTTAATCTTACAGATCTGAAGGCCAATATTAATTGGACATAAGGGTAATTTCAATGTTTTATTTATTACAGATTTTAATTATTGTTTATTAATTTTCGGATTTGCAGTTACATTGCTAATTTTTTATTCCTTTTCTGCTCCATTTAATTTATGATTAAATTAATTATCTTTTTTTTAATTACTTCTTCATCTTTTTCTCTATGCTCGGCCGTTTTTGTTGTGTATCTCCGATGGTTTTTATTTGAGATTACTTTTCTAACACTTTTTTGTGGAAATTGTTTCGAATCAATTCCTCTTTTATCATTTCGGAACAGTTCCTCTTTTATTGTTTCGGAACAGTGATTCATTTCAAAAGTAATGGAACATGTTGAAAATCGATTTTGATAATGGAACAAAATATACGAAACAATATTTGTTCCATAAGTAACTATACGAAACAATATATGTTCCATAAGTAACTATACGGAACAATATCTGTTCCATAATATCAAATAACAACCATACCGATTTCATTTCAGTTCAAACAAGAACTCCAAAGAAAACAGCAGAAATTAAGCATTTTTCATAGGAATTACAGAACCACCACTTAAGTTACAAAACCAACCCAAGCGTCACTTAACTTATGAAACTAACATAATGATCCATGAAATTTGTCCAAGTGAGGTTTTGTTTATGGAAATCGACAAAAACAACTTTGAATGCCTAGAAACATCCCTCTTGTCGTCCTGATTCCACCGGTCCTGACGGTTAGTCGATCGGAGCTCTAACGAGGGAGTTATGGCCAAAACTCTGAGTCACCAATCGAAGGTTCCTCACTGACCTGCCAAACGAACCCTTAAAAGCCAAACTCCCAAACACACCACGGATTTACTGAAATCACAGTTGGGTAACTTATCTTTCTAAAAATGACAGAACAGTCACTGAACTTTCAAGAAACTTCAACCAGGTTTCTTGTCTTCTCCGATGAAGTGTTCACCGTCGGCGGAACGTCCGACCACCGTCGCCGCCGCTCCCACTCTCTTGGAACCCGTTGAAAGAATGCCACCTCCCCGAATTCTAAACCAGCCGCCGCCGGTGGCTGCGCCTTGGTTCCGCTCTCCCTTCCTTCGCTGCCGTCGCCACTCCCCCGAGATGCGGCGAGGCGGCGGCGAGGCTGGTGAGATCTGATGCGATAGATCTGGTTTGATGAGGCTAGCGGCGATGGATGGTGTGGCGGCGGGGCGAGGCTGGTGAGGCTAGCGGCGAGGCGACGGCGGTAGATCTGATGCGGCGAGGCTGGTGTGGAGGGCGGGTAGCGGCGAGGTGGCGGCGGTAGATCTGATGCGACGAGGCGGCGGCGATAGATCTGATGCGACGAGGCGGCAACGGTAGATTTGATGCGGCGAGGCAGCGAGGCTAGTGTGGCGAGGCGGCGGTGAGATTAATTTAGGGTTTGTGAAAAATAGAGGCTGGTGTAAAATAGAATTAGGGTTTGTGAAACCCTAATATGATTTAGTATATATAGGATTTGAATTCAAGAAATTAATTAATCATTTGTATGGGATTTTGGAAACCCTAATGAGCTCTAGCGGCGGAAATCCTATTGGCGATGTGGTTTTGTCGGCCGAAGTCACGAGACCGCCGGAGGCGTCTCCTTCATCGGTTCCGATTGTCCTTGGTACCTTTGATTCCCATATTAAGCTCTCATCGGTTCCTAGAAAGAGACCCCGGGAGGAACAAGCTACGCTTATGAGCCATGAGTCGGACCTCCGACGTCCTGATTCGTCTGCGAAGTTGGCTGTTACGGACCCCTTGTGTCAGGAGGGAGATGGAAAGAAGGGCGCTGGGAAGACCTATAGCTCGGTCGCTGGTCCGAAATCGTTTCAATGGTTCATGGAGGAGGATGATAGCAATTTCGAGGTGCCCCCAGCTCCCATGCAGGAAGATCATGGGATAAACCCTAGATGCCCGAAAGTCTCTTTTTCGGAGGCAGAGTTGAAAAGCTTCTATCGTCCTTGGTCGAAGGCACTTGTGGTGAAGGTTTTAGAACGTTCGTTCTTGTTCGGAGCTGTAAAACGAAGGCTGGAGTCGTTGTGGGCCAGGAAGGGGAGTATACAGGTGTCGGATATTGCGAACTCCTTTTTTCTTGTCAGATTCTCAGATCCTGATGACTATCAAGGGCAGCTTTCGGAGGGCCGTGGAAGATATATGACTTCTATATCTCGGTCGCTAGGTGGACACCCGAGTTTAATGAGGATGAGCCTCTGAAAACGATCCTCACGTGGGTACGCCTCCACGATTGCCTATACAATACTTTAATCGCGTAGCGGTTACACGTATTGGGAACTGCATTGGGAGAACAGTTAAGCTGGATATGGCAACCTCGGAAGGAGCACGTGCTCGCTATGCAAGGGTGTGCGTTGAGGTTGATGTCTCAAAGCCTTTGCTTGGAAAATATATGATTGAGGACCAGACCTTTCTCGTCGAATACGAGAGCTTGGAGAATATTTGCGCGACATGTGGCTTCTACGGCCATAATACCGATGCATGTATTCACTCAAAAATCCGGAGGTTGTTCCGAATACGAGACCTGGTCCCAGCTCGGAATCTACTGGTTAGGATGGTGACACGAGGGATTGGATGGTGGTGCAGCGTAGGAATAAGAACAAGGGACCGAAAGATAAGAGAGAGCAGGTGAAGAAGGCTCCCTTGGGTTCGCGTTTCAAGCCATTGATAGTTAATGAGGAAGCTCTGGGGCTTGTGCCTGAGCCACAAGTAATTGAGGATACTACTGCTGTCCTGGCATCTAGCCTTGCGGCTGCGCTAAGCAAGGCCCGCAACTCCATACAGATGTTGGATCTTCAGCCGAGATGGAGACTAAGAATCCTGTTACCCCAAACTCCCCTGTCGATTCTGACGGATGAGGTGAATCGTCAAAAGCCTTCCGTGAATGTCACTCCGGTTAAAGGAACTCCTACTCCCAAGGCAAGTAAGCTTGTGACAGTTCCGGTTGTTTATGACAATCCCATGTTTTTGGGCAAGGCTGATTCTTTGCCAAAAACTAAGAAACAATTACCCAAACGTGATAAGAATGTGGTCAGTAGAGATCGCCCAAATCAATCTGGTAAGGGTTTAATGAAGGATGGGAAGCAGATCCGGTCTTTCACATCTCGCCAAGTGTCCGCCAAAGAGAATACCAATATGGGAGAGGGGGTTAAGATGGGTGAACCGCCAGATCGATCTTGATTATGTGATCATCTCTTTGTTTGTCCATCCAATGATTTTTATGTCATGGAATTGTAGAGGGGCTGGACATGTGGAGTTCATTCCAACCCTGAATCAGTATATTAGAGATTATAAACCACAGGTTGTTTTTATTCTTGAGCCTCGTATTAGTGGTGAGGTTGCGAGGAAGGTGATTGATGAGTTAAAATTTGATAGTAGGATCTTAGTGGAAGCTCAGGGTTTCTCGGGCGGCATCTAGGTCCTCTGGAACGCGGGTTCAGTTGGTATCATGGAACTTGGGCGGTCTGATCAGGTTATACACCTCGAACTTAGCTTGCCTAATCTACCAAGAACTGTCTTCTCAGCAGTCTACGCGAAGCCTTTCCCGGCGGGACGAGTGCTGCTTTGGGATGAACTCCATGATTTTGCTGAGCAGGAAGATCGACCCTGGGCTTTAATGGGGATTTTAACAGTATTACTTGTTCGGAGGAGAAGGATGGGGGAGCTTCTTTTAACCCTGCAAGAGCTGCATCTTTTATTCAGTGTATCACCGACTGTGGATTTATCAACGTGGGCCACGTGGGACCTCGGTTCACTTGGTTTAGAGGATCAACTAGTGTTAGGTTAGATCGCTGCCTTGCTACTATGAGTTGGCGCACAACCTTTCCCCAGGCTGTCGTTAGACACCTCCCTCGTCTCAGGTCGGATCATCGGTCGATTCTACTTAATTTTTCGGGTTTGATTGCTCCTCGTAAAATTAAGCGCCCCTTCCGGTTTATCTTACCTTGGATGTCACACCCGGATTTCCATCGACTCATTACGAGCAGCTGGAAGCCGGAATGGGATGCTACTCGAAATTTGGGTTCTCTGACAGTTAAGCTTCGTCGGTGGAATCGTGAAATTTTTGGCAACATCACTCAGAGGAAAGAGGCGTTAATGATGCATCTGTGTGAACTGGAGAGCAGTACTGGCATAGCTCCTACTCCGGCCATGAGAGAGGCGGAGGAAGCCACTCGTCGTGCGTTGCAAAGAACCCTTTGGGAGGAGGCGGTTCTATGGGCCCAAAAATCGCGGCTCGAGTGGATTAATGACGGAGACCTGAATACTAGATATTTTCATCAGAGTACCATCCGCCGAAGAGCAATTAATAAACTTGTCATGCTCCGTCGGATCGATGGCCATTGGGAAGACGACGCTGCAGTCTTGAAAAGCATGGTGCTGTCTCGTTTCAGGGACTTGTACAGAGACGATGTGGTTGGGGCCCATTTGAATTGTGCTGGCTTCAGTCAGCTGGGAGTGGAACAGGTTGCCTCCTGTTCGGCGGTTCCAGGGGCGGAAGAGGTTCGATCGGTTATTAATAGTATGAAGGGAATGAAGGCACCGGCTTGGATGGCTATCAGCCAGCCTTCTTTCAGAGACAATGGGGAATCGTTGGTGATTCAGTTGTTAAGCTTGTTCAAGGGTGCTTCCTGGATTGTGAGAATATCGCGGCTATTAACGATACGACCATTGTGCTTATCCCAAAGGTTAGTAACCCGGAGACGTTACACCATTTCAGACCTATTAGCTTATGTAACGTGGTGTATAAAATTCTGACTAAGTGCTTGGCGTTGAGATTGAGACCTCTGATGAATCAGTTGATTAAGAGCACTCAGGCCAGTTTCGTGTCGGGCCGCCAGATTTCAGAAAATATTATTATTCTACAGGAGATTGTTCATTCTATGGAACGGTGTAAAGGTTGGCAGAAATGGATGGTTATTAAAATTGATCTAACTAAAGCTTACAACCGGATTAGGTGGTCCTTCTTGGAGGACACACTCAGATGTGCAGGATTTACAGAGGAGCTGATCCGTTTGATCATGGCTTGTGTCACCACGGCGAAATTCCAAGTTCTTTGGAATGGGGAGCTTACGGATCGTTTTGTTCCACAGCGTGGGATCCGCCAGGGTTGCCCTTTGTCCCCTTTTCTTTTTACCTTGTGTATTGAGAGGCTGAGCCATTTGATCGATGAGCAGGTTCAATCTGGCAAATGGAAGCCGATCACTTTGTCCGCTGGGGGACCGGAGTTATCGCATCTCTTCTATGCCGACGATCTCACATTGCTGTCTGAAGCTACACCTTGCCAAGCCGAGGTTATTCTCCAGTGTCTTGATGCTTTTTGTGATGCTTCAGGTCAAGTTGTTAACAATGGGAAATCGGTTTGCTTCTGTTCACCGAACACTCTTAGGAGCACTGCTTCGACCATTGCTGGGATCCTTGGCTTCCCTTTGACGCAGAATCTTGGAAGGTATTTTGGTGTTCCGATACTGCACGAGCGGACTTCCACCCAAACGTACCAAGGTATCGTTGATCGGATTACTCAGAAACTAACGGGTTGGAAAGTTAAGTCCCTTTCTTTGGCAGGTAGAGTGACGTTGGCCCAGTCGGTGCTTGCAGCCATCCCAGCTTACGTTATGCAGACTGCCGTTATCCCGAATACAACTTGCGAGATTATTGACAGACTCATCCGGAATTTCGTGTGGGGGTCAACTGAGGAGACGCGGAAGGTACATCTCATTGCCTGGGAGGATATTTGTAAACCCAAAGAGGAGGGGGGACTTGGCCTCAAGTCAGCTCGGCTCCTGAACAGGGCATACATGGTGAAATTAGCTTACCGATTCTTCCAGAATCCAGAGCATCTATGGGCCCGAGTCCTACAAGCAAAATACTTTAGAGAAAGGGACACAGGTTTCGTCCCCTGCAACCTGCGTTCTCAGTCCAGCTTGTGGAAGGGTATGGTACGAGAATGGGATGTGATGATGACAGGAGCTCGTTCGGCCATTCGCAATGGAAGAGATACAAATTTTGGACCTCGCGTTGGGTGGATTCCGGTATTCAACTTCTTGATTTTGCTAGGGATGCGGTCATGGTACCGGATTTGGGGGAGCCTGTTGCGAATTTCCTCAATCTGGATGGACAATGGGATGTTGAAAGATTGAGAGACGGCCTTACATCTGATGCGATGGACGCTGTTATCGGTATGTCCCCGCCGAGGGAGGATTTGGGGGAGGATTGCTTGGTGTGGGGAAGAGAAGCCAATGGCCGATTCTCTATTAAATCAGCTTATAGCCTTGTGCGGAATGTATCGGCGAATTCTGATCCGGGGACTTGGAATCAAGTTTGGAAGTGGAAATGACCTAACCGGATTCGATTCTTCTTGTGGCTGGCCATTCAAGATAGAATCCTGACCAACGCCAATAGAGTGCGTAGACAAATGTCGGCCGATGCTTCCTGTAGCTTCTGCCTCAACTCGGAGGAAACGACGATTCATATTCTGAGGGATTGCATCTTCGCAAAAGCTTCATGGGACAAGCTGGGAGGTTTTGACTGCTCGACATCTTCCTGGCAGGGAGATTTAGTTCCGTGGCTAAGACAGAGGCTTCATTCAGATAATGGTTTGATTTTTGGGGTGCATTGCTGGACGCTATAGAAGATGAGAAATGAGCGGATCTTCTCAGATGCTGTTTTTTCTCCCCAAAATGCCGCCTTTCGCTCGATCAGCTGGTCGAAGCAAGTGACTGAAGCTATGGACAGAACTCGGAGCTCCCTGGGGATTGGCGTGGACAGAAGGATTATTAGTGTGCAGTGGGAACCGGACAGGAAGGCTGGACAGTTTTGAATGTTGATGGATCTTTTGATGGCCAAGCGGGCAAGGCAGCTGCGAGGGGCTTGCTTCGAACTCATGAGGGGAGATGCCTTTTTGCCTTCACAATGAATATTGGTGCTTGTTCGATTACGCGTGCTGAGATGCGAGGTGCTATTGAGGGATTAAACAGGGCTTGGGAAGCTGGTCATCGCAAAGTCGTCTTACGAATGGATTCGCGTGCAGCTATTACACTCCTGACGGATGGTGATAGTTCGACCAATCAACATGCCATGGAAACATTACAGTTTCAGGAGCTTAGGGACAGGGTCTGGAGTTTACGGATTGAGCATACCTACAGGGAGGGAAACCAAGCGGCGGATTTCCTGTCGGGTATTGGTTATGGCTACCCTCATGGGAGTCACAGTTTTGATGTGTCAGATAGCAGACTTGGATATTTTTTAAGGCTTGACCTTCTTGGTGTTGGTCAACCTCGTTCTGTTTTAATTAATGATTAAGGCGCTTGCGCGTTTTCCCACCAAAAAAAAGTATATATAGGATTTTTAAATTACTATTTTGTCCAGATTAATTTAGGCCATTAGATCTACCTTCTAATCCTACGGTTCTAAGGGGTGTCCTAACAGTAGTAGACTACGGTTCTAAGGGGTGTCCTAACAGTAGTAGACTACGGTTCTAAGGGGTGTCCTAACAGTAATAGATCCCATGATTGTCAACCATCTCAATTAGAAAAAATAATTCTACATTTATCTTTGGTGACATATTGCAGTTTTAAAATAGACAATTTTCAGTCATCATGCTTTTGTGCATGATATTAATTATGTTATTGTTATTCATGCACAAATGCACGTTGGCTAATACACCCAATTTTTTGTTAATTATGTAGAGTTGGGTGGCGCAACATTACTCATTCCACGCACGCCACACACGTAACAATATATCATATACATTGTTACGAAAAAATTACAAATTTATAGAGGAGAGGGTTGAGAGGTGGGTTGGACAAGTTAAATAATAGAAACGAGCCAAATCCATGATATAATTGGACTGAACAATTAGATTAGGCCATGAAACTCAATTGCCAGATGGGTTGGGCCTTATTGGTTAGCATCAAACCCTAGCAGAAATGAAAAACGCAGCCAGACAATCGAGGAAACAGAATCGATGAGAAAAACAAACATAATCAAATTTTCTGTTACGCCACAAACCTTCAGTGAAAGCTTCTGATTAGAGAAGCTCCCAATCATCACCAGGCTCGGAAAGGGAAGGAGATCATCACGGGTTGCGAGATCACCGCCGCGAAAGAACAATCGGAGTTTTCAACGCAGAGGAAGCGAAGGACGGCCGAGCGGCAAAAAAACCTAGAACGATTCCTTGGATTCAGATTGAAAACTATTTGCGATCAATTTAGTGGACATCACGATCCCCTATCAGCTTCGTTTCCTTTCTCCACATAGTAGAAATCGTTCCTTTCTGCCGCTCAGCGTTTTCACCTCACGTTTCCTTTTTAGATCTCAAAACTCCGATGATCTCTCCGCCATAACAACGCCGCCTTCCCGCTCCCCCGTCCCTTCCGTTGGGAAGTTATCTGTGGTTTGTTATTTTATAGTTCCGGTTCGGCGGTGAGTTCTAACTATAATTTCGTAAGTTGGGCTGGCCCGGCCCAACTATAATTTCATTACAAGTCAAAGCTTTATTCCTGTGATTCAATCAACCAACTGAAGCAACATTATAACATGTCATTCTGTAATCTAAGGCCTGCAGAAGATTGTGGTATTCCTTTCTCGACTATGATAAACCCTAATTAGGGTTCCTAACCTCTTGTAAATAAAGGGGTTTATTTCACATACTCTGTTATTATTACGTGTTGATTGATTCGATCTATATCCACAGATGAAGCATCCCTTTTTGGCCGAACTCCTTCAAATCATTTTATCAGTCTCTTAAACAAAAGTTCACGAACTCACAGACATGCACCACCTTCAAAATAAGGGTTTTCCGAATTCTTTTTCATCTTGGGGATTGATTTACATTACAAGCAAGTGCAATCTAATGCCTTAAAATTTTATGAAAAGGTGCATTAGAGCTTAGGCAACGCTGAAGGAAGTAGCAGCGCTCTCAACGAACTTCCTAGCACCCTTGAACCACCTCTTGTCTCCCGCTTGTGCCTTGCATATGTAAAGCTTCCCATCTGTCACGGTTGCGCTGATCAGCTGGTGCTTACCTCCTTCGTCTCCGTCGGCAGTCCTTGTCAACACCGACACAATGTAGTACTGCTTTCCTCCCACCACCGGTGTAGATGTCTCCAAGATGTTGGCCGTAGCCACCTCTCCGGACTGGAACCCTCCCTGCACCGATCGCCAACACCACCACATTGCATTAGTTCAATCAATAGGCATAATCACAACCCATCATTTCAGATGATCATTCATTTTTCAGACATTCTTGTCTACCGTAATTCGGTATTTCGACCCACTTTTACAAGGTTACGAATGATCTAACCTTGTTAAGGAATGTTATATACACTAATCATGAACCTCTTCCAACAATTCGAGCTATTGAGATATACCAGTTTTTCCTATACTATAAGACTGAGAGTAGTCCTACTAACATCGAATTTGTTAGCCCTCGTTATTTCACTTGCAGAACTTATGGCAGCTCAAGTTATTGTGATGGATCTACAAATCTAAAGGTTCTATCGTTTGGTTCTTGTTCTTTTTCTGATGATCCATCGTTTGAATGTCATAACTCTAGACAACATTAACACATTATGAAGATGAAGCAAATGGGAATCAGCAAACAGAGCAAGCTAGTTGCAGGACTAGACAGTGTATACCTCAGAATCAGTCTTGCCGAAGTAAGCCTGCTTTCCGAGCAAGAAGGCAACCTGCTTTTGAAGAAGATACAAAGCAGAGTAACTAACCATAAATGAATCGTGAAGTTGAGATTAAGAGGAGAATGTAAGTTCAGGATAAACCTGAGAAAGGAACTCTTCAGGGGAACCATAATCAGTGATGGATTTCTTGTCAGTAGGGTTGACCATCACAGCGAGGTAACTGTTGGCGTCGAAGTTGTCTTCATATCTCATCACCTGCCCCGGATACTCAACCTCTTTGCTAGGGTTCCACTTCGCCGGAATCGACAGCTTGAACCCTGCCCCGCTGTACTCCTGGAACTCCGTGTTCGTCTTCGGCTTCCCGAAAATGTTCGCTGCCGAAATCAAATCGTCAATCAAAGAATTCTCATCATGAAATTCAAAATTCCAGTGACATTATTAGAAAGGAAATCCACAAAAAAATGTTACCGGTTTCGCCATAGGCGGCCTCGGCGGGGGCGGTCTTGGATCCGATAGCAGCAGCTCCGGCGAGGATAGTGAGAGCCAACCTACGAGATAAGGCGCCGGTGAGCTGATCGTCGGTGGATTGCTGCTTCTGAGCGCGGCAGACAAGCCTGGCGGCGGCGGGGGAGGAGGAGGGAGATTGAAGGCGCTGAGTGGAGGTTCTGGTGGAGGTAGTGAGTGCGGCGTGGTGGAGGAAGCAAGCTGTGGATGCCATTTTTGTGTGTGAGTTAATTGAATTGGAAGTTGCAGCTCAGAAGCTTCAGGTGGTAGAGTGTGGCGGAGGTCAGTTTTGAGTGAAGGCAAATATGAGGTGTTGTTTGAGTTAATGGAAGCCAATTGGCTGGTTTTGGATATTGGGATGATGAGGAGGATTAGATTTTGTGATAAGGCTGCTGAGGCTCTTACTTCTGCCACGTGGATTTTTTGATGATTTGGAAATGGAGTCTTAATTCTTTAACACTTTTTTTTTTCCTCTGTGGAAATTCGTTTCAAATCTCCAAAATATGTCAGTTTGTGACTAGGGCTGTTGACGAACCAAGCTGCTCGCGTTCGGCTCGGAAAAAGTTCGTCGTGACTCGGCTCGAATTTTCACGACCTGGCTCGCGAGCCGGCTCGTTTATAAAGAGCCGAGCTCGAGCTCATGCTTGCTCGGCTCGACTGGCTCGCGAGCCAACTCGGCTCGCCGGCTCGAATGACGAAGCTCGCGAGCTAGCTCGTTAGAGCTCGTTAAAGGCTCGAGAACGGGCTCGTTATATGGCTCGCGAGCTGGCTCGATTCTGTAAATTATTTTAATTATGAAGAAGGTGAATCATATAAATTAAAAAGTGCGTTTGGTTTTGTTGGATGGCATAAGAAAATCAAAGTTCATCACTTAGAAACATTAACCCATTAGACTGATCAAAACTTAAATAGCAAAAGATAACTCAATTGCTTATCGTTAATGTTTATGATATTCAAACATGTTAATTTTAGCTTTCCACCACTGTCTAATCCTGTTTGAATGTGTCAGCCATGTTTTATCCATCATATCAGTTTCATTCAACAAATCATCTTCTACTGAATGTTTCAATATCTCAACTATAATGATATAATTTTGGTATTTGCTCAAATAACAACACCTTACACCCACAGTCCTTTCTATCTACCCGGGAAATGAAAATAGTCCAGTGGAGTTTGTAAACTGATGGAAGATATGTTACTGCAGCTACGAAATTGTTTAGTTTTGGATGATTCATAATGCATTATATCTAAGAACTTATGTTATTCTTTTGGATTAGTGATTAAGTTAAAAGAGTTTTAAATTATGGTTGAACTTATGTTATTCTTTTGGATTGGTGATTAAGTTAAAAGAGTTTTAAATTATGGTTGCACTGCAGGTGATATTCCATAACAATGGGTACAATGAGTCAGGGAGCGCAAATCGACAGCACTCACTTGCAGGGCTCACCTGCCAAAATCCGCCTAGGTACTAATGCCTTGGTTCCTGGTAACAACTCTGAATCATTTCAATGGTAACATGCTTGTCTGTTGTTGTGATTTTCATTTAGATATTGATTTTGTTAAA
>CM068302.1:60056279-60076543 GCA_034768395.1 Linum lewisii | reverse complement strand
CCACTCGTTTGTAGCTCTCGTAGGATGTCGACACGTGTTTGCTTTGTCTTGGAACCCTAAGTGTCGCCGAGTAAACCCTAGGAGCCTGCCGGACTGGGCCGTCGCTTTGGGCCCCCCTCCACTTCTTGGGCTTGCTTGCTTGGCCCATCTGAATTATCGCCTAGGTCCAACCCTCCAGCCCTAGCCGCTGTGTTCAGGCCGCCATGTGGGCCACTATGTGGGCCGCCGCTTGGCCCTGGATTCTGGCGGGCCGTGCCCATCAGTTGTAGTTCTATATATTTGTCGAGTTTTGCTGCATTTACAGAAACCAGATATGTCTCTACTCATTAGTTTTGTCTCTTGTCGAAATTGCTTATTCTGCAATTTCTCTTGTGTTGCAGACCGATCATGTTCTTGAGATAATCTAATCTAACGAGCAGCATGCATGACGGAGGACAAGAGTGATTGTGGAGGGTTTGGGAAATGCAACATCTTAGAGCTCTGAATGACCTGTCAGAATGAAGAGCACATCTTCAGCTTGAGTGATGTACGATGTACGAAGCTATTGTTGTTGTTCAATTGTGTGTATCGAATCCGAAGGTAAGTTGTTTCCCTCAGACTCTATGATCACTTGGCTGATTATCTATCATGCAGTTTCACTAACTTATTTTTGTAAATTTGTATCAGGTCAATGTTATGGACACACTAATTAAGTCTTGGTCAATGATGCAGATTCAGAAGGAAGACAATGGCTTTGTTTATTATGCAGGCTGCAATCATCGCCTTATGTCTGATCGGCGCAGGGACCAACAACGCTCCTATTGCTGGCATGCTCCGCAATCTTTCGAGTTATTACTACAAAGATGCAACCCTTCTCCTCTGTGTAAGGCTGCATTAATTGGCCAAAGCACCTGTGCAGTAAGGCCACTGTAAGAACAGGCAAACAAAAGATTAATGGCCTCAGCAGTATCTTTGACAAAGAGTATGTTTTCTTCTTTTATGTTTTAATTGGAAAGATCAATTAAGTATGCTACATTACATGGTCGTCAATTCTTGGAGGATTTGATCCTTTAACTCGAGAGTTTGACAAGAATGAAGAAGCGTTGAAGCTATAGATCTCGTTGAAGGAAAAATAAATTAAAGTCGAGAAAATCCTTCTTTAGGATAGCATGTCCAACAAAATTTTAATTGTAAAACCTGTTTTGATCATTGAATTAAAGAAAGTGAAAGAGATTATATCTCCATTGACATACTCATAATTTATTAGGCAATGGATAAAATTGTGCGGCAAAAATGATATTAGTTAAGACATCTTAACAAATGCATTTACTTGACTCGACTTTTGGCTGAAAGATAGGAAGAAGGTCGTGAAAGATGGAGAATAGTGAATACCACATTGTAGAAGAAGACATGAGGCAGAGCAGAACAATGATATAAAATTGAAACTAAAACAGCTGTACAAATCATACCTTTCTCGGCCTTTTGGCTAAGATCAAGTGTAGTATCTGTTCTTATCAGTTTAATATCTGATATGTGAGCCAATGGCTCACACGGTATTAAATTAATTTTTTTAGGGGGAGTTTCTCACTACTAGAGCTTGCTCTAGGTGATTCTCAAGTGTCGCTCATGCGTTGCACTATTGCAAGAGCCTGGCACACCCCACCAATTCTTAGTTGAATTTTTGTTCGTGACAAATGTATTTAGCTGTTTCATATCCTCCTATCTAATATTGTTATAAGCCTAGAATTGTTTATTGGATCGATTAAGAATAATATAAACTGTTTAGTAGTCTTGTAAAGAGGGGGGTAAATTGCACCGGGTACCACCGAACTATTCATTAGGTTTAGTAGCAGCCACCTAACTAATTTTCGAGTTCATTGGTATCCGAACCAAGGAAGTTCGAGTTCAGTGGTATCCGAACCAAGAAAATTAGTTAGGTGACTACTACTAAACCTAATGAATAGTTCGGTGGTATCCGGTGCAATTTACCCTAAAGAGGGAGAAGCATAACACCATACCACACTGAAAGAAAAAAGAAAGCAAGAGAGGAGAAACAAGTATAAAGTAGAAGCTAAGTGCTACTTGACAACATACTTACCTGGACGGGATCTACAAGTGATCAAGAAGACTTGTGGTCTAGGCCAGTGACCTCCATTGCACATTAAGGAGGGGTGTTGGGCTAAGGTCTTCCCAATGAGGAAGAGCCTACGTCATAATTTGTGGCAGCGGGGCCTGCGTTCGCGCGGCCCCTACCAATCTCCTAGCTAAATGTTCTTGATAAAATGGCTTTCTTTTCCCTGTGATGATTTCTAGTTATCAACTGTCTCTCCAGAAATGTGCACTTGAAGCGTTGGTCATTCCTAGAAACCATGTAATAATTCTCGAGGAAAGCTAATATGAACTTCAAGAGTTACTAATGTGGGTGAAAGTAATAACTAGTTTCTTGATGTCTGCCAGCATCGAATAATCAGTTTCTCGATGTTTGCCAGCATCAAAGCAATGCATCATAAACACGAACACGATAGTATGTCCACAACAATGAAACAACCACTTCAATTATCCAACTAATATTCCATTCATTGTCTATATCATTTTTGTATCGGGTAGGGAGGAAGGAGAAATTCGATTCACTCATGGGATGCTACTGTTAAGTAAACAACACTATAACTTATTCGGGCTAAGTCCAGTTCTCATTCCCATGACATTCCTAGTTCCCTAATCCAACATGAAATTTGTATTCCAGCTGTAGATTGTTCCTACCAAGTACTCTGAAAGAGATTTAATGTCCCTAATTCGAAGATAAGCTGCCAACCTTTTATTAATTTGTCCATAGGAAAGTTGATCGATCCATCCAACGCCTGTGATCTCTTACTCTGGATGGCTGTATGCAACAACAGACTCAGAGAAAAGCAGCAGATGGATCGAACGTTCTTCTTTGCAATTCTGATTCTGTAAGAATTGCAGCTAATGAAAAGCTTTGATCTTTGGTAAGTCCTGCTTCTCCCGAATCAGCCTCCATTCACCCCTATGATCATGAGCAATATACTATTTTCTCAGAAGCTGCTGAGAAAACCTCATTCGAGATCTCTGGCCAGACCACGTACGCGAGTTGATCTGTTTCCTAGCATGGTGATGAAAATACCACATTGTCTGTGAATTAAGAAAGGAGTTAACGTCGTGACTATATAGAATAAGAGAAATAACCTTTGAAAGCCATGATCCTTCAGGCAGCAAATGGGGTATGATGAGTGGTCAATTCTCGCTGAAAAATATGCGAGAAGGGTGCCCAGGCCTAAGCCTGGTTACGACAATGTCGGCACTCCCATCTTTAACCAATCTGATCCCCTTTTAAGCTTCCTTAAATTCATACTCTAATCACTTCTTGCATTTATTTTTATTTTTAATGTTTTTAGTTAATTCGAAAAATTAGCTTGCAAACAAGATCTCATGCGTAAGCTGCAGTTGCTAAGATGGTTGCCTTTATTGCAGCATCACAGCTATCAGAACTTGTTGTATTTAACACAAAGAAATTACAATGTCGTCGGCCACGAGAAACTGCAAATTGAAACGAAGATTTTATTACAACGTCCAACTTACAGTGACACGAATAGAAACCGATGAGAGGGGACATCATCGAAAAAGACCGAATGAAAAGAAGAATATGTCGAGGAACAAAATTTAAACAAATAAGAAGAAGGCATGGAGGGCTGACACTTAGCCCATATGGATACGAACGTGGAGAGCTAAAATGAGGATGGTGAAGACGACAAAGAAGAGGAGAGTATGAACAATGACGGACTTGCCGTTGGTTCTCATGCTTCCGAACTCAAAATGCTTTGTGTTTCCTGGCATCTGGAATACCAATCCCGGCGACAACAATATGAACAGAAGTAGTCCTATTAATATCGGTGCCCAATCCGCCATTTTTAACTACTCACCACAGTTTCTATGAAGCTGATTGAATCTGTGTTCCTATTGTACATGAAGCTGTGCTTTTATTCAGAAACCAAACAAACCCATACCCACCATGGTCCATGGAAGGTTTTGTTCAGTAAACAACCCTTTTGAAGCAATGAATAACTTGGGTATGGAGCAATGCATTGCATATGGGAGATGAAGGTTTTATTTATTCCTTTTCTCTCTATAAACAACCCTTTTCAAGCAATGAATAACTTGGGCATGGAGCAAATCCAGTATCTATCTGGAATTGGTTCTCTACGTACTACTACGTACGTTTCCGTTGCCTAATGAAATTATAACAGTTAGGATGGTTTGGTTGATGGAATTGAGTCTAGGAATTGGATGCCACCGAGTCAAATAAATGACTGTCGTCAAATCCAACTTCTTCATTAATTGGCTTTGTTCACAGTTGCAACACCACTCAGTTCATGAAACTATATATGTTGCGCCACGAATCGGTTACTAATTTCAGGCTTTCAGTTACATGCTTACATCACTTGATTCATTTTCCGATCCTCGGGGTCTAATTTTACACTGTTAAGAATTAAGTGTGCAAGAAGAGAGTAGTACTATACTGCTAGGCATTTGTTATTGCTTCAGTTGGTCAGAATTGAGTTTTTTTTTTTTTTTTTTTGACATCAAGCTGATCATCATATTATTAATGCTCACGTGGCACAAGTATTACAAGAAATGTTTAGAGCATTAACAAGCCATGGCAGAGAAGTATCACCAATAATCGGTGAAGTGAGGTATCTTGAGTGCCTAGCAAGAGTGTGGGCAGCCAAGTTTCCGTTTCTTCTCGCATACTGGATAGTCCAGGAGGGGTGCATGGAGCGTCGGGCCTCATTACAAAGGATCCCCAGCTCGGAGTTGTCTTCGTTGTCGGAGCTGACAGCTTGGACAACAGGGAGACAATCCAGCTCAAGAATAACGTCGGTGAGCCCCATCGATCGCAGCCAATAAATAGTATCCACAAGCGCCTTCGCTTCGCACTCCGTCGCAGTCGGGCATCCGTCTCTAGCAGCCATTTTAGCAAATCATAACCCCAGCACTGTCCCTGATTATTGCTCCCATTCCATGGCGACTATCATCAGGAAACAGAGCGACATCAACGTTACATTTAATCGTACCACTAGGAGGACGTGCCAACTCTCACAGGGGGCAGAACGCGACGTAGTTGCATCCGGACTCATGCGGGCCGATGTCCAACTCCTTAGACCTTCGAGGCCATCCCGAACAACCGCCAGAGGTTCAGATAATTCATTGCTCCACACGCGGTTGTTCCTCTCTCTCCAAATCGCCCCCATTATGGCAATAGTGCGTGCAACTCTCTCCGACTCCCCTGTTTCAACAAGATTGAAGAGCCAAGCTTGCATAGAATCCGCAGCTTGCATTTCAGCAGTGATCTGATGTAACATGCCTGCTTCGCTCCAACATCTTTGTGCAAATGGACATTGAAGAAAGAGATGCCAATAATTTTCAAGATCCTGCAAACAAATGGCACATTCGGAGGGGACAGCCAAGTGCCTGCCTTCAAGTGCCATTCGTGTTAGGGAGAACTCCTCTTGCAAGTCGCCAGGTAAAGCAGCGGAGTGGGGGGGGGGGGGGACCTGGATATTCCATATGTCTGTCCAAGGCCCCGGAACATGCAGGTACTCTCTCGGGCCAGCCACTCCATGATTAGCCGATAACTCGATCTAACTGTGTAGCATCCTTTGTTACCAAAGTGCCAAATTCGCTGATCCAAGTTTGAAGCTGGATTTAGCGGGATTGCAAGAATCTCAGTGGCATCTCTCTCGTGGAATAGCGATTGAATCAGTTCAGCATCCCATTCCTTCAATCCTGGAATAAATAGGTCGCAAACATTCAAGCCACGCAACTCCTCATCAAGTGGAGTTTCAAGAAAGAAATTAGCATCAGAACGTAACCAAGGAGCATTCCAAACACTGACACGGGTACCATCACCAATACGCCACCGATATCCACTTCGAACAATGCCTTGAGTTGCCCATATACTCTGCCAAATAACACTTGATCCCGTAACACACGGTGCCGACAAAAAATCCCCCCGGGGAAAGTATCTAGCTTTGAAGACTCGACCAACAAGAGTATCGGGGTTAGAGAGTAGCCTCCATCCCTGCTTCCCTAGCATTGCTAAATTGAAACCGTACATATCTCGGAATCCCATGCCACCATGCTCCTTGGTCAGAATTGAGCTTGTTCTGCAATTTTTTTTCCTGTAGTGACAGACCAGCCATATTCTTCGAGAATCCAACGAATAAGGTGTGTGATGAAGAGCGAGGCAGGGAAAGAGTACCACATGGGTGGACTGGTTGTGTGGTATTCGGAAAGGGCAACTTCTCGGAGCACTACATGTCCATTGAGGGATACGAGGAGACGATGGAGGCGAAACCACCTGCAGAATGAGGACCAAGTATTCAGTGTAGGTGACACGGAAAACTGGCCGCCCTGTTGTTGCGTTCATGCCATGGTGATTATGTTGGATTTGAGTGTATTGAAACTCATGCTTTTGAGTTGTGAAAAAGTCTGTCTATCTCCAATTAGTGTGCCCTTAATTCTAACATCAGACATTGCAAATGAGAAAAATGTTGTGCAAAAAGAGATTGGGAATTGCATCTGCCGGGAGTCGAACCCGGGTCTATTGCTTGGAAGGCAATTATCCTAACCGTTGGACTACAAACGCTTGGTGAGTGAGTTGAGCATAACATATTTAATGAACTATGTTTGGAAAATTGCATGTACGACAAGACATTGTTTATATACGAGTGACCATATACTTTGTTAGAGGTCATTTAATCTTCTTGTACAAAAATGTGTACATTTAATATATTGAAAACAAAATCGACTGGGTTACTACGGCACCATTTCTATTAGTGAAAGATTCGAACTCCAAAAACCGTACTGTTAGATTACGAAGTTTGATAGACGGAATGTTAAATTTGTGGACAGTTGATTCTTATAAGGAAAGAGAGATTGATGATTGATAGCTGAAAGATACACAAATTTATACACAGTTTGTGATTTGCAAACTCCTAATCTACTGCCACTACTCTATTTAATAATATATATAAACAAAAGAGTTGAGACTAATCAGGAGGGGAGTTGTGCAGCTTGGTATTCGTGGGTTATTACCCTCGGCAAGCTCATGGTCAGGACGAACTGTGAGCTTGTGAAGTAGAAACGCTACTCGTTCCTTTGTCAATGGTTTGGTGAAGATATATGTCGACTGATCGATAGATGAGACATGTGATATACAAAGAGCTCCAGTGTCAACTAACTCTCAAACAAAGTGGAAATCTAATGCTACATGCTTTGATCTCGTACTAATAACTGGATTCTTGGTGAGAAGGATAGCTCCGACATTGTTGCATACAAGCGTAGAGTTCCAAAAAAATTGAAGGTATTAAGAGAAGCAGGATTGGAAGGGCTAAGGGTTTGAGTGGTAGCATGTTGGGTTACAAAATACATTACAGGTTATAGGGTTTTAGTAGGTTCAACAGAGAAAATATTACGAGATAATAATTAGAAGGAAAAAAATCAATTTAGCAGCTAGCTTACTCACCAAAGTGAAATATTCACCCGTTGAATGCACCCATCTAAAATAAAGGCTAATTTTTCATACAACAAGACACCAAAAAAAATGTTTCTAATCAAGAATGAATTGGAGATATTTTACGTGTAAAGCAAACGTGATAACCACAACACGAGTGGTTACATTATCAATGGATGAGAATTGACAAATTAAGAATTGAAAAAAAGTTAATTTGATCTGCATTGTGAAGAAGAGGCCTTTGGGGACCTTCCTAGCAACTGCACTACTTAACAAAGTTGTCTTTGTTGTGCATTGTGAAGAAGAGGCCATGCCGGCCATCCTTCTTCTGCATCAATATTGTAATAAACAGAGACACAGATTTTCATGATCAGAAGGAAGATCAAATTTCACAATGAGTAAAGCTAGCTTCCATATAAATAGACCCCATGATCATACTCATGCTTTCAATCAATCCAAACTCACTTGTCATAAATCATAATCATCTCTTCTTCTCACTCACAATCAACTTTCGCAATGGTGAATCAAGCTGTTATGTTGATCTTCTCGGTAGTAGTAGCTCTCGAGTTCTGTTGTCTCACCTTTGCCTCTGATCCTTCCCCTCTCCAGGACTTCTGCGTGGCTGATTCGAGCAGTCAAGGTACAATGTTGTTATTAGTTTTGTGGTTTTTATACAATGTGTAATGTGTTGCACTCAATTTGATGAATATTCTTTCTATAGTCAGAATGAACGGGTTCGCTTGCAAGAATCCTGCAACAGTCCAGGCAAGCGATTTCTCCTTCGGTGGGCTCCAAAACCAGGGCAACATAGCCAATGCGGTGGGATCTGTTGTGACTGCAGCCACAGTGGCTCAGATCCCAGGGCTCAACACATTGGGAATCTCGATGGTCCGTGTTGACTATGCCCCATGGGGCATCAACCCTCCTCACACACATCCACGAGCCACCGAGATCTTGACGGTCATTGAGGGCACTCTGGAAGTTGGGTTCGTCACGTCAAACCCTGAAAATCGTCTCATTTCCAAGATCCTTCACAAGGGTGATGTGTTTGTGTTTCCGATTGGGTTGGTTCACTTCCAGCGTAATGTTGGACATGGAAATGCGGTGGCTATTGCTGCCTTGAGCAGTCAGAGCCCGGGAGTCATCACCATCGCGAACTCTGTGTTTGGATCGAAGCCTGATATCGCAACCGACATTCTTGCCAAAGCATTCCAGGTGGACAAGAGCATTGTTCAGAAGCTCCAATGGAACTTCTAGAGAAGTATTAACTAGAAGATATGCTTAGTATGGATTAATGGGTGGTGTAGCTCATTGTTATACATTAACCTTGTTTAATTTTACTGTTAGGTTGTGCCCAAATTCATGTGTGTCTTTAACTTGTTTTAGTTTTGTTTGTTATCATATGATTGTTTGAATCTCTTAGTTAAAAATTAATAATCATACGATTATTCAACATTAGATTATATTAGATTACATTAATTCATCTATTTTTTACTCAACCACCGTTGTCGTCGAACCTTCGAGCTCCACCATCGAACATAGTCAATTAAGGTGCTAGTATGTTGTCTTGTCACTACAAGAAAATGACATCCTAACATCACTTTTTTAGTGATTCTAACAGCGGATAGGCCGCTGTTAGAAATCCTAACGGCTGTTGCATATCCGCTGTTAGGTTGACTAACGTAAGGTGAGCTAACAGCGGATAGGCCGCTGTTAGAAATCCTAACGGCTGTTGCATATCCGCTGTTAGGTTGACTAACGTAAGGTGAGCTAACAGCGGATATTCTGACCGCCGTTAAACCTAACAGCACTTAAAATTCGCCGTTAGAATTCTGATCAGATTTAAAAAAAATGCAGAAACCTGCTCCAGGAGAGCAGATTTTCTGCATTCTTCTTCTTCCTTCTTCTGATCCTTCTTTCTTCCTCTTTCTTCTTCCTCTTCTTCTTCTTCTTCTTCTTCTTCTGATCCTTTTTTCTTCCTCTTCTTCTTCTGATCCTTCTTTCTTCCTCTTTTTTCTTCCTCTTCTTCATCTTTCTTCACCTTTCTCTTCTTCTTTTTTCTCCTTCCTTCTTCCTTCTTCTTCTCTTTTTTTTCTCTATTCCAGATTTGGATTCTTCTTTTTCTTCTTCTTCTTTCCTTCATTCTTCTTCCTTCTTCTTCTCTTCTTCTTTCTCTATTCCAGATCTAGATTCTTCTTCTTCTTTTTTCTTCTTCTCCCTCTTCTTTGTTCTTCTACAAATCCTAAGAAATAATCCCTAAGAGAAAGAGAAGAGAAAATAAGGGAGAAAGAGAACAAAATCTAACAACAAATAAGATAAAGAGAAGAGAAAATAAGGGAGAAAGCAAAAAAAAATTCGTAAGAGAATGTGATTGGTTGGGGTTGGGCACACGGATTGCCACATCAGCAAAACCTAACAGCGGTTCATATCCGCTGCTAGGTTCCCCCCAAAAATTTTGATTTCCCGCTAAGGCGGGATATTTTGGCGCCCCTTGAATTAAACGGCTAACAGCGGATTTCTAACAGCACTTTTTGTCTAACAGCGGATTTCTAACAGTACTTTTTGTCCGCTGTTATTTAACAGCGGATTTTTAAAAATCCGTCGTTAGACTTTTATTCTAACAGCACTTTTTTGTCCGCCGTTAGAAAATTGATGTTAAAATGCAATTTCGGGCACCTTTTTACGAAACAAATGATGAAATTTATTGAATTCTAGGATGAGGCCCAATTCTAGGCAATTCTCACCCCGAATTCTCGGTGACCCCTAAGATTAATATTTCTCCTAATGTACTCGCCTTCGAAAGGAAAAAGAGAATTCCTACTTCAAATAGGAATAGGAACCGTTCCTTTAAAAAAATTTAATTATTCTTTCAATTTCATTAATCCAAGTTAAAAATTAATAATTATATTAACTCACATTCAATGCAATCTCCTCGTTAAACCCAGAAAGCGTCCCGTCGGTAATCCAATCCAATCCCCCGCTATAAATACCACACAACTACTAGGCTTCCCCCACAAGCTTCCTTTCCCAGGCAAAACCCCCAAACTTCCGATTCAACCAAATCCCTAGCAACTGTTCAACAACCAAAACCAAATCCCTAGCAATGGCGACCGCCGCGAAGAAGCTGACGCTCAAGAGCTCAGACGGCGAGACGTTCGAGGTCAGCGAGGCGGTAGCAAGCAAATCGAAGATGATCAAGAACATGATCGACGACGACTGCGCCGACGGCACCATCCCGGTGGCGAACGTCACCAGCAAGGTTATGGCGAAGGTAATCGAGTACTGCAAGAAGCACGTGGATGAGGAGGAGCAGCAGAAGGATATAATCCCGGCGTTTGGTTCATCGTCCGATCAGGCTGCGGCGAATCCACTGAAGGATTGGGACGGGAAGTTCGTGAAGGAGCTGAGCATGGAGATGCTGTTCGATGTCACCCTTGCTGCGAATTACTTGGATATAAAGGAGCTTCTGGATCTGACCTGCGAGTATATTGCGAGCATGATGAAGGGGAAGGAACCTGAGGAGATTCGGAAGATTTTTAATATCAAGAATGATTATACAAAGGAGGAGGAAGATGAAGTTCGGAGGGAGAATCAATGGGCTTTCGAGTGATTATTGTTAATTAGCTCTGCTACTACTGGAATTCGGACGGTTTTTTATTGTTTGTTTGTTTTTATTTTTATCAGTCTCCCTTGACTTTTGATTTGATTATATGCTGGTTGGCTGCTGTGGTTGATGTAACTATTGGGAGAAGGTTTCTTTTCTTGTTAATGGATCGATTATTTAGATTGAAAAGATCTGGCTACGTGGCAATTATTTTCTTGCTTTCTGAATCCACAGAGCTTCCTCCTGTTACAAGCTGGGACTCTTTGCTTATGACGGACAATATTACCAAAAACATTCTTATTCCACTTCTTCAAAATAGTCGTAATCTCGGAAAAAGCCGGAGGAAACTCTACTCATGCACACCATTTTTTTGAGATCACATGGCATGAAATAACCAAGCAGAAAGCGAAAAGGTTTGACATTGGAAGAATACACCTGATAAGCAAGATATAACAAAATCGGACGGTGAGCCGGCTTAAGTTTGTGGAGATACACAACTGAAGATTTTGGATAGCTTCTCAACCAACAACCATTTACGAAAGCTCTATCAAGCAGAACTGACAAGTTATTTCTTGACCAATTGAAAGGTGGACCAGAGAAAGGGACATCCACAAACCCGCACGAATCAACTGTGTCAATAAAGGGACATCCACAAACCCGCACGAATCAATAGGTGTTGCCATTAAGGCCAACTCTGTTTGGGCCCAACTTATCAGGCATATTTAGTTTGGGCCCAATTCGTAAGGCCCAAACCCAACTTGTCTGGTATCTAACACGTTAGGTTTAACTGTTTAAGGACTAACCCTACCTCTACCTGGTTTCTTTTGTTCAAATCTATACCTGGAGAACTTCATCAACATCAATGGCGTCTGGATCCCTCACAGCCAAAAAACCAAAGGCGGCAACAAAAGATCGAATCTCAGAATTGCCAGACATTATCCTCCACTCCATCCTCTGCAGTTTACCGACCGCAATGGAAGCGGGACGGACTATTGCCCTCTCTAGGCGATGGGGAAGTCTCTGGCGCTCATGCCCGATCGTGGAGTTCCACTCCAATTATGCCAGAAATTTTCAGAAATTACTATCGAGAGGTTTAATCGAGACAGCCTTTTGCGGATAAAAATTCTAAACCTCTCGTTAACCATGAGATACAAAGATAGTTTAGTCAGTTATCCGCTACTCGTTGAACAACTCTTTAATTTAGCCTCGCAGAGGAAAGCTGAAGAGATCACGCTCTGGATTTTCTACTTGCCCCTTCGATTAGTCTCTATTTCTTCCTTGAAGATTCTCCGATTGCAAGGAATCACGTTGATGTGCAGTAACCTCCCTCTTTCTTTCAACTCTCTGCGATCTCTGCTTATGTATTATCACTTGGAATTGGAAGACGAGAGGATTTTGTCAAGCTTGATAGCTAGCTCTCCGCTACTCGAAACCCTAGAAATCGGATCTATTCACGATTTGAGTAAGCTCGAGTTGTCGTCGTCTAATGTTGCCAACATGAAGACATTCGGAATCTCCGATTGCAACAAGCTGGAGGAAATCGAGATTGAAGCTCCTCGACTCCATACTCTGCGTCTTACAACAACTCGTACCCAGAATGCTGTGCTCAACAAGATTAGATTAACAGCTCCTGAGCTGCATCATCTGGAAATAAGCGGCAAATTTCTGCGTTTGAAATTGAATGATGTTGTGGCTCTGCTTTCTAAGCTCCAATCACTGAAAACTTTAATCTTCGGTGGTACATTCAGCCCAGATGAAAACACGCTGAGACTCTCTGTTCCCAAGCTCGAGGAATTAACGCTTATCAATCTGTGTCGACTAGTAGAGATCGAGATCGACGGTGGACCAAACTTGATGAAATTCTCTCTTAAATATGACCGATTTGTTTGTGATAAACTAAAGGTATGTAAAATCAATCATGCTGCTGCTTGTCGATGGGAGCTTCATAGTGGCTCACGGGATCATAGTGTTATACACTATACGATGCAACAGTTCGTTAAGTTGAAGAAATTCTTGATCAGGTTTCCTCAGTTTCGAACCCTTTACATCGATGGCTCCCGCTTCTTTGAGGTATGTATTAATGTTTATTTACCACTAGCATTTTTTCGGCCTGTTGGCCGATTTGTGATATTTTCATTGTTTCTTGATTTCATTTATGCTGAAATAGGTTAATTGCATATTGAAATTTGATCGTCTTTTGCATACTAGATTGACACAGAAGTGAGTAACTCTAGAAGTCCAATAGCAATCGAGTATCTGATCATCAATGCAGTTCATCTTTCGTGGTCGTATGAGTTACAATATACCATTTTGGATGGTTTATTTTTGGCTTGTCGTCCTAAATATATAAGTTTTTATAAGCATTTCTCGGCAGAGATTTCGCTCCAACAATTTTCTTTTGAATACTTGTCAACGAAGAACAGCGAACAAGGAATCAAAGGGCGGTTCAATTGGCAACACATGCTCAAAGATGTGAAGATTGCAACGGAGGAAGAAAAGGAAGAAGAGCTTATAAATGTACCCAAGGATATAAGCACTTTACTGAAGAATCCAAAGAGAGTTCGACTTACGCTAACTTGGTATTAATTAATTAGTTTCGTGAGTTTTGTAGGATCAAAGTAAAAATGAGTAGTCCTATTAAGAATGTTATGCTATATTGAATTACTCATTTTTCTACTTAGTCTATATATCTCTTTTTCTATCTATCAGAATTACACACTACAAGAAAATTGCATTTTAACATCAATTTTCTAACAGCGGACAAAAAAGTGCTGTTAGAATAAAAGTCTAACGACGGATTTTTAAAAATCCGCTGTTAAATAACAGCGGACAAAAAGTACTGTTAGAAATCCGCTGTTAGACAAAAAGTGCTGTTAGAAATCCGCTGTTAGCCGTTTAATTCAAGGGGCGCCAAAATATCCCGCCTTAGCGGGAAATCAAAATTTTTGGGGGGGACCTAGCAGCGGATATGAACCGCTGTTAGGTTTTGCTGATGTGGCAATCCGTGTGCCCAACCCCAACCAATCACATTCTCTTACGAATTTTTTTTTGCTTTCTCCCTTATTTTCTCTTCTCTTTATCTTATTTGTTGTTAGATTTTGTTCTCTTTCTCCCTTATTTTCTCTTCTCTTTCTCTTAGGGATTGTTTCTTAGGATTTGTAGAAGAACAAAGAAGAGGGAGAAGAAAAAAAGAAGAAATTAGAGAAAGAAGAAGAGAAGAAGAAGGAAGAAGAATGAAGGAAAGAAGAAGAAAAAGAAGAATCCAATCTGGAATAGAGAAAAAAAAGAGAAGAAGAAGGAAGAAGGAAGGAAGAAAAAGAAGAAGAGAAAGTGAAGAAAGATGAAGAAGAGGAAGAAAAAAGAGGAAGAAAGAAGGATCAGAAGAAGAAGAGGAAGAAAAAAGGAAGAAGAAGAAGAAGAAGAGGAAGAAGAAAGCGGAAGAAAGAAGGATAGAAGAAGAAGGAAAGAAGAAGAATGCAGAAATCTGCTCTCCTGGAGCAGGTTTCTGCATTTTTTTTAAATCTGATCAGAATTCTAACGGCGAATTTTAAGTGCTGTTAGAAATAACCGCTGTTAGGTTTAACGGCGGTCAGAATATCCGCTGTTAGCTCACCTTACGTTAGTCAACCTAACAGCGGATATGCAACAGCCGTTAGGATTTCTAACAGCGCCTATCCGCTGTTAGCTCACCTTACGTTAGTCAACCTAACAGCGGATATGCAACAGCCGTTAGGATTTCTAACAGCGGCCTATCCGCTGTTAGAATCACTAAAAAAGTGATGTTAGGATGTCATTTTCTTGTAGTGACAAGACAACATACTAGCACCTAAATTGACTATGTTCGATGGTGGAGCTCGAAGGTTCGACGACAACGGTGGTTGAGTAAAAAATAGATGAATTAATGTAATCTAATATAATCTAATGTTGAATAATCGTATGATTATTAATTTTTAACTAAGAGATTCAAACAATCATATGATAACAAACAAAACTAAAACAAGTTAAAGACACACATGAATTTGGGCACAACCTAACAGTAAAATTAAACAAGGTTAATGTATAACAATGAGCTACACCACCCATTAATCCATACTAAGCATATCTTCTAGTTAATACTTCTCTAGAAGTTCCATTGGAGCTTCTGAACAATGCTCTTGTCCACCTGGAATGCTTTGGCAAGAATGTCGGTTGCGATATCAGGCTTCGATCCAAACACAGAGTTCGCGATGGTGATGACTCCCGGGCTCTGACTGCTCAAGGCAGCAATAGCCACCGCATTTCCATGTCCAACATTACGCTGGAAGTGAACCAACCCAATCGGAAACACAAACACATCACCCTTGTGAAGGATCTTGGAAATGAGACGATTTTCAGGGTTTGACGTGACGAACCCAACTTCCAGAGTGCCCTCAATGACCGTCAAGATCTCGGTGGCTCGTGGATGTGTGTGAGGAGGGTTGATGCCCCATGGGGCATAGTCAACACGGACCATCGAGATTCCCAATGTGTTGAGCCCTGGGATCTGAGCCACTGTGGCTGCAGTCACAACAGATCCCACCGCATTGGCTATGTTGCCCTGGTTTTGGAGCCCACCGAAGGAGAAATCGCTTGCCTGGACTGTTGCAGGATTCTTGCAAGCGAACCCGTTCATTCTGACTATAGAAAGAATATTCATCAAATTGAGTGCAACACATTACACATTGTATAAAAACCACAAAACTAATAACAACATTGTACCTTGACTGCTCGAATCAGCCACGCAGAAGTCCTGGAGAGGGGAAGGATCAGAGGCAAAGGTGAGACAACAGAACTCGAGAGCTACTACTACCGAGAAGATCAACATAACAGCTTGATTCACCATTGCGAAAGTTGATTGTGAGTGAGAAGAAGAGATGATTATGATTTATGACAAGTGAGTTTGGATTGATTGAAAGCATGAGTATGATCATGGGGTCTATTTATATGGAAGCTAGCTTTACTCATTGTGAAATTTGATCTTCCTTCTGATCATGAAAATCTGTGTCTCTGTTTATTACAATATTGATGCAGAAGAAGGATGGCCGGCATGGCCTCTTCTTCACAATGCACAACAAAGACAACTTTGTTAAGTAGTGCAGTTGCTAGGAAGGTCCCCAAAGGCCTCTTCTTCACAATGCAGATCAAATTAACTTTTTTTCAATTCTTAATTTGTCAATTCTCATCCATTGATAATGTAACCACTCGTGTTGTGGTTATCACGTTTGCTTTACACGTAAAATATCTCCAATTCATTCTTGATTAGAAACATTTTTTTTGGTGTCTTGTTGTATGAAAAATTAGCCTTTATTTTAGATGGGTGCATTCAACGGGTGAATATTTCACTTTGGTGAGTAAGCTAGCTGCTAAATTGATTTTTTTCCTTCTAATTATTATCTCGTAATATTTTCTCTGTTGAACCTACTAAAACCCTATAACCTGTAATGTATTTTGTAACCCAACATGCTACCACTCAAACCCCTTAGCCCTTCCAATCCTGCTTCTCTTAATACCTTCAATTTTTTTGGAACTCTACGCTTGTATGCAACAATGTCGGAGCTATCCTTCTCACCAAGAATCCAGTTATTAGTACGAGATCAAAGCATGTAGCATTAGATTTCCACTTTGTTTGAGAGTTAGTTGACACTGGAGCTCTTTGTATATCACATGTCTCATCTATCGATCAGTCGACATATATCTTCACCAAACCATTGACAAAGGAACGAGTAGCGTTTCTACTTCACAAGCTCACAGTTCGTCCTGACCATGAGCTTGCCGAGGGTAATAACCCACGAATACCAAGCTGCACAACTCCCCTCCTGATTAGTCTCAACTCTTTTGTTTATATATATTATTAAATAGAGTAGTGGCAGTAGATTAGGAGTTTGCAAATCACAAACTGTGTATAAATTTGTGTATCTTTCAGCTATCAATCATCAATCTCTCTTTCCTTATAAGAATCAACTGTCCACAAATTTAACATTCCGTCTATCAAACTTCGTAATCTAACAGTACGGTTTTTGGAGTTCGAATCTTTCACTAATAGAAATGGTGCCGTAGTAACCCAGTCGATTTTGTTTTCAATATATTAAATGTACACATTTTTGTACAAGAAGATTAAATGACCTCTAACAAAGTATATGGTCACTCGTATATAAACAATGTCTTGTCGTACATGCAATTTTCCAAACATAGTTCATTAAATATGTTATGCTCAACTCACTCACCAAGCGTTTGTAGTCCAACGGTTAGGATAATTGCCTTCCAAGCAATAGACCCGGGTTCGACTCCCGGCAGATGCAATTCCCAATCTCTTTTTGCACAACATTTTTCTCATTTGCAATGTCTGATGTTAGAATTAAGGGCACACTAATTGGAGATAGACAGACTTTTTCACAACTCAAAAGCATGAGTTTCAATACACTCAAATCCAACATAATCACCATGGCATGAACGCAACAACAGGGCGGCCAGTTTTCCGTGTCACCTACACTGAATACTTGGTCCTCATTCTGCAGGTGGTTTCGCCTCCATCGTCTCCTCGTATCCCTCAATGGACATGTAGTGCTCCGAGAAGTTGCCCTTTCCGAATACCACACAACCAGTCCACCCATGTGGTACTCTTTCCCTGCCTCGCTCTTCATCACACACCTTATTCGTTGGATTCTCGAAGAATATGGCTGGTCTGTCACTACAGGAAAAAAAATTGCAGAACAAGCTCAATTCTGACCAAGGAGCATGGTGGCATGGGATTCCGAGATATGTACGGTTTCAATTTAGCAATGCTAGGGAAGCAGGGATGGAGGCTACTCTCTAACCCCGATACTCTTGTTGGTCGAGTCTTCAAAGCTAGATACTTTCCCCGGGGGGATTTTTTGTCGGCACCGTGTGTTACGGGATCAAGTGTTATTTGGCAGAGTATATGGGCAACTCAAGGCATTGTTCGAAGTGGATATCGGTGGCGTATTGGTGATGGTACCCGTGTCAGTGTTTTGGAATGCTCCTTGGTTACGTTCTGATGCTAATTTCTTTCTTGAAACTCCACTTGATGAGGAGTTGCGTGGCTTGAATGTTTGCGACCTATTTATTCCAGGATTGAAGGAATGGGATGCTGAACTGATTCAATCGCTATTCCACGAGAGAGATGCCACTGAGATTCTTGCAATCCCGCTAAATCCAGCTTCAAACTTGGATCAGCGAATTTGGCACTTTGGTAACAAAGGATGCTACACAGTTAGATCGAGTTATCGGCTAATCATGGAGTGGCTGGCCCCGAGAGAGTACCTGCATGTTCCGGGGCCTTGGACAGACATATGGAATATCCAGGTCCCCCCCCCCCCCCCCCCCCACTCCGCTGCTTTACCTGGCGACTTGCAAGAGGAGTTCTCCCTAACACGAATGGCACTTGAAGGCAGGCACTTGGCTGTCCCCTCCGAATGTGCCATTTGTTTGCAGGATCTTGAAAATTATTGGCATCTCTTTCTTCAATGTCCATTTGCACAAAGATGTTGGAGCGAAGCAGGCATGTTACAATCAGATCACTGCTGAAATGCAAGCTGCGGATTCTATGCAAGCTTGGCTCTTCAATCTTGTTGAAACAGGGGAGTCGGAGAGAGTTGCACGCACTATTGCCATAATGGGGGCGATTTGGAGAGAGAGGAACAACCGCGTGTGGAGCAATGAATTATCTGAACCTCTGGCGGTTGTTCGGGATGGCCTCGAAGGTCTAAGGAGTTGGACATCGGCCCGCATGAGTCCGGATGCAACTACGTCGCGTTCTGCCCCCTGTGAGAGTTGGCACCGTCCTCCTAGTGGTACGATTAAATGTAACGTTGATGTCGCTCTGTTTCCTGATGATAGTCGCCATGGAATGGGAGCAATAATCAGGGACAGTGCTGGGGTTATGATTTGCTAAAATGGCTGCTAGAGACGGATGCCGACTGCGACGGAGTGCGAAGCGAAGGCGCTTGTGGATACTATTTATTGGCTGCGATCGATGGGGCTCACCGACGTTATTCTTGAGCTGGATTGTCTCCCTGTTGTCCAAGCTGTCAGCTCCGACAACGAAGACAACTCCGAGCTGGGGATCCTTTGTAATGAGGCCCGACGCTCCATGCACCCTCCTGGACTATCCAGTATGCGAGAAGAAACGGAAACTTGGCTGCCCACACTCTTGCTAGGCACTCAAGATACCTCACTTCACCGATTATTGGTGATACTTCTCTGCCATGGCTTGTTAATGCTCTAAACATTTCTTGTAATACTTGTGCCACGTGAGCATTAATAATATGATGATCAGCTTGATGTCAAAAAAAAAAAAAAAAACTCAATTCTGACCAACTGAAGCAATAACAAATGCCTAGCAGTATAGTACTACTCTCTTCTTGCACACTTAATTCTTAACAGTGTAAAATTAGACCCCGAGGATCGGAAAATGAATCAAGTGATGTAAGCATGTAACCCGAAAGCCTGAAATTAGTAACCGATTCGTGGCGCAACATATATAGTTTCATGAACTGAGTGGTGTTGCAACTGTGAACAAAGCCAATTAATGAAGAAGTTGGATTTGACGACAGTCATTTATTTGACTCGGTGGCATCCAATTCCTAGACTCAATTCCATCAACCAAACCATCCTAACTGTTATAATTTCATTAGGCAACGGAAACGTACGTAGTAGTACGTAGAGAACCAATTCCAGATAGATACTGGATTTGCTCCATGCCCAAGTTATTCATTGCTTGAAAAGGGTTGTTTATAGAGAGAAAAGGAATAAATAAAACCTTCATCTCCCATATGCAATGCATTGCTCCATACCCAAGTTATTCATTGCTTCAAAAGGGTTGTTTACTGAACAAAACCTTCCATGGACCATGGTGGGTATGGGTTTGTTTGGTTTCTGAATAAAAGCACAGCTTCATGTACAATAGGAACACAGATTCAATCAGCTTCATAGAAACTGTGGTGAGTAGTTAAAAATGGCGGATTGGGCACCGATATAATAGGACTACTTCTGTTCATATTGTTGTCGCCGGGATTGGTATTCCAGATGCCAGGAAACACAAAGCATTTTGAGTTCGGAAGCATGAGAACCAACGGCAAGTCCGTCATTGTTCATACTCTCCTCTTCTTTGTC
>CM068302.1:59753948-60056179 GCA_034768395.1 Linum lewisii | reverse complement strand
TTATGAGTTGTCAATGGAGATTAATCTCTTTCACTTTTTTTAATTCAATGATCAAAACGGTTTTTTCAATTAAAATTTTTTTTGGGACTTTTTCCTAAAGAAGGATTTTCTCGATTTTAATTTTTTTTTTTTTCAACAGATTAAACTTCAACGCTTCTTCATTTTGTCAAACCTCGAGTTAAAGGATCAAATCCTCCAAGAATTGACGCCATGTAAGTAGCATACAATTGATCTTTCCAATTAAAACATAAAAGAAGAAAACAACTTTTTGTCAAAGATATGCTGACACAAACAACGGACGATTTTTTAGGGGGCCCTCTGCTTTGGGGCAGGCACCCTGCCAAAAAACAAGTGTTACCCAGGGGGGGCCGCCCCTAACACGACGCGGCCGCGAGAAAGCAGCTGCGGGGAAGCCCAGCACTGAAGGCCCCCCGCCTGCATAAGCTACTCGCGGGCAGGGGGTTAGTGGCGGGCGCCTGCCACTAAGTTTAGTGGCGGGCCTTTGGGTTTAGTGGCACCCCTCCACTAACAGGGGCAGGGCGTGGTTAGTGGCGGGCCGCCTGCCCTAAGCTAGGGGCAGGCGGAGGTTATGGCAGGCGCCTGCCACAAAGCACTAAACCCACTTCTCTGTTCCCCAGCCCAAATTTCCCGGGTCGGAATTACCAATTTTTCGTCAAAAGTTAAAATTTTTTTCTAGGGGGGAGGGCCCGTTTCCGTCTGAGTCAAAAGGGAAAAAAGGGGATAAAAATTTTTTTTGGTGGAATTAAATGTGAGTTCGAAATTGCGTTAATGATCTATCTTTGAGGGGAATGAATTGTGTTCGATTGTGGATTATTGGGAAAAGAACAAACATTGACTTACCCAAAATAAAAAAAACCCCAAATATCATTTTCAAGAAAATGGGTTTCATTTTATAGAAATGAGAAAAGAAAAGAATTAGAGAAAAATATAATACACATTTATATTATAAAACGATTTAGCGTTGTTGTACATAAAAGAGATTACACCAAACAAAACAAGAAAAAAAACTTGACGAATGAATAATGATATGGGTGTTAGGACATAGGACTAGGGGGAAAGCCATTTCAAAGCAGCATGTTCCTTAGTTGGGGGGGAGGGGGGAAGCTGCGGTGGTGATGATCGGGGTCGGTGAGCGGAACCTGATTTTTCCTGAGACCCGTTTAAGACCTCGACTTTTTCCTTGGGGCGAGGTTGGCGAGGGGGGAAGGGGGGGTCCCCCGGCCCCCCGCCGATTTGGCTGTTCCGAAGGGAAAATCAGAGGAGAGAAACAGAAGGAAGAGTAGGAGGGGAACTTCAAGGTAGAAACCTAGCTGAGTGAGTGGAACGATCTTGATAGTGGGGGTGTGGATGAATAATCCCAAAAAAAGAAAGAAAACGGGAAGGGGGGAAAAAAGGGGTTTTAAAAAAGCAAGGGGAACTTGGAGCAACGGGTTGTGCTTAGGGCAGACAAGCCCCACAACTAGTGCGGGCCGGGTTAGGGGCGGGCCGCCTGCCCACAGGGGCAGGCCGTGCTTAGGGCAGCCCCCCTGCCACAACTAGTGGCGGGCCGTGCTTTATGGCGGGCCGCCTGCCACAACTAGTGGCGGGGCCTTGCTTAGTGGCAGGCCGCCTGCCACAATAGGGGCAGACAGATGGATTCTGCGATAAGCTCAGGCGCCTGCCACAAGAATCGCAACGGCCCCGTCGTGCCACAAATATCTTTTTCCTTGTATGTGAGGCCATTAATCTTTTTTTTCCCCTGTTCTTACAGTGGCCTTACTGCAGGGGTTTTGGGGCCAATTAATGCAACCCTTTACACAGAGGAAAGGGGGTTGCTTTTTTGTAAAATAACTCGAAAATTGCGGAGCTGCCAGCATGGGGGTTTGTTGGTCCCGCCCTTCAACAAAAGGCGATGTTGCACCTGATAATAACAAACCCCATTTTTTTCCTTCTGAATCTGCATTTTTGACCAAGACAAATTAGGGGCCTAACATTCCCCTGTACAAATTTAAAAAATAAGTAAAACTGCATGAAGAAAAATCACCAATGATCATAGATCTGGGGAAAACAATTCCTTTTCGGATTCGATACACAAAATTTAAAACAACAAAATAGCTTCGTCATCTCATCATAAGCTGAAGATGTTCTTCTTCCCCAGGCATTCAGAGTCTAAATGTTGCATTTCCCAAACCCCACAACCTCTTTCCCCTCACATGCTGCTCGTTAGATAGATTATCTAAGAAATGATCGGTCTGAACACAAGAAAAAGGCAGAATAACAATTTCGACAAGAAAAAACTAATGAGTAGAGACTATCTTTTTTGAAATGCCAAAACTCGACAAAAAAATAGAACTAAAAAGGGGGGGTTGGGCCCCACAGGGGGCCTAACACAGGGTTTTGGGGCTGGGGGGGTTGGACCTAGCGATAATTCGATGGGGCCAAACAAGCAACCCAAAAGTGGAGGGGGGCCCAAAGCGACGGCCCATCCGGCAGGCCCCGGGGGGGTTTTTACTGGGCACACTTAGGGTTCCAAACAAAGCAAACAAGTGTCGACCCCCACAGAGCACAAACGGGGGGCCAGGATTCAGCCTTGGGACCAAGACAGGGTACTATAAAACCCCCCTACACCCTTTAACCCGGGGGGACAACATTTTAAAACCCAGGGGCAAAACCTCCGCGGTACTAACTCCCTCCCTCTTCTTTTCCCTTTAAAATGATCGCCCCCTTTCCTTAACTAACTCCCCCCCCATCACACAGGTACTCACCCCCCTGAAGACCAACAGGTTGGCTCACTATTGGGCCGGCACGACTGGAACATTGGCGCGCCAATGGGCGATCGGGCGACTCTTCAAAACGAAAGGCTTTTATCACGTTCCCACCTAAAGGGGAGGATGGTGAAGGAGGAAGGAGAACCCTGTCAAGAATCAACCCAGGTTCTCGATTAAACCCAAATCTTACTAAAAAGGAGGCGAATTCAAGGGACTCTTTTTTTGAGTACTATTTCCCGCCAGCGACGCCTATAAAATTTTGAGCCGTTTTCCCGGGCCCTCGAGCAGCAAAAACTGACCACCAATTTGAAAGGGGGGACGCTCAACAAGCCAACCCCCGGGGCCCCAAAACTCAGGTCGGGGAGTCCCGCAGGACTTCATCTTAAAAAATTTTTTGCAATTCCTTCCCGGGTATTTTAAATCTCCCCCGCACAGTTGCGTTCACCACCTCTGTCCAGGGCGAAACTCGTCGACCACTCCCCAAGGGGGGTTTTTCCCCCCCAAAACCAGATGGGGGTGTGGTAAACGACCCGGCGACACCTACAACCTTCCCCGATCGCCATGCAAATGCCAACCGGGGGACGCCGCATATTGCGGGCTTTTCCAACGACCCTTGGGGGGGGGGGGCGGCTAGGGAGTGGACATGAATCTCCGGAAGGACTAACGTGTGGAGGTTTTGGGGGATTTTCTCACAGAAGTAGAGTCAAGAAAACCAGGACGGCCCGTTCACACTTGACCTGAGGAAAAGCCGAGCCACGTTAAAAATTTTTTGATGGGGGACTGGGGTCGTAAAACCACAAGGGGGTGATCATAAAACGCGCGGCAATTTTTTTCCATCGACTAAATGGAGCGGGAGATCTTTTCTACAGGGGCCAAAAAAACGCGTCCGTTGGGGAAACCCGGGTGCCAAAATTTTTTAATTTTAGGAGCAGTTCAAACCCCTTTAAAAGGGGGGCGAAGGGGAAGAAAAGCCCTTAAGGGAACAAGCGGGGGAAAGGCAGCCCTCCGAGAGCCCCCCTTTTCAGGAGAAACGCCCGGAAAAGGGAAAAAAGGGGGTTACCGGGAGGGGGGGTACCAAGGGGAAAGGGCGATTACACACCCCCTCGAATCGCGAAGAAAGATCTTGCTGACATAAACAAAAGGGGAAAACCATCAACTGGCCGGGGCCAATGTTCACCCCCCCCAACAGCGAAGTCGCCAGAAGTTCTGCATTTTCATGACTCTCGGGATACCCTGAAGATTGAGGGAATTGAGAAATGAAATCAAAAAAAAGGATAAGCAAGAAAGTCTCAGGGATTTCATTTTCCCAAAAAAAAAACAAGCCGCAAAAAGGATCCCCGCGGAAAAGGAGAATCACAAACAAGAAGGGTATGTTTCCCCGGGGTTAAAAACCCTGAAAATGAAGAAACAAAAGAAACCTGTCCCGAGGTGAGTCCCCTTTTTCAAACCATTTTCGGTGGGGAAAGTGCCCAACAAAGAAAGCAAAAAGAGAAAGAAGGGGTAATGATGATAGATCAAGTCAGTCGCCCCCAAATTGGGTTCCAGAGGAAGAATGGCCCGGTAGGGGGCCAAGCTTGGGGCGATGGGGACAAGTAATCACACACAATACCGATGGACGAGAATGGTTGATGAAGGAGTTAGGGGGACATCATTTTCTGGGAGCTTTAAAAAAGAACCTGCCAGCCAGCTTGCTCAGGAGACAAAAACAACCATTCAAATTTTCAGGAGCACAGTCCCTTAAAGGGGAAAATTCCACGAGGCATAACCCGGGGGGAACTTAAATCACCCATCCATTGACTTCCTGCAGGATTCCCCAACCCGACAAATGATCCTGGGGGATCGGACTCGCCGCCTTCCGGGGAATCTCCCCCCCAGGCCCCAAAGTGTTGAAGTTCCCCCAAAAAAGGGGTGGGTTTTTTGCCTGGGGGCCCCCCAAAATCGCCAGAAGGTGTTAAAAAGGGGGGCACTAAAAAACCTGCCCACCATAAGCTTGGGGGGGAAAGGGGGGGAAAAATTTTCCACAAGCGGATGCCCAATACCCCTCTTTGAGGAGGACAAAAGCAAGAACCCGGTATCACCCATTTAAGCTGAAAGGAACAAGTTGGGGATTGCTCCAGAATTTTCACCCTGTTCCGTGGTCCCCCATTTACATGGGGGGATCGCTCCAGACATCACAAAACTCTCTTGCGATTGACCCGGGGGGCCCCTACAACAAAAAGACGGAAAATCGCAAAAAAAGCAGCAGGGGGTGGCGACGAAGTGAAAAACTTCTAAAGGGGAGGATTACAAGGAAGGGAATCCCCGAATGGTTCAAGTAGTTCTTTGAAAATATCGGGAGCATGGAATGTGCGCGATTTTACTAGCCTCAATGACTTTTTTCCCCCAAGGGCAGTCCCCCTTTTCCCAAAAAGAGCCGGGGAATGCAACGCGAAAATGAAATTTGTCCTTCCTAGACATGTTTTCAGGTTTTCATCAGATACCGTTAAAAGAGCAAGACCAAGAAGTGGCCCTTTATGACGCCATGGCGAACACATACCGGGTAATCCCCTTTGGGGCCCTTAAAATGGGGCCGACTTCCAAAGGATGATACTCAGTTTTCGCCGCAGCCGCCCCAAACTTGGGGGCGTATGTGGATGACCTCTTGGTCAAAATGGGGTCTGACGATCACCTGGCCCCAATTAAGGGGGAAAACCTTTAAAAACTGAAAGAGATTCGTCAATTGAACCCTTGAATGTGTGTTCGGGCGACATCAGGAAAGTTTTTTTTGGGTATTTTCATAACAAAGAGGAATAAACTAATCCACCAATCCGGCGATTAAGCAATGCAAAACCAAAGACTGTTAAGGAAGTTTTGGTTTTTTGGAAGACGACGGGGAATCAAAACCATTCTTCCAAAGGTCGCCGACGTTGTGCTCCATTTTTTTTGACCTGAAGAATGCATCAAATTTCTGAAGACAAATGTATAAGGCTTTGAAAGCAAGATTTTTAATTACCCCTCCTGTACTGCATCCCAAAGTTAAATGAAGATTTTTTTTTTTTATATCGCAAAATCTCCAAGGGAGTTTTTTGCGGGGTTTTGGTACAAAAAAAAGACAAAAACCCAACACCCTGTTTTTTTTTCACAAGAAAACCTTAGTCGACGCCGAAACAAGTACCGACGATAGAAAAAAAAGGGATTGCGTGGTTTTGCGGGGAGAAGCTGCGACCTATTTTCAGGCACACACAATACTGTGCTCACGAATCTTCCATTAAGAATGCGTAAGACCATACTGGCGGGCGATTAGCTAATTTTGGGATTATTTCGAGAGACATCGGACCAAAAACCCGAACGCGATCAAAGCCCAGGTCCTTTTGGGGTTTTTAGTCGAAGGGGGGGTACAAGAAAGAAACAAAAAAAAGGGGATGGGTTGGACGTTTTTACGGCATGCCTCGAGTAAGGGGGATCAGGCCGCGGGGTAGTCCTAAGGTTCCTGGTGGGATCCCCACGAGGTGCATTGCGATTCACAACTAATCGAATCAACAACGCAGCGGGTTTTGGGGCATTGGGGCTTTAGAATCGCTAAGATATGGGAGTTACTAAAATCAAAGTTTTCCGACTCGGCGATAGTAGTCAAAACCCAAATTAATGGAGCTTTGAGGAAAGGAGGAGTCGCTCCCCCCCCATTTTTTTTGAAAAGGTAAAAATGCTTATATCAAAATTAAAAAGGGGTTTTTCCCAGATTGCAGGAGGAAAATTCCCCGCGGATGCATTGCGAAATTTTTCAACGACCAGTTTGAAAAAAGGGGGGGAAAGGCACATGGAAAGGAACAAGGGTAAGCAGTGTTTCCCATGATTAAAGGAATTGGGAAAAGCGAAATGGCAACACCTATTACCCCAAACTTGGATAAAAACACTTACCCAACCACCCTTAGAGCGACCAAACCCGGCAAAAAAAAAGAAGATGCCCCATAAAAAGGGGGTGAGCTGTCCCCAAAGGGGCACCCTGGGCCCTTCCCTTTGGGGGTCCGGGAGGGGGGTTTCGCTTGGGCTCTGGGGAAATTTCTTTTTGATGGGTGCGGCACTCACCTGGGAACGAGAATTTGGGGGAAAGGAAAAATTTTTTTCCGGGGGTTTCTTTTGGGGCCCAACAATGAGAAAGGAGGCTGGTGACCTGGTAGAAAAAATGCCCCCAAGTGTCAGGATTTCGCGATTATCAAAATTGCCAGAACAGCGCCCAGGCGAATGTCAGCCCATGGCCTTTTCCGCGGGGGTGGGGGATGGATATCCTAGGCCATTCCCAGAACCGCCTCAGGAAAAAGAAATTCCTCATCGTGGCGGTTATTTTTCCCCAAGTGGGGTTGAGGCAAAAAAGCAGTGGCAAGTATCACCGCAAAAGCAAAATACAAAAGTTTGCTTTTAAAAGTTTCGTAAACCAGTTTCGGCATACCGGGAAAGTTTTTACGGGTGATCAGGTACCAATTTGGATCCCAAGTCTTTAAAGAATTTTGGGGATGATTTAAAGATAAATCTACGATTCGCCCAGTCGCCTACCCACAAGCCAACGGACAAGCGAGGCGGCTAACAAACTTATCCTGCAAGGTTTAAAGAAAAGAGTGGATGGATGTAAGGGTGTATGGGTCGAGGAGCTTGATCACGTACTATGGGCTCATCGACGGCTTATAAAACGGCGACAGGCGAGACTCCCTATACATTGACATATGGGACTGAGGCGGTCCTCCCCGGTGGAGATTTCAATCCCATCTATACGGATACAGGAATACAGGGACGAGGTCAACGAACAAGAATTGATGCTTAACGTGGACATGATTGAGGAAAGAAGAGAAAAAGCGCAGATGCGGCTGATCGCTGAAAAAGAAACAGCTGGCCAGGCGATATAATCTAAAACTCCGACCACATCACATAGCGCTCAATGATTTAGTACTGCGGAAAATCTTCAGGCCGGCGGTCGGGGCAGCCAAGCTCAATCCTGGATGGGAGGGACCGTATAGAGTACGGCGAGTAATAGGGGCCAATACCTTCAAGCTAGCAGAGCTGGATGGCACAAAGGTTTCCAAAACATGGAATTCCATGCATCTTAGGCGGTATTATGATTAAAAAGTACTTGTAAGCAGTATTGGTTTAATGAAGTTACCAGATGCCTTGTTACCTGATCTCGAAATCGCTGTGTAAGACCTAAGGGCAACAAAATTATCATGTAAGACCTAAGGGCATTGAAATCGCTATGTAAGACCTACGGCATTAACAAGTCGCTGTGTAAGACCTAAGGGCGTCAAAACCATCATATAAGACCTAAGGGCATTGACACCGCTATGTAAGACCTACGGGCATTAACAAATCACTGTGTAAGACCTAAGGGCATCAAAATTATCATGTAAGACCTAAGGGCATTGAGATCGCTATGTAAGACCTACGTGCATTAACAAATCGCTGTGTAAGACCTAAGGGCATCAAAACTATCATATAAGACCTAAGGGCATTGAAACCGCTATGTAAGACCTACGGGCATTAACAAGTCGCTGTGTAAGACCTAAGGGCATCAAAATTATCATATAAGACCTAAGGCATTGAAACAGTTATGTAAGACCTACGGGCATTAACAAGTCGCTGTGTAAGACCTAAGGGCATTGAATCGCTATGGAAGACCTACGGGCATTAGTAAATCGCCGGATATAAAGGGTCGCCAAACTATCGGTATAACGTCTAGCCAACGATGTAAAGAGGCGAAGCGGTCAAGAAAAGCGTCACAAGATATAACAATTATTTAAAAAAAGAAGAGAAAGGAAAAGAGAGAGCAGTAACAATAACAAGCATAAACATGATGACAATTGTTTAAAAAAGAAAGCAGTAACAACAACAAGATAGAAGCAGGATCATGGGTCTTTGGCGCTGGAGCCCTTCTCGCCGGACTTTGAGGGATCAGCGGCGAAGTCGAGGTCTTTGCCACTGGTCGAGGGAGCGAGGTCAGAGGATGGCGACTGAACCTCCGAGCCACCGGGGTTCAAATCAGGCAGGCCGCGACTGCGGCGAGTAGCCATTACATATTCAGCATCTGCCGCCACTACCTCACGCTCCAAGCGAGCAGCGTCTCGGAAGTAAGCCTCTTCCTCGGCGTTGGGAAGGTCGGGAACCCCATGACTGTGGCGGTTAAGGCCACGAAAGACAGCCCAAACCATTTTTCGCCCAGGCCAACTCTTGTTGGAAACAGCTCATAAAACTCATTACGACAACTGCGCATTACACACGCATACTCTCGACGAGAGCATGAGTATAGTAGGCCACAGTCTCGTCATACTGAGCCTTGGCAGCCGCGAGGTCACGATCCGCCGCCGATTGTGCCGCCAGGGAGTCGATAAGCAGCTCTTTAGCACTATCCCTTTCGGCGGTTATCTCCTCCACCTGGGCGACTTTGGCGCGCTCCTCCTCCAGCTCGGCTTCAAGAGCGGCAACGCGCTCACTCGCAGCCTGTAAGTCCTCCTGGACCCCTTCCAGTTGGCCGATCCGCTCAGTCGCCTCGGCCAGGCTTTCCTTCAAAGAGCCGGCAGCAGAAGTCGCCGCATCCGCTCGCGCTAGAATAAAAAAAAAGTAAAGGTCTCAGTAGGATCGCGAGGCGATGGTCTGGAGGGGAATAAAAAACAAATATAAATAAATAAAGGGGAAGAGAGGCAGGCAGATAAATACCTTCTCCTCGTTGTGATAACGAGTAAGATCCATACGCAGGGAGCGTAAGTTCTCTGCCTCCTCCTTCAGCCTCTGGTTTTCCTCTTGCATGTGCTTACATGCAAAAGACAGGTCACCGAGCTCGGCAAGGGCCTATACGACAGAATAATTAAAAAAAAAGAGGGGAAAGCACCGAACTGTAGCAACGAAACAAAACGAACATGTGGATGGAAAAGCATTTTACAAATACCTGAAGAAGCCGGCAAGAGGCCGCTCCGTGAAGGTCAGGTATCTCCGAGCCTTCTCCAGGGGCGGTCACCCCCTCGTAGATGCCCGGGAGAAGTCCTCCGCAATATCACTCGCCATCCGGGGCGATATGTGGGATGCCACCGGATGGACAACAGCGAAGTACGGCATACGAAAGCGCCCCTCGCCCTCCTGACCAGCAAGAGCAGGACGGTCAAAAACATTATTGGCCCGCTCGGACCAGTTAGCTCGGCGGGCGTGATCGATGTTGACCACCGGGGGGCGAGAATGGTCGCGATGAGGCTCCGTGGGGCGGGGGTCAAGCTCCGCGGCTGGCTCTGTTTCAGGATCAGCCGGGTCTGTAGGAGGAGGGATGGGCTCGGTGGAGAGATAGGAATCGTCGTACGAAAGAGCGCCCTCACCAGCAAGCTGGTCAAGAGGCTCCCTCGCGGGAGAATTATTATCTGTCGGGGGTGATTGGCGGCGAGAGCGGCGGATGGCAGTTTCAGTGTCAGCGTCATCATCCTCGACTTCTACCACCGGTTGGGGTGGCGGCAGCGGACAACTGGAACTCTCGCCCGTCTTCTTCCTCGGCTTGGAAGCCCCGGCCTTTTTCTTTTTTTTTGAGGAAGAAAGGCCTTCATCTGTCTCGGTCGCCTTCCTCTTCCCCTTAGATTTTTGAGGAGGAGGCTGAGTTGAGGCGGGGGCGACAGTAGCAGACTCTTGTCGGCTAGGGCGAGTCTCACCAATAGGCCCGCGGGCGGTAGTGGTGAGGAGGCATCCAGCGAGGCTTACAGCGCCTGTGAAAAAGACAACCCAAAGGTTAATGTATAAAAGAGGAAAGCAACACAAAAACACAACACAAAAGAAGGTACAAACACATATAAGTGGCAGAAAGAGGGTAGGCGGTAACATGAAGGTTGCGTATTCTTAAGGATTTGGCTTCGGCGACTTAATTACACAAGTTAAACAACGCTAGCTAAGAGGGGAGGTGACCATCGTCACCTAGCATAAAATTTACCTCCTCGTATTCCCGCCTGAGCGGTCCTTAGACCAGAGGTCGTTGATAGGTGATGACAGTCGAGAAGGATTTGACGACGCATGAGTGTTTCCTCGGGAGTAGGATCAAGCTCGATGTTGAAGCGACTCACGTCGCCGGAAGACCATGAGGGTGGAAGCAGCGAGGCCCAGTGGCGATCTGTGTCGCTAGGCTGTAAATAGAAAAAAGAATGGTACCAGGTAGGACGAGACTTAGGCGATGAATAGGTACCCTTTGGGGAAAAATCAGCTCGGCGAACAAAACTTATGTCGTTTGATGTGTGCTTGGCATAGTGAATCAGCTGAAACAGTCGAAGAGTGGGGGCGATCTTCTTAGCCACGCAGCTGCATTCAAAAGCAGAGGCCGTGGCCCAACACCCGACGTTAAAGGCGCCAAGGGAAGCGCCAAAACATCCAAGCAAGTCGACTATGAATGATGATGGCGGAAGGGAAAATCCATTGGTGAAGGCCTCGGTCCAGATGCCGTTTCCACCCGGGCGGGCAATTGCCAATAGTAGAGAGTCGGGAGGCCACGGCGAATCCCCAGGAGGATGGCAGCATGGCGAATGGAAGAACACGGGCGATTCTCTCTGCTGACCTGAAGGAAAGTAGCCTGTGTAACACCCATCCCAAACCGACCCGAGTTCACCCGTGGTCGAACCGGTTTGAGTGCTACTTGAAGAACCAGCTTTAAAAGAAAAGAGTAAAACGCAGCGGAAACAGAAACAACTCTTAAATACAAGTTCAAAACGAAGGAGGCCTCCACTTAATAAAACCGAAATACAACTGAAATCCGAAACCAAATCTCAAAACAATTACAAATCTCCCAACCCAAAAGTGTCAACTGAAATCTAAAATTAAAACAATGGTCACTCCACAATAGATTCCTAATTCTTCACTTCACAACTCCAACCTGCAACTCCTCCGAACTCAACCGAACACCTGAAAAGAGAAACTGGGGGGGATCAGCTTCCTAATGAAACTGAGTGAACCCACTGGGTTTAACTATGCGCCGAACCTAACCTGAAGAAGTGATCCCAAACTTCTCACGAGACACCAACAATGGAATCAGACTCAACCTTTACCAGTTTTAATTCTCTAAACAGTCTAAGTGATCACATAGGTGCAGTTCCAAATCAACACTTACCATCCCCAATAACATCCATGAATAACAGAGAATCATAAATCATACAGTTCAACATTATAATACAATACGACTCAAGATCATAGTCAGCATTTCCACATACACACAATCACACACCCATTCACATTCAACACACACATTAATCCCATCCCAATTCACTAAGTGAGCTATTAATCATCCCTAAGAAAATCTAGGTTATCATTCAAGTGCATAACGCCGTACTAACCATCCACAATTCATATCATCATCATAATCATCAACCACTTAACATCTAACCCGCAACTCATTGCATTGACACAACTCAATTCACAGATCAATCCGACCTAGTTCACACACATTACATAACAGTTCGCCATCACATACCGCACGTCACATATACACACTCAACACATCACATTTCAGCTTGTTCACATCAAGCACAACACACGCACGACAGTTCACAATTCATTTAACTAGGTGAGTTAATTAGGCGCCATAAGGAGTTGTTCCCCCGCTACCCCGTCGGCCATCACATCATCCATATCCCGTAGGATCTTTCCCCGTAGGGAGATAACACGACGCATCCCTAAGGGATCCTTCCTCCACGGAGCTATCACGACGCATCCCATCGGGATCCTTCCTCAACGGAGATTTCAACCACTATGACTCCCTGTCATAGGATTCACCCCAGTGAATCGGACTCTAACACAATGGTATTTCGGTTGGGGGTAACGTTGGCTCCTTCCGGTTCTATCAATTAAATTTCATTTAATGCAACCACAACCATCACACTCATCCGCAAAACAGTTTCATTCAACCACAAATTCATTTCACAATACCGATTCCACTGTACAACTCCACTACACAATTACACGTCACAATGCCACATCACAATCCCACATCGTGATTCCACCACACAATTCCATGTTCTAGTTCCAAGCACCAATTCTATGTTCCAATTCTAGGATATAATTCTAGTCTAACCACAAACGGCAATAATAAACACAATCATAGAAATTCATCACATCCACCCATCCTATCTCACATTTCTAGATCAAATACATTAGCTATCAACTTTCATCCCAATCCCACATCAAACATAAATCAGCACAGTCATCATACTTCAATCACAAGACAATTATTCAGTTTTACTCTCATAGGTTCATGCAAGACCTAATTCTGTTCTAAGTCTATTCAACTCCTCACTCCCATTTCTAACCACTAGTTAAACATATAATCACACTAGTCAACCACATATATAGACAAGTCGGTCATCCACTCAAACGAGTCAACTCAACACCACATAGCATCAATTTCATTCAGATCAACCATACAACACCATTTCACCTAGTTCATGCAATCACACCACCCAATTCCATTCACCAATTCCCTTAACCAATTCCATATGTCAATTCCACGTATTCTATTGTCCAATTTCTTACCTACATTCCCTACCAATTCTAGTAGCCAGTTCTAAGTCATAAGTCTACCACCCTAAACACATTAACAACCATCTTCTCACACGACATCAATTCTACCTAAAGGCACGTGGCATAATTCGTACATCAACACCTAGCATCATCCCAATCCCAACATCACATAAACCAACACAATCCAAATCAATCAGTAATCCCACATCACACCTAACCACACATCACAAGACATTCACCGCCTCCCACGGCACAAACAGTTTAAGGGTAAACGGCTAGCTCACCGGCCACCCCCACCTGCAAGTACAGGGGAAGCCATGTCATGAGTCGTAGGGTTACCCTCCTGTACGTCCTTCATCGGACGACCCCACATTGGTGGAGCCATCCACCTGTTCATCAATTAAGGGCGACCCCACATTGGCAGGACCACCCTCCTGCAACCACAAACTGATAGCATAATATACACAATTCTCATGTTCACAGACCCGTCCCTCCTACACTCTTTACTAGTTTCGATCAATTTATCATCCATGTTAATCAATTCCCCCAATCAAAATCATCACAAACAGCCATCAATCATAAACCAATCCATCAATTAACAAACATCCAACAATCATCAAAACAGCATATTTCACAGAACAATCAATTGCAGAACAATTTTCCCCTTTTACTCTCTTTCAATTTCATGCAAGGCCCTACATTTTTCTAAGTCTGAATTGTAACTCCTCACACACCAGACTACCTATCGTACGCTAAACCCTCACCTGACAAGAAGACGAGGCTCTAAAACTCTTCTAGAAACCCGAACAGCCAAGCTCTCAGACACCAAAAACGTAGCTATTCTCCTCTTCACCGACAACAGTTTACTCCGAAATATCCAGAACCTCCAGGTTCGATCTCTTCCTCTCATTACCACGAACTCATAGCAACAAACGGATCGCCAATCGGAGCTCTACAGCTCTCGGAATCGAGGTTTGAAGTTTTTGGAGATTTCTGGCTCAGTCCCAAAAATGTAGCTCTTCGTTCTTCTACTGACAACACCTCGATTCGAAATACCCAGAACCACGAATAGTGATCTCTTCCTCTCGTCGCCACGAACCCGTAGCAACAAACGGATCGTCAATCGGAGCTCTACAACTCCCGGAATCAAGGATTGAAGCTAAAGGGTTTTTGGCTTCTTCAAATACGGGTTTTGGGGAAAGAGAAAGAAGGGGAAGTTATGAATTTCCGTGTAAAATCAGCCTTTTATAGTCTGACCATGATACACGGCGTGTATCATGATACACGGCGTGTATTGTAATACACGGCCGTTTATCGTGGTCTGCCCACATTGACAATTTTTCACGTACTCTCTTGTATACTCGACCCGACTCAACTATGAACGTCCCGAACTTCGATGGAACCTCAAGAACATTGTTTCCAATGTCTAAACCATCCAAACTCAAGTTCCAAACCGTTCAGTTGGGCGGGGATGTTACAAGTCTCCACAACTTCAAAAGATTTCGTCCCCGAAATCACAACCCAACTCGCTCTAGCAACGAATCCACAAATCACAGCATAACGCCGCAACACAAGGATCACATCACCTCCCGAAACTCCCTTTTAACGGATCTAGCAACACACACCTTCTAAGGGCACTACTCCCACACTACTTCAAACTTCTACCTAACAGACACGCACAACCGAACCTCAACGACACTACTCACAACAAGAAACAACAAAACACAATCAAACAAAACTCACTCAAGAGCACAACCGCAACGCAAGAGCTCAACAAAGCACACTCACACCAACAAGAACTATGAAGCTAACACCTTCGACTAAAACTCACACCCTCAAGCACTCTACTCACTTAACCAAATTCTACAAGGCTCTACTCTTCTAACCAATTCCCAACCTGCTACTACCTCCACTCTCAACTACTCCGCCACCCTCTTCACTACAGGAGGACACAAAACGTTTCAGTTGACCAATTTTAAGAAATCACATTTCATTTCAAATCACTTTCCTTTCAAATTCACAATACTTTCCTTTCAAAACTTTCCACCCACTTCAAAACGATTTGAAAATCCCTAGAAAGTTGGTCATGTGCCGATGCTTCATCCTTCCCCCTACGAGGTTAATTACTCCTCTACAAGAAGAGACGAATCACCAACACAGCAGCAACTAACCAGGCTCTGATACCACTTGTAACACCCATCCCAAACCGACCCGAGTTCACCCGTGGTCGAACCGGTTTGAGTGCTACTTGAAGAACCAGCTTTAAAAGAAAAGAGTAAAACGCAGCGGAAACAGAAACAACTCTTAAATACAAGTTCAAAACGAAGGAGGCCTCCACTTAATAAAACCGAAATACAACTGAAATCCGAAACCAAATCTCAAAACAATTACAAATCTCCCAACCCAAAAGTGTCAACTGAAATCTAAAATTAAAACAATGGTCACTCCACAATAGATTCCTAATTCTTCACTTCACAACTCCAACCTGCAACTCCTCCGAACTCAACCGAACACCTGAAAAGAGAAACTGGGGGGGATCAGCTTCCTAATGAAACTGAGTGAACCCACTGGGTTTAACTATGCGCCGAACCTAACCTGAAGAAGTGATCCCAAACTTCTCACGAGACACCAACAATGGAATCAGACTCAACCTTTACCAGTTTTAATTCTCTAAACAGTCTAAGTGATCACATAGGTGCAGTTCCAAATCAACACTTACCATCCTCAATAACATCCATGAATAACAGAGAATCATAAATCATACAGTTCAACATTATAATACAATACGACTCAAGATCATAGTCAGCATTTCCACATACACCACAATCACACACCCATTCACATTCAACACACACATTAATCCCATCCCAATTCACTAAGTGAGCTATTAATCATCCCTAAGAAAATCTAGGTTATCATTCAAGTGCATAACGCCGTACTAACCATCCACAATTCATATCATCATCATAATCATCAACCACTTAACATCTAACCCGCAACTCATTGCATTGACACAACTCAATTCACAGATCAATCCGACCTAGTTCACACACATTACATAACAGTTCGCCATCACATACCGCACGTCACATATACACACTCAACACATCACATTCAGCTTGTTCACATCAAGCACAACACACGCACGACAGTTCACAATTCATTTAACTAGGTGAGTTAATTAGGCGCCATAAGGAGTTGTTCCCCGCTACCCCGCCGGCCATCACATCATCCATATCCCGTAGGATCTTTCCCGTAGGGAGATAACACGACGCATCCCTAAGGGATCCTTCCTCCACGGAGCTATCACGACGCATCCCATCGGGATCCTTCCTCAACGGAGATTTCAACCACTATGACTCCCTGTCATAGGATTCACCCCAGTGAATCGGACTCTAACACAATGGTATTTCGGTTGGGGTAACGTTGGCTCCTTCCGGTTCTATCAATTAAATTTCATTTAATGCAACCACAACCATCACACTCATCCGCAAAACAGTTTCATTCAACCACAAATTCATTTCACAATACCGATTCCACTGTACAACTCCACTACACAAATTACACGTCACAATGCCACATCACAATCCCACATCGTGATTCCACCACACAATTCCATGTTCTAGTTCCAAGCACCAATTCTATGTTCCAATTCTAGGATATAATTCTAGTCTAACCACAAACGGCAATAATAAACACAATCATAGAAATTCATCACATCCACCCCATCCTATCTCACATTTCTAGATCAAATACATTAGCTATCAACTTTCATCCCAATCCCCACATCAACATAAATCAGCACAGTCATCATACTTCAATCACAAGACAATTATTCAGTTTTACTCTCATAGGTTCATGCAAGACCTAATTCTGTTCTAAGTCTATTCAACTCCTCACTCCCATTTCTAACCACCTAGTTAAACATATAATCACACTAGTCAACCACATATATAGACAAGTCGGTCATCCACTCAAACGAGTCAACTCAACACCACATAGCATCAATTTCATTCAGATCAACCATACAACACCATTTCACCTAGTTCATGCAATCACACCACCCAATTCCATTCACCAATTCCCTTAACCAATTCCATATGTCAATTCCACGTATTCTATTGTCCAATTTTCTTACCTACATTCCCTACCAATTCTAGTAGCCAGTTCTAAGTCATAAGTCTACCACCCTAAACACATTAACAACCATCTTCTCACACGACATCAATTCTACCTAAAGGCACGTGGCATAATTCGTACATCAACACCTAGCATCATCCCAATCCCAACATCACATAAACCAACACAATCCAAATCAATCAGTAATCCCACATCACACCTAACCACACATCACAAGACATTCACCGCCTCCCACGGCACAAACAGTTTAAGGGTAAACGGCTAGCTCACCGGCCACCCCCACCTGCAAGTACAGGGGAAGCCATGTCATGAGTCGTAGGGTTACCCTCCTGTACGTCCTTCATCGGACGACCCCACATTGGTGGAGCCATCCACCTGTTCATCAATTAAGGGCGACCCCACATTGGCAGGACCACCCTCCTGCAACCACAAACTGATAGCATAATATACACAATTCTCATGTTCACAGACCCGTCCTCCTATCACTCTTTACTAGTTTCGATCAATTTATCATCCATGTTAATCAATTCCCCCAATCAAAATCATCACAAACAGCCATCAATCATAAACCAATCCATCAATTAACAAACATCCAACAATCATCAAAACAGCATATTTCACAGAACAATCAATTGCAGAACAATTTTCCCCTTTTACTCTCTTTCAATTTCATGCAAGGCCCTACATTTTTCTAAGTCTGAATTGTAACTCCTCACACACCAGACTACCTATCGTACGCTAAACCCTCACCTGACAAGAAGACGAGGCTCTAAAACTCTTCTAGAAACCCGAACAGCCAAGCTCTCAGACACCAAAAACGTAGCTATTCTCCTCTTCACCGACAACAGTTTACTCCGAAATATCCAGAACCTCCAGGTGCGATCTCTTCCTCTCATTACCACGAACTCATAGCAACAAACGGATCGCCAATCGGAGCTCTACAGCTCTCGGAATCGAGGTTTGAAGTTTTTGGAGATTTCTGGCTCAGTCCCAAAAATGTAGCTCTTCGTTCTTCTACTGAAAAACAACTCGATTCGAAATACCCAGAACCACAAATAGTGATCTCTTCCTCTGGTCGCCACGAACCCGTAGCAACAAACGGATCGTCAATCGGAGCTCTACAACTCCCGGAATCAAGGATTGAAGCTAAAGGGTTTTTGGCTTCTTCAAATACGGGTTTTGGGGAAAGAGAAAGAAGGGAAGTTATGAATTTCCGTGTAAAATCAGCCTTTTATAGTCTGACCATGATACACGGCGTGTATCATGATACACGGCGTGTATTGTAATACACGGCCGTTTATCGTGGTCTGCCCACATTGACAATTTTTCACGTACTCTCTTGTATACTCGACCCGACTCAACTATGAACGCCCCGAACTTCGATGGAACCTCAAGAACATTGTTTCCAATGTCTAAACCATCCAAACTCAAGTTCCAAACCGTTCAGTTGGGCGGGGATGTTACAGCCTGGGCAATGACTGTGCGTTCGTCACAAGCAGCTCCCTGCCACATAGACTGCCAGTTGCCAATGGAGTAGGACCCGGTGACTTTGGTCGCCTCAGGGTCAATCTCAACCCCATGGAGGACCCGTTCGAATCCTTTTTGGTGAGGACCCCAGAAGGGAAGGGCGGGAGAGATTCATCAAAAGTCTCCTCCGCTGCGTCGGAAACATGGGAAGAAGAGTTTCCGGCCAAGTGTGGAGGATTTAAGGGCCCCCGTTCAGGGGACTGACTAGAAAATGAGGGAGAGGGTGAAGAAGAAGGTGAAGGATCAGTGCCCGCGAAATAAGAGTGACTTTGGTTCTGGCTATCGGTGCCGGAATCCATGGTTAAAGAAAGACGACAAGAAGTGGAAAAGAAAGAGGAATGCACGACAGAGAACAGAACTACAATGACAGCACGAGAGAAAGGTTGAGGTACGTACCAGGTGGGCGTCGAGGGGCTCCGGACATCTGAAAAAGGAAGAAAGGGGGAGAAAAGGTCGTTTTCCGGTCGACGGAAGAAGGAGAAGGCTCGTCAGAAAAAGGAGGAAATTGTTGAAGCAAAGGGACAGTAAAAACAGTGAGGTGAGGCAGCAGAGAAGGAGTAAAAAAGGGAAGAAGACGGTAAAAGAAGGGTTTTTATAGGAAGTCTAGTAGGCGGGAAACGGAACCGTCGCGGTTGATGAGTGGGGAGCACGCGCGGCTGATGGGGCGTGTTGGCGGGAAACGGAACCGTCGCGACGTTCCATTGGGGGCACGCGCGGTTGAGATGACGTCTGGAAGGATAAGGTAATGATGACTTTTGGGGCAATTACTGAAATACCCCAATTTCCCCAACTTCTCCAGCAAGCTAGGGAGTAAAAGACCATAGTACCCTGAGCGGTAGAGGGGCGCATGAGAAACGAAAAATGGGCGTGATAGGAAGCAGCGATAAAAGAGATAAGGCGATAAAAACGTGGGCACAAGGGCGACTTAATAGAGGGTTAAGAGCCAAGAAGCCAAAGCGATGAAGCGACAAAGCGACAAAGCGACACGGCATAGGCGGCCAAAAGCCCTCAGCCAAGCAAAGCTCGACTAAGGACTTGGGGGCAATTGATGGGTTCTCCTGCGGCGATCACAAGACAAGCGGTCCGAACTATGAGTAAGCCCTCAGCCAAGCAAAGCTCGACTAAGGGCTTGGGGGCAATTGATGGGCACGGCCCGCCAGAATCCCAGGGGCCCAAGCGGCGGCCCACATAGTGGCCCACACGGCGGCCTGAACACAGCGGCTAGGGCTGGAGGGTTGGACCTAGGCGATAATTCAGATGGGCCAAGCAAGCAAGCCCAAGAAGTGGAGGGGGGCCCAAAGCGACGGCCCAGTCCGGCAGGCTCCTAGGGTTTACTCGGCGACACTTAGGGTTCCAAGACAAAGCAAACACGTGTCGACATCCTACGAGAGCTACAAACGAGTGGCCAGGATTCAGCCTTGGCGACCAAGACAGGGGTACTATAAATACCCCCCGTACACCCCATTAACCGGGGGACAACACTTTTACCCAGCGGACAAAACGCTCCGCGGTACGTAACTCGCCTCCCTCTCCATTCCTTAAACTGATCGCCTCCCTTTCCTTGAACTAACTACCCCCCTCATCACTTACGAGGTACTCACCCCCCTGAAGACCAACAGGCTTGGGCTTCACTATTGGGCCAGGCGACGAGGCTGGAATAACAACAACCCACGTAATCATAATACTAGCAGAAGAAGATGGCAGGACAAACCATTGTTCAACTTCTGAGCTAATCACCCCACAAACACAGAGTTGGTTCTGTTCTAAAGAACCTTACTGTTAGTTAGATGAACTAGAACTACTGTCTTTCTGCACCTATACGAAACGTATATGAATACAAAGATCGAAGAATGAGCGAGTGATTTAACCCTCTAACTCAATAAACTATGAGGAATTTGGCTATATATTTCCGTTCCATAAAGAATCATGGTGCAACTATACTAGTGTTAGCAAGGACTTCATGTTTTTCTACTTTAAAATTTATTCTAGCAAATACCTCAATAAGCGTCTGTAGTCCAACGGTTAGGATAATTGCCTTCCAAGCAATAGACCCGGGTTCGACTCCCGGCAGACGCAAATCTTATTCTTTACGTTAATTTTTCTTTTTTGCAATGTATGAGGTTGTTTTTCTAAGCACCATTGCTATATGATATGGTATGAGACCGTGTTTCGACGAGTTTGAGACTCTGAACACAGTAAACTTAGAAAAACAGTAAAATGAAGGATTTAATTAAGAACCACTAGTTTCTCAATAATTTGAAATACAAGGATGCAGTATTCATCAGAGATAGACCAAAATCACCAGAAAGAAATAAACAAGGCTACATACTTACAAGCTAAAAATGGCCTCTAGTTGAGATGGATAGTTTTCCACTTAAACTGGAGCATGAGTTTCAATGCAGTCAAATCCAACACATAGAACATCATCTCCGGACTCCATACATTTTAAAACAAACAACACCAGATTGGGGCCTTATTCATCCTTCTTTCCCCTTCCCTTGGGGATCTTGCTCAGGAGACTGGTATCCAGTTTCTGGTAATGGCCTCGGAGCTGTTCAAATACCTTGCACACAAAGTCATCCACTTGATCCTGGTACCTCTCATAGAGTACTGGCAGCGCGTGAGCAGCAACAAAACCTATGTCATAAAACACGAAAATGAGTGTTTTAGGATCGAAAGTGGTAAAGTGCTTGAATATCTGCTGACATGTTGTGTCACTGGCTCAGGAAACTTACCGATGTATAGTACAGTTATGAAGTTGAACCAGCTTCCGATAACTGAAACAGCCCATAAGCTCGCAATAGCCTGCAGAACGAACAAGTGTAGGAGATAAACATTGAACAGGATCAACAGTAATTTTAATGCAATGGACTTGCTCATTTGATCTAGTTCATGCTCAACATGAAGCTAAAAGAATGGACTTAAAAAGACTCGCAAAATCGGGCAGAGATACTTATAATTAAATCTGGAGGACCATATGAACTGACAGCAACTAAGAAGGAACTAAATCAGTACTTGCAAGCAAGTTAGTCTAGAAACTCATGTTCGAAAGCTTCAAATGACCGACTAATATATGATTATTTGAAAATCAAACTACTGAAGCTCCAAAAGTTGTAACATACCACTAGAAAATTTTTCAAGTTCCCTCCGCAGGACACATTTTGAAGCATATACAGACCACGATTAACCTCTGCACCAATGGATTTGCCAATGTTGGCAAACAACTCCTCAGGTAGCACAAGTCGAGGGACCTTGGTGGGGGACCTGTTCACAAGAATACAGTGGAAGTGAACAAGAAAAGTACATATCACATCTAAAACAATACAAGCAGAAGCCAATAGAAGAGAGAAAATGAAGCTTACTTGTTCAATAGACCCGAAACATTCCTCCACATGAATTGAGCAAGCATACCAAGGACCAGAAACAAGCACACGAGAGTCAGGAAATGGTAATTAAGCCACTCAAATAGCACCCAGACTGCAGTTGCAGAAGCTAGAACGCTAGCAGAGATCTTCTTGTTCCTCCACACAACACATCAGCAGCTGTATGTTCACAGAGTAAGTCAAAATATCAACCATGGAAAGAAAAGAAAAAAAGACAATGACAAGGAAAAGCATCATACATTTGCCACCACCCAAGATGTGATGGATGGGCTTCTCACGTCCAAACAGCTTATTGAACTGAAATGCAGTTCTGTTGTCTTCTTCAAAGAAAGACCCAGGTTTCTGCTTTGGGATGTTATCAGCGAAGTTTTCAACCAGATTTGTGAGGATGTCCTCTGCAGTACTTTTCTCATGCATGCTGGGCAGTCTTCAGGTAGAATGCTGCTGCGTATCACCAGAAATTAGACACTTTAAGGGCCAAAGCCACAATAACGTTGAAGAAACTGCAACTTGTAATAGACTTCAGCACAGAAAAGTTGAAGAAAAGTGCATAGAAAGGCATGTGCTAAGTGCTAACAAGCTAGAAAGCAATTTACAAGGTCAACCCCTAACCAACAACTCCCACACTTCATAGACTGCTTTTTCCTTTAGCAGGATTGCTGATTGAAACCCAAAACTTAAACCCTGAAACACAGAGTATTTCCACCAGGAATTTTGCTGTAAATGTAATAACCAAGCTAAAGCTTCATACCAGCTAAAAATTAAGGAAGGTGGCATATATGATATAACGAAAGCTAATGGTGTAATTCGTCCAAAATAGGTCTGCAATTGAATTTCCGGAAATCCTCTAAACATGGATGAAAAACTGAGAATCGCTCTAGGATCCCTAATTTCGGCACACTACTCAAACAAACTCAAAATTTGAGCTCTAAGTGAGCAGATTTCTCAATCCAAGCACTAGAAACTCAGAAATGATGGGATGAACAAGCTTGGAAGCGAAAGCTTCACAAATCACAAACAGAACCAGCTAACCACGAACGGAGAACACAATCAGAAAGCACAAATCAGCAGCCAACGACGTAATCAAATGGTAAAGGTACAAGAAAGCAAGAGAATATTAAAAAGTAAAAACCAAACCAGAGAGAGACAGCGGAAGAAGCGAAAGAGACAGATTTTTGGAGCCGTACGTAGTAAGGAGGGGAAGGTGGCTGAGTTTGTGCTTCTTCCTCTGCTAACAACCAGTCTTCGCTTAAGAAGAGATGGGTTCAAATTTACAGCATCGGTGACTCGGACTTGACTCGGGGGTCAGTTGGGTGAATTAGCGAAAGATAGTTATGGCGGCTAGCTTATCTTGGATCAAAAACTCTCTAATGGCGTCCGGGAAAGACTTAAATTGAAATTATTTTGGATGACTGGCAGACTGGGTCCCACTGTTCTAGCCCTCACATTAGCTAATGTAATACATATTGTACACGTAAATAACTCTACCTCTAAAAAAACGGTGTTAGTTGAGTTCTATCATTAATTTAAATTAAATAAAGGAAAAGGAAAAGAAACGCTCCCACCAAAATAATACAACCGATAACCGTCAGGACTACCATTGCCCCGCCGCCGATCCGGCGAACCTTCAGCGGTTCCTCCGCTTGCTCTCTTCCCACAGCGTCTTCCACGAGCACATAGACTCCGGCGAGAGGAAGTACTCTCTGAGGAGATCGGGATGACTCTCGTCACGGATTCCGAGGGGCTATCCTTCGCGCCTTACATTCTGCAACATTATCACAATCCAACTTATCAAATAAAAAACATTATCACAATCCACGTCGGTCATCGATGATTTCGGCGACTTCGTTCCCTCGTTGGAACTACGGTCGCTTATACCAGTCGTCGATTACTCTGCCGGATTCTCCTCATATCCTATGATTGTTGTCCAGAAAGTGTGTTTATACGTGCGTTAAAAAGAAGAGGAAGAAGAAGATGCGCTGCGGGGGGAGAGTGTGCATGCTTTGCATGTGCCTAGTGTTGATCGGTTTGCTTTTCGGATTCGGAGTCTTCAAGGACGGCTTCCACAAGTTGAAGGACACTGTTCATGAATCTCATCCCCTGATTATCTTTAGGCTTCATTGCGCCGCCTTCCTTTTAATTTCTTTGCTAATTTTCAATTTTTACAATTTCGCTTCACTTCCTCACATGTATTCATATTGTTTTGGAGTTTATTGCAGAAGATGATGTTTGGCTAGAAGACGTTGACGCGGTGACGGACCGTTCTCCGGCAGCGGCAACGGTTTTCGGTGGTTGATCTAAGCGCCGGTTTTTTTTTTTTCCTTTCTTCTCGCTCGGTTTTATTATTTTTATTTATTTGTTTTTGTTTTCTTATATTTTTCTTTATTATTATTTATTACTTTTTATTATTATTTTACCGTTACCTCATCTTGTTTCTTTAGAGCAGGATGTAGATGATTTTTCGAAGTTGAAGAGGCCTAATAGTATGGCGTTGAGCAAAGGCTCTTTTATTCACCGTTGCTTTTCATGAACGGTTGGATGATTATTTAAGTATTTTTTCCTTTTACTTATGTGGGTTGAATTGGTGCTGACCGATTAGGAACTGGAAGGACAAGTAGTCAGAGCTATTTACCCAGGTATACTCGACCCTTTTCTAATGGAGTCTCTTACTTTATGAGATCCACGTACTGTTGGTGTCCTTTATTTGGTGTTTTGTAGGTTATCATAGAAGATGTTGATTTGTTGCTTTCCAAGGGAGATCGTCTCCTAAGGATTCCAATCAGCTGCAACGCGGAGCTCTAGTTTGACGCTTCATGACGGTTCGCCGTTGAGGTAACAGGGCCGCCCGTTACGTGGCTCGTATGGCCCTGATTAACCTCCCGGGAGTCATGGAGGTATACATGACTTCCCGGGTTGGGACTTGATGTTCAATTCCTTGTTTGTGCTTGCTGTCTCCGTATCTCCGAAAGGAGTTGCCTATGTCAAAAAAAAAAAAATCTACCTCTAAATAAATATAAGAGTCTTTTTTTTAATCAAATAAATATACAATATTTTTTTTTTTTACAAAGGCAGCTCCTTGCGGAGATACGGAGACAGCAAACACAATCAAAAAAGGAACATCAAGTCCCAACCCAGGAAGTCATGTCTACCTCCATGACTCCTGGGAGGTTAGTCAGGGCCATACGAGCCACGTAATGGGCGGCCCTGTTACCTGGACGGCGAACCGTCATGAAGCGCCAAGCAGGAGCTCCTCTTTGTAGAAGTATCTCTTCTACAATAGCCTCTCCAGGATTTGAATGAACTTGATCGGCCAACAGCTTCGTTAAGATAAGCTCGCATCCCATTCAATATATCCTGCAAAAATCCAGCCCACAAACACCAAGTACACAGGTCTCGGAATACTAACATCTCAAGAACAGATGGATCAACAATACCATGAGACCATCTATCTTCGTACAAGCATTCCTCCATCACAGTTCCACCTAAACCAATTTTGAATCCCTTTGATTATCCACCTGAACGGAGAACCGTCATAAAGCGCCAAGTTAGAGCAGGAATCTTCATGCAAACGATCTCTCTTGGAAAGTAACAACTCAACATCTCTTGCCATGTCAACATGGGTATGTAGTTCCGACTCCTTGTCCTACCAACTCCTGATTGGTTAATGTCATTTCAACCCTTATAAGTGAAAAGATAAGCATACGAAAATGATCATCCAACCGTTGATGAAAAACAACGGTAGATAAAAGAGCCATTTCTCAACACCAAGCTATTAGGCTTGTGGAATAAAATCCCCTACAACTTGCTATATTGAGATAAGGTATGAACTAATAAAATAATATATTTCGACCAAAAAAAATATAATAAATTATAGGGAAAAATCAAAAAGAAAAGAAAAATAAATAAAAAGAAAAAGAGAAGAGAAAAAACCCGTCCCAGCCATCTGCTCCGGAATCCCGATACGTCTCTACCACCGCTGCCCGATGACAGGTTCTTTCGAGCCGCTGCTCCACTACCTCCTCTCGGAATGGGACGGAGTCCCTTCATCTATGTGGACAAACAAAAATCAAAAACTCAAAAATAAAAGAGTTTGCTTACCGATTGCCGTCGGGCCATGAACAATTCAATCGGAAGTTTCTTCAGTTCAAACAAACCGCCGAGACAGAGCACGGAGAGTCGGTTCTTCCTGGAAATCAAATAAATATACAATTGTTTAGGGATAATATGCGGGAGGTCCCTATACTATTGAAAGATAACAAATTGATCCTTCTACTATTAATTGCACCAAACATGCCCCTCTACTTAGAACATATAACAAACAAGCCCTTCTGTTTATAAATGTGACAAACGGCGTTACTGAATTGCTGACACAGTTGACACGTCACTGACCCATAGGTTGATAGAGTTTACACGTCAGCCGATTAAATGTCAGCAACTATAAACAACTCTGTTTTTACTCAGGGTTATTAGCAACAGATAATCCAAATAGTAAAAAACAACGTTGTTTAGGGTTGCTGACATTCCAATGGCTAACGTGTAAACTCTAATAACCTACGAGTCAGTGACGTTTCAACTGTGTCAACAAGTCAGTAACGCCGTTTGTCACATTTGTAATGGAAAACTTGTTTGTTATATGTTCTAAAGTAGAGGGGCTTGTTTGGTGCAATTAATAGTAGGGGCTATTTGTTATCTTTTAATAGTACATGGGCCTCCCGCATATTATCCCAATGATTTACTAACCTAATGTGATAAAAAAGGTACTAAAAAGACAATTAATCATACGAAATCAAAGGTTTCAAAAGGACTTAGAGTCACGTGATGGCTGATGATTAAGATTATAACACAGTATCCAATATCCTTGACCTACTTGATTCGTTTTCTTTAATCCCTTTTCAGTTATGGTTCAGTTAGGGATATTATCTTTTTGGTTCAGTTATTTAAAAAACAACCATAAAGGTGCAAAATACTTGCCTAGCTCTGTGTGGAATGTCACAATCTTTTGTCATTTTCCGAAATAAATACGTGTTCCCACGTGTAAATTTCAGTGTCAGAATTAATTTTATTATTCTATTTTTGTATAAATGATTTTTTTTTAAGACAACTCCCGCCGGAGAAAATGAGTCAATCAAACAAAATGAGATATTAAGTACCCACTCAAACCGAAAGGTTAACCACTTCTTAGCCTGGGAGGTAACTAAGCGTTTGGCGAGCCACATAGTCATATTAGATTGACGAGGCACAAATCGCAATCTCAACTGGGGATGACCGTTCACAAAATGCAGGATATCCGCAACAATGACACTACTGTCTCGTGAAAATAATTTTATTATTCGATAGTGAAATGATTAAATATATACATAGATAATATCCAACGTGAAACCCATTTAGCAAAGTGGTAGTCTGGTAGCCGGTAGGTGGTGTTCAGTTAGGCCTTTTATTAATTGTACTAGTTAGGTACCGGCCCGTTGGCCGGGATGGATGGTATTCTTCATGAATCCGAGAATTATACTACAATTCGTACGGAGATGTCCCAAAGTGATGTTTTTTTTGTGCATGCTTATTATTGTCACATGTGCATAATCACGTATATAAACCACGGAGCCTAATTCCATCCCAATTTTGTAGTTTAAATTTTTAGTAATCATGTATTGGAGTTTCCGTTGTTATCAGGTAACCTTTACATGTTGAAATTTGTTAAGAGTTTGGCCGTGGATCTCCCAGATATGATGGTTTTTGGAGGAATTAGGGATTGGGAAAGTGTATTGGGGTAGTTTAGTAACCCATGATAAAGTTAATGTTCCGATTTTCTTTAATTGAAACCCAACTAATAGGAATTCTTTTGAATAACCAAACGTGATATGAAATCATATTTATACTACACCTATTTCACTAACAACCGAGATCATGCAAGCAAACTGAAACCATATAGCTTTCTGACATGCGATTCAAATGTAGCACCTAACGCGATATGATCATATTGCAACTCCTCGGCTAATAAAGAATTGGAGGAAATATTGAGAGAATTATTGGACAGAGTGGGCAAACCTGGAAAGTCCAATAATGTTCTTCCAAATTTATGTAGCAACTTCTCAATCTCAACCAAACAAAACTCCTGCACATCAGATGGACTTAATTTCAAGTGAGGTAGGTTCACTTCTTGTCGACGCAAGTACTGAATATCATCAGATAATAACTCCCAATTTTTGCACCATAAACCACCAACATCAGCTACTTGAGAGTACATTATTATTGTGACAAAAAACATCCTCATCTGTTTTGGTGTAGCTGTGAAGCTAACTTCATGTAGACAATTATGCCATTCTCCATCATCTGTCAAAATTCCATATGCATTGCATGTAGCTTGAAAAGAATCATATTGAACATCATTGACAGTTCGAATTTCTTCGAAGCTCCTGCACCCCTTGATAATATGAAGTAACATTCGTACATAGAAGCGCTCATTTGACGAAGGAGGGCAGTTATATATCCGACCAATGCATCCTTTCGTTGTCGTGGAGTCCATTTCTTACATTTTGATGTCCAAACATAATACTTAGGGAACTCAAGGAATATATACTGTCGTGCCTCCATATGATGTTTATTCATTTCCATCCACTCTAACAACATGGATGTATGAGCATGCTCAGCTTCTAACAATTCATCCATTGTAGAATTCATATTTGAAAATACTGGTTGTTGTCCAGGTAGATGATAAGACAATCTTTGCACAGAAGGGTTGTTATTGTAAAGATCAAATTTGAATAACCTCCAACATGCTTCTCCAGGTGTTATGTAACGACAATCCATAAAAGCTTTGATTTCGTCAACATATCCCACATCTGAGTTTGATGCGGCATTGTTCACATTTGAGGGTTGAGCACTAACAATTGTAGCTGTAGCTCTATCTGGGGGTTTATTTATATATTTGAATAAATATTTAATCGTCCTGTGAAAAGAAAAAAACACTAAACAAAATAACGCAAACACATATATGTTGGATCACAATAAAAGGACTGAAAAGAAAAGGTCAGTGTGTTACTATTTAAATTATACAGATGATAAGTCGTTCAATGGGTTAAATATCAACTCTTTTTCCTATTTGTCTTTGAGACTCAGATCTCAATACTTAAAAGTGAATTCTAATGTGATCTTGTAAATACTCATATGATATTTCTAAATTCGTTTCCTTGATATGTGTGTGGGAATTCTAATTAGTTCACCATTTCAAGTTGGGTATCAAATGAAATATCCAAAACTTAGAGAGATATTTACATTATATATTTGAATAAATATGTAATCACCTTGTGAAAAGATTAAAAACACTATGCTAAGTAACGCCGAAACATATATTTTGGAACACAGTCTAAGGGCTAGAAAAAAAGTTTGCAGTGTTACTATTTAAATACGTGTTAGCATTAAGTAAATGGTCTAAACAAAAGTAAAAGAGTACCTCGATTTATTGCAATACTCGACGTTGATATGTGCATCAAATCGAAGTAACAGATAACGATTGTAAGGCACCACAAATCGATTATCTAGTTGAACACCATTCTTCGAGATGGACCGACCATTGTTGGACCGTTTGTACCTTGGAAACCCATCCTCGTCAATAGATGTCTCAGAGTTAAATTTCTTTGGAAAATGTTTGGTGCATATTTTATTAACTGTACATGGAGCACTTGGACCGAGAGCTCCACATGGACCATGGAACATGTAATTGGTCACCGCAGCATAACATTGTGGATCAGTAATACTATCTGGAATCTTTGCTGATATAACTGAATCTATTTGCGATGTACTATGAATTATATCCTCTGCGGACAAAAAAATCAATATGTGCGCATGCGGCAGACCACGTTTCTGGAATTCAATAGCTTGAACATCTGCAACATGTATTAAATAATTCAATAGCGTAGTTAATTGTAGTGGTAATTCTAAACACCAAAAATTCAAAAAACAAAAGTATAAAGTAGAGTATGTCACTTGAAGTTTGTAGAGTTTATATTGCATGAATGATTATTAAAATAATATCTCGATATTATGTAAGAAAGTAAGACAATCATAAACATGGCGATTTAAAATTGTTATTCAAATAAAAATCTAAATATAAAAGGGGGAAAAGATTAGTAACTTACATCCTATGCATTTGCCGAAAATATCTCTTTTCTTCAACTCATACATTATTGATTCAGCTTCAACTTGAAAACTCTAGCAATAACGTCAGCTCGATTTGGATCTCTTTGATTTGACTGTTTTACTAACTCAACCATATATTGAATCTCAGGCCAATATGCATTACATGTGAATGTAATAAATAAATCTGGAAATCCAATAGAGCGACAAATGGCCATAGCATCTTGAAAGTTCTCAAATTTACATCGTGGACTCCCAGTATGTGATGCTGCAAGAATAATTCGTTTTCCAGTATGTTCCAAGTCTGTATCACCTCTATTCATAGCATCAACCAATCCATGATAATAATGTTTGCGCAACTTCCATTGGTTATTTCGAATCCAGTCTAATCTTTCAGCTTCAACCAATGCATAAGCGTTCACAACATATTGTTGGAACAACTTTCCACATAGCAATATATGTGACACATTTTGTAATCTTGTCTGAATACGATAAGCATAGAAATCACATTAGCTGAGGTGTTTTCTTGTGCTAGAGTTTCTCAACGGAATATTTCCATGCCATCCATTTCACCATATGGAAACAGAATGGGATACTGTAAAGCCATGAGACTTGTATGAGTGTAATTAACCCTTTCCAAAGAATTCGTTAGATATTGGACAACAATATCAGGCTGAAATGTATCTTCACCCGTTTCATCTACAATCAAACCAGCTTGCTCGTCAACTGTCGGTAATTCATATTCTCTCCCATCAATTGTCCTCCTTGCCATCAATTTGATTTTAACACTGTGTATATCTCCAAGATTTACTCGATCCCGAGCAGCTCGAAAAACCTTTGTCAAAACATTATGTTCATCAAACATATCCTTTAAATCCTTAACAATTCCGGGTCGAAGAGGATTAGAATTGACATCCGCAGTGAAAGAGTTCATGCGTTGTTCCACCTCAGTGTCAGTATCAACCATATATAATTGCGCAAACAATGGAGCATTCCCTTCTGGCGGCAATAGAGAGCCAATTCGGTGAAATATTTGACCACCAATAGAGTATATGTAAGGTGCATCTCCACGATTCAAATTTTTATCGACTTTTCCCCCCAGTGAAGTGAAGCAGAATACACCGTTGTATTCCCGAATATGTTGTTGAAAGTGAGAGCTATTCTGGTTTTCTGAATTCATAAGATCAGTCAAATATGAAGGTGACTCTCTAGCAAGTGGTACTTGTGCATCTCCTTTATTGCAGCACAAACTGAAATCAGATTGTGGTAGATTGCGTGTTTCCAATGTACTTTCTTCTTTCCACATAACAGCTTGACAATATTGGCAAACACATGAGGGAACACCAAGAATGAAGCGTTCAAACAACAGGCATTCCTAAAAATATTTCAGGGGAGGGTATAATCAATCAATATGATTTGGAAAGAATAATATATTGAAGTATAAAAGATCTCTAAATATCGTACATAATGTATATTGGATGATATAGTATTTCAAAGTTGTTATAGTAATATAGAAGTGAACATGCATCCAATCTATTCGGGTATCTAGTGTATTCATATGCATAATAGATTAATTTGCAATCCAAATATAATAATGCAATGTAAATTGCCAAAAAATTGATTTTATACCTGTTGTTGTTGGTTGTGAGCGAATCACATGCAATTTAAGCTTCCTTGATATGCGATTGGCCTTTGCTTGGAAATAACGGATGAGGACATCAATTTGAGCTTAACAAATCAACAAACATATAGCAGATAATTTCAAGATCTTTATCTAGAGCATACCGAAACATATTGTTGATAGTGAAAGTGTGAAAAAAGTAATATTCACCTCTATTGATATACGCTGAGACTCTGGTCCGCCTTTGAGTTGCTAATAGACATCGTCGTTTTCGTCGACGTAATGTTGCTAATTGATTCAAAGTCGAGTGTAATGTGTGTTGAAAATTACAGATAACTACATGATATGTCGAGATTAATTAAAAAATGATAAATGTATTATATCGAAATAAATGACAAATGAATGAATTGATAAGGAAATACCTTCTTGAGTTGGTTTTTTTTCAATGCTCAAATGGTTGTGTGGAATTGATAGCTCGTCCAGTCCCTAAAAATTGGAAAACATTTTTGTAACTTAAATTCCATGAACCATAACATATAAGAGAGAGCTAAATTTAGCCATTATGCAGTGATGATGATTCAAGTTCATACATGGTAACTTTTTTGTGTTGTGGGAACAACTCCCTTCGTCATATGCACTTGCACAACTGGTTTTTCTCTTTCGAGTCATGTGTTGAACAAAGTCCAAATGTGTTCTCTTCCCAAATTAGTCACCTACATTAGAAAAATTATTAACTATTGTCCAAAAATATATTGCACTAATATTAGAAACAAATGAAATAGAAATAAGATTTGGGCAGACAAATTTTGTAAAAAAATGATCAGTTGATTTGTTAATAGCAATTTGTCAACGGCAAGAATATTGAAAGTCACCGGGTTCACTTGGCAAGTAAATTAGCTCCCCTCTAGCATTTAAAATTATGATAGGGGTTTTGGTGTGAGGTTCCTTCAACTAAACTTTTGATATATGATCCGAGTCTTGAAACAATTGAAAGGGGAAAAAGGTTTAAAGATTCAACATTCTTGCAAAACCATTTGTCCATTTATAATGTCATAGCATAAAAACCAAACACCATATGAACTTTATATATTCAATTACACTCCATCTGTAAAATCATTTGTCTGTTTTTAAGTTTCCCATCACTAATGAATATATGAATCCCACTGGTCGGCAAAGTATTAAAGTTATGCTCCCTTTAAGATTATAAGATTAAAACTAAGATTGATGCAAAAAAACAAAATAAGAAAAAGGACATGAAAAAAGGATGCACATTCCATGCCCAAGTAGAGACCTAGAGAGATTAAAGAACATATGTGTTTCCTTTATTCAATGAAAAACCAAAGCCTAAGTCGATAATATAGAATCAGGAATGCAGATGTAGAAACGATTACCTAGTGTAGTGAAAATCATAAGCCAATAACTCAGTATGTGAATTTCAATCCTCAACTCATTTTCATGCAATCAATCCCAAGATTCGAAATTCTACAAAATGTAATCTATATAGCTTGAATCAGGCAGAAAAATTAAGATTTCATAAAAACACCGACCTACAATTGTAGAATTACATACCCACCCCTTGAAGAAGCTACGGGTTGAATACTCCCAATATGGATTGGCCTTTCGTAATCTAATTGGAGGTCCTTCGTCCTCTATGCTCCTAAATGCTTGGCAACTGCTGTGTTTCTCGCCAGAGATTGTGTTGTGAATGCTTGATAACAAACTTCGCATCAGTAATCAAATCACATTGTACTCCTGATGGTTAAGGCAATGATCAAGGAGCATAGACTAAGTAGAACACAACAGAAATGGGCAGCGAATTCAGATTTCATATAAACACCTAACTACAGTTACAAAATTACAAACCTTCCTTCAAGAAACTTCGGGTTGAATGCTATGAATATGGATTGCACTTCCTTAATCTAATTCGAGGTCCTTCATCCTTTATTCTCCCAAATGTTTGGCAGGTGCTGTGTTTATTGCTACCGATTGTGCTGTAAATAAAAGGTAAGATTTCTCAACAAAAGTCAATTCACGTTGTACTCCTAGTTTCATCTGCAATGATCAAGGATCACACAGTAAGTATAACAAAGGAGAAGCAATTCTACCCTCGCAAGAGCCCGATTAAACGCCAACATCAACTAAACGCTACCTAACTAATGGCTAATGCGACGAATCAATTCACATTTTGAAAGAGCCCGGTTAAACACTAATAGCAAGCACACACAACACAATTGTAGGCAAATTAGTCGAATAAATTCAGATTTCACTTAAATGAATTTAAATCAAACTACCGGTAACTAACTCCTATCCCGGAGGCAGCAGCTGAAGGAGGCCTATTTCTTCTGCCTCCAATTTGCTTCCCACTCATAACTTACTTAATTCAACTAAATACCTCACCTGAACATTCAAAGATGGATAACAATATAATTCACCATAAAGTCTGAGTTGGACTCAGTAAGAAGCTTTTCATTGTCAATCTAACTTGTGGAATCAGGAATGCAGATGTAGAAACGATTACCTAGTGTAGTGAAAATCATAAGCCAATAACTCAGTATGGGAATTTCAATCCTCAACTCATTTTCATGCAATCGATCCCAAGATTCGAAATTATAAAAAATAATGCTTAGGTATTCCATCTTTTACTAACCTGATGTGCCCTGCAGATTAGATCAAGATCAAGCTTGCGAAGAAACTCTGTGACTCGATCAGGCCCAAACGTATACGAAACCCCTCTTTCGTTTGGTCCCCACCCTCGAATGTCCTTAGAAGGATCAGACCATAGAAGATCACACAACAATCCACTGTCCGGGATAGAAGTAGGGCAATGCAGGTTCCTGATCTGGTCCAAGCTGTGTAAATCAGGAGACAGCCCACCGTGCATACAAAGAATCTTCTCCTCAATGAGGGCTGCCACGGGAAGGCAATTGAAGTTGTCGGTAACAAACTTCGCATCAGTAATCAAATCACATTGTACTCCTGATTTCTTAGGCAATAATGAAGGAGCATAGACTAAGTAGAACACACCAGAAGCAGGCAACGAATTCAGATTTTATATAAACACCTAACTACAGATACAAAATGACATACCTTCCTTCAAAAGCTTCGGGTTCAATGCTCTAAATATGGATTGCACTTCCTTAATCTAATTCGAGGTCATTCATCCTCTATTCTCCCAAATTCTTGGCAGGTGTTGCGTTTATTGCTACCGATTGTGCTGTAAATAAGAGGTAAGACTTCTCATCAAAAGTCAATTCACGTTGTACTCCTAGTTTCATCCGCAATGATCAAGGATCACACACTAAGTAGAACATAGGAGAAGCAAGTATACCCTCGCAAGAGCCCGATTAAACGCCAACAACAATCAAACGCTACCTCACTAATGGCTAATGCGACGAATCAATTCACACTTTGAAAGAGCCCGGTTAAACACTAATGGCAAGCACGCACAACACAACTACTTGCAAATTAGTCGAATAAATTCGAATTTCGCTTAAATCAAACTGCCGGTAACTAACTTCTATCCCGGAGGCAGCAGCTGAATGAGGCCTAATTCTTCTGCCTCCATTTTGTTTCCCACTCATAACTTACTTAATTCAACTAAATCCTACACCTGAACATTCAAAGACGGATACAAACTCAGCACCATAAAGTCGAGTTGGACTCAGTAAGAAGCTTTTCATTGTCAATCTAACTTGTGAGAAGAATAATCCAGGGATTTTGAATAAGAGAAGTGATTTTACTATAATGTATAGTTGGTAAGTAGGGCTGTCGTTCATAAACAATTCAACATTCGGTGGGAAATTTAGTAAAATGGATGCCATGATTAGCATTGACAGAAGGAGAGACAGATCAACGAAGCTACCTCTTCGGCTTCCACACCGTCGGTGGAGATACGGAAGCGACAAAATCCAAAAGCTCTGCTTCCTCTTCCACACCGTCGATGACTCTAGTTGCTCTCGAAAACACCACGGACAGGAGGGGATGGTGCTAGCAGATCGAATTGGCTTAATTCGGTGGGAATTAATTTGGGGAGAAGCGATCTGCTGCGTTTGGAAGGGAGCAAGCGTGAGGAGAGGGAGGATAATTTTTGGGGAATTAAAAATTGGGGATTTACATGACTTGATTATGTGCTGTCGTTTTGGAGAGAGAGAGCGTGCGGAGAGAGTAATTAATCATGGAATCCGAAACTCACGGAGAGCATAGGAAAGGCTGATGTGGCAGATGATTTTTTGCCTAAATGCTTTATATATTTTGGGATTTATTTATTAACAGTTCGTTGTAGCACGGCAAATTGTTTCATCTATATGTTTTAAGGTTTTTTGGCACGTTAAAAACACATTATTTTTTCAATAACTCAGCAGACACCGTCCTATATATAAAAGGGAAAAGGAGAGTTACTATTCTATATATAAAGGGAGTCTATATATAAAGGGAGAAGGAGAGTTACTATTGAATGAATAGTGTTTTCTTTCCTCCATTAAGGTATTTAAGGCTTGAGTCATTCTATATATAAAGGGAGAATGGGAGTTACTATTGAATTCTATATATAAAGGAAGAAGGGGAGTTACTATTGAATGAATAGTATTTTTCTTTCCTCCATTAAGGTATTTAAGGCTTGAGTCATTGGTTGAAGGGGGCCTTTTGTGGGTCACTTGTGTTGGGTGGGCTTGTGAGAGTAAGTGTTTGGGCTTGTATGATTCTTATCTCAACAATTGAGAATGAGAAAACAACACTAATCAATCAACACTCTTTTTTTTTTATTTGTGTTCTTATAGGGGTAACAAAATTGAAAGACTCTTATATAATGTATTGTATACTGTATAGGCTTTATCACTAGACATATGCATATTTTCATATTTCAAACAAAGCTTTCAACTTTATCGTAATTCTGCTTGGAATAAAAGTAGATATCATCAACCCCAAACTTTTTCTAGGGTATATAAATACATAATCATTGTGCCAAGAAGAGTGATTATGCTATGGAAACTAATTAACATCATAATAGGCAATGTCATGTGATGGAGCTTGGATATGAGCAAAGAGGAGATGGAGAGAATAATGGTGATACACTATAATAAAAATAAGTGGTGACTATTGAGAGGATATTTAATTGGATAATATTTAATTATTCTATTTTATGTTCCTTTTATTTTGTTTGATCATCCATTTTTCAACATTTTTCATTCATTTTAATTATAAATTTTCTATATATATATTTTTTCATTTTGTCAATTATTTCACTCCTAGCATAGCCTTTCCTGCATTTATATTTTTCAACAAGATAGTTCATATCAGCTTTCATAGCAGAAACAAAATACTCGGAACTACCATTACTGGTCTTCTGAAACTTTCCACTACATCGTGCGGGTAATTCTAGTATTATATAAGAGGGGGATTTTTTTTTTGTCCTGGAGTTGGATTCCTTGCAAAAATAAATTAATTTCATTAAATTTCTTATTACCTATCTCATGGTGACAGAGAACCGGAAGGGATTAATAATTTCCTTTCATTCGAAAGTGATTTCATATTCCATTTGGGGAAGGAGGAATTCAATTTCAAAAATATTGTTCGACAATTGTGGACAGGAAACAATAAATTTGAAAATATGACCGAATTGCTCAATTCCACCTCACAAATCCAAGTAAAAAATGACCCATTAGAATTGTAATCCAGTCATTTGGAAGGCAATCATGAGAAACTCCTAGCCATTCAGTCGACACTGGCATTCATGTGGAGATTGATAGAGACGTTGACAGTCTGAATTATGGTCTACGTTTCTAAAATTTGATTTTCACGAGTCGTAACCCTTCTTGAGGATGTCCACTAGACACTTACCATCTAAATAAATTCAGGATGAAAATATTACTCTTAATCGCAAAGTCATTGATAATGTGTAAAGTGAGTGCCTCAACTACCACATGAAAAGGAACATAAGCATGACCAACACCACAGTCACACACTATGACATGAGAGTCAGATATGATAACTCCTTAAACTTCCACCCAAGAGTTATGAAAAAAGGAAAAAAAAAAACCTATCACACTTCCTACAAGAAATAGCTAGGAGGTGGACTAGGGAACGAAACGGGGAGACGGTTGGCACAAAACTGGGTGAATTAGGTGTGTGAAACACCTTTTTCCAATGATCAAGCTCACTGAAACAACATATGGAGGAAGTGATAACATCAGGGTGAGTATTGTTGAAGAGAGAAGCGTTACGTACCTTCCAAATGTTCTAAAATCTAGAAACAATCAACTGAAGGCCTAATCAAAACGTCCTTTAAAGCAACAAATCAACCACAACAATAAGCGTTAAGCAGGGCAACAAGAGATGGGTGAATAAGAAACCATGCATCTTTTGCACGATAACAAACAAAAAGGAAATGAGTGAGAGATTCATCTTGCTCACAAAAAAGGCATGAGAGAGAAGGGGTAGTATACTAGTGTCTCTATAAAAGGTTAAACTTCGTTGAAATACAATTGGACAACCCTCATAACAAGAAAGCAACTTTGTGACGGATGGACAAATTTCAAAAGACATTTATAGTGTCCTTTGTGGGATATGTTAAAAAGCCTAGAAAAAGCAATTTGGTGACGAATATTTTGTCGCTAAATTTTAATTTTTTTAGTAGTGCAAAGATATGTTGAAATTCTAGAGGTCTAAAACCATAGTTGTTGGTGGTCACACATGCACGAGACTTTACACCCATGTATATATTTCTTATTCATTATTCCTAACTAGAAGAAATTTCGAAGGAGAAAACTCATCTTTATGTTCATCCCAAATGAAAGAGAAAAAAGGCTCGTAATAACCACTCTATAATGTAACCTTCCTTGCACGAAACTAAAGGAGGACCTTCTAAGCATGACCTTGATTTCTCGTATGCTCAATGAAAAAAGAGAGTCTATTTGTTCGGCTTGCCTCACTCAGTAGTGACTCCCCCAAATATTTGAAGTGACAACTATAGGGCATAAGCTAACACACAGTAATAGTGACCTTTAGGTGATCAAACTTGTAAGAGTTAAAAGATTAAATATTTAATCTTAGTAATTTCTTTACGTGTGATAACCCATAATCATTGATAATATTCATAATTTATTCAACTTCATGCGCAATCGATTTTCCAAAAATAATTATATCATCTGGAAAAAGCAATGTTGGTTTGAGTTTAATAAGACACCACACTCAACCCCTAGGTTGAAGCACAAAAGAATGGACATTCAACATTGAAATGAGTACACTGTTTTTGGTTTAATTAAGGTATTTATCATCGATAACAATATTCAATTCATTTGCCGCGAGTGCTCGTACAAAGCGTAAACGATTGACGAAAGACGAGTACAACTAATTATTCACTACATAATTCGGTATTTATGGTTCGACCAAACCAAAACTGGTCCATATAAGCAACTAAAAGCCCAACAGGATGACACTTAATACATGGCCGAACCCCTGCTGTGCCTAGAATTGAATTGTAGGAGTGGGCTCATCCTAGAATTCGAACCCCTTCCAAATTCTCTGCTGGAAAGCCTAGAATGTGACATTCTAGGGTGAATTCAAGAGGCAATGACAATAATACCCTTTTTAAGGGGAAGAAGGTAAAAGAGGATAAAGTAAAGTTGGGTATTTTGGTCTTTTTCACATTGATTATTTTATTTATATTTATTTTTTCACCCCAAAAATCTCATACATTCACTCATCCAAACGGTTGATTTTCGAAATAGCCTAGAATGCCCAATTCTCAGAGAATTCAATTATCTAGAGAATTGAATTCTCTCCAAACCAATTCTCTGTCACAAACGACCCCTTAATCAAATTAGAATGGTTAGTATAATTTAAGTAAACTTTCTGTAAGCCTCTGAATTGACAATTTTTTCTTTGTACTAAATGCGACCTCTAGGATAAGAGCTCAACATCTTTGTGGAGTAAATTATTTTGATTGAACAATGTATATATCACGTCTCGATTACTTGTTGTATTGTTTCTACTATGTTCAATTCATCTCCAAAGTACCACCCAAAACACGAAGTTGTTTCTGTATTTTACAACAAGATTAAGGAATGTGGCTTGATAATCGTTTTCCTAGTTTCATCATAAAAAAACTTGAGTCTTCAATGGTTTCATAGTTGAGAAATATGAAAAGTAACCAGAAATGGATTTTAGGACCAAGTTTCATTGTTATTCAGTCGGGCTTTCCACAAGTACTAAGTGAAGCCCGAGATACTCTTTGTTACGGCATTGTGGGCCTACAGGCCCATACTTCCTCACGGATCATAATTTTAACGGATCGGGTCTAATATGCTCTCAGTTGAAATCAAGAAAAGAAATGTGAATAATTTTTTGACCCAAAACAAATTTGTAGCCAAACCTTTACAGGAAATGTCAAACATAGCCAAAACTATTTGTAATCCCAAAATTGACAATGTTTTGTTTTTCGTTAACTTTTCCGTCAAAGTTAACGAAATTTAACCCTCAAAGTGACATGTCAGCTGATGTGTCATTATTTTTAATTAAAATTTATTTACCAAAGAAAACAAATAAAAAACAAATAAACATTAAAATTAAAAATTAAAACCCTAATATCTAATATCCGCCGCCGCCACCAAACTTCCCGACCACCGTCGCCGCATCATCCTCCAGCCGCCTTCAATTCACATTCATCTTCCAGCCGCCTCATGTCCTCCTCCCGACCACCGTCGCCGCATCTCTCAATCCTCTTCTCTTCTTCCCTTCTGCTTCCTCATCCTCCTCCAGCGGCGGGTTGTCGTGGTCGCAGAGGCGAAACGTGGCGGTGGGGCTGGCTTTCAGATTCGAACTCCTGGTCGTAGATGGGATTTCGGATTTGGTGGGGCTGGTCGTAGAGGGATTTCGGATTGGCGACTGATGGACCTAGCTTTGAACTCCTCAGATCTGGAGAAAGGGAGGTGGATGAGAGGGTTTGGGATTGGAGATATGGTCGTGGGTTTGGAGGGGCGCCAGATCCGGAGAAAGGGCGGCGGATCGGAGAGCTTCGGATTGGAGATGGGAGGGCTTCAAATTGGAGAGAGAGGCGGTTGAGGAAGAGAAGATGAAGGAGGAAGAGTTGGAGGTGCGGCAGCGGGGTGGAGGTGTGGCGGGGATGGAGGTGCGGTGAGGGTGGAGGTGCGATGGGGGTGGAGTTGCGGTGGGGGTGCAGGTACGGTGGTGGTGGAGTTGCGGTGGGGGTGGAGGTGCGATGGGGGTGGAGTTGCGGTGGGGTGGAGGTGCGATGGGGGTGGAGTTACGGTGGGGTGCAGGTGCGGTGGCGGTGGAGTTGCGGTGGGGGTGAAGGTGCGATGGGGTGGTGGAGATGTGGCGGCAGTAGCAGCTCCAATTTTTTTTTTTATATTTTTTTTTAAATATTACATTTATTTTGGTTTAGTATAATTTATTATTATTTTGTATTTAAATATTGACATGACATCTGATGTGGCATCTAGTTGACTGGTCAATTGGATGCCACGTCAGCTCCGTTTATACAGTCACTAACGGTGTTAAAATTTTAACGGATGTCGGCTAAATTTGTCTTAAAAAATAAAAATTTGGTCTAAAAATGTGACGCAAATAGTTTTGGCTATGTTTGACATTTCCCGTAAAGGTTTGGCTACGAATTTATTTTTGGCCTAATTTTTTGGTGGAAAGAAATCTGAATTTTAAACAGTGTCAATTCTGCTACGTTACTGAATTCATCCGAATCCTTATTAAAATATTGAATCAAATTGTAACGGTAACGCTTTTTGAAGTCAGCAAATAGAGACGATTATTGATTAGGCTGAAAGCGCCACTAGCACAACAGCCCGGCGCCGCTCAACGATATAGAAATGGCTAAGGAGACGATACGATATCAGCAACGTCAGCATGAATCCAGAACCACCCAACCAGCCCTTGCTCAAAATCAAATCACTTATCTCTACCAAAACGGCATGACGAATACAGGTAAAACGCCATTGCAAGCCAAACCGAAAAGATAAAAAAGTCAAAATTATGGTACCAACAAACCAACATCTGAAACCGTTCAAGGGCGAAATGGTAATCTCCGCGTCTCACACACTTCGAGGCTACATTGGGCATCCAATAAATACCCACTTAGTCATCTTTTCCGTTTCATTTCTACTCTACCACCAGCTGGATCCATCGTTCTATACGCCTTCCCTCACCCGCCATCTTCAGGCTGAACTCTTACTCTACACTCTTCGGATACTTTTTCTTGGAGCTATGGCGCTGAGGCATGCGTTGTCGTCGCGGTTGACTCAGCAGAGGGGGTGGACCGCCGGCGTCGGAGCCACCCGAGCTATGTCGTCGTGGTGGGAGGGCGTGGAGCCTGCTCCCAAGGATCCGATTCTCGGCGTCACGGAAGCCTTCCTCGCTGATACCAGTCCCGATAAAGTCAATGTTGGAGTTGTGAGTGTTTGCTTGTTTCGGCGGTCCTCTTAATTTCATTTGGTTCAGGATCTTATCGTTTGATAAGTGAGATGTGGATGGATTTCATCTTGGCTTTTGATCTTCTAGTTTCGGTTTTTTCTTCTTGAATTGTTTGAATTGTTGTTCTTAGGTCTCATATACTTTGTCCGATGGATTTTTATGTTGAATTTAGGGTGCGTACCGAGATGATAACGGCAAACCGGTGGTTTTGGACTGCGTCAGAGAAGCGGAGCGGAGGGTCGCTGGTAACTTGAACATGTGAGAGCCGTTTATCTCTCGTTATTCAATTTTGATATCTGTACTGCGGTTCGCGGCTGATCTTATGCCTTTTGAATTGATCTGAGTGAGAATGTTTTTTGCCCAGTACTCATGATCATTTTATTGAATGATAAAATTGTTGATAGCGATTAACCGAAACTGAATAGTGTGTCTAATTCTTTGTCACTGAGAATAGTGGTTGCACCAAGAATGAGTTATATTATGAAAAGCTTTGGCGAATGCCTTATTTTGCTTTCCTTTTCCAATTTCTTCGATGTGCAACACAATCTCCTGAAGCAATTAATTACTTGCTTGAACTCTTCGCTATTTCCTGTTCTTGCTCTCTATTGTTTCTATCCTACTGATCTACTACTTCCTATTGCTTATTTTATGAATGCATCTTCATTATTCTTTTATCTCCTGGGGCAGGGAGTATCTTCCCATGGGCGGTAGCACCGTTATGGTGGATGAAACACTGAAGCTTGCTTATGGGGAGAATTCCGAGTTTCTTAAAGACAAAAGGGTTGCTGCAGTTCAAGCTCTCTCGGGGACTGGAGCATGCAGGCTTTTTGCAGAGTTTCAAAAGCGCTTCCGTCCTGAATCTCAAATCTACATTCCTGTTCCGACATGGTCAAAGTGAGATTCTGTGGAACTTAGGTCAATCTTTTGTTAATTGATTTACGCAGGCTCTAACATTTTTATGTTTAACAGCCACCATAACATTTGGAAGGATGCTCATGTGCCGGAGAGGACTTATCATTACTACCATGCTGAATCCAGGGGATTAGATTTTTCTTCAATGATGGATGATATTAAGGTATACTAGATGTCACTATGGTCGAATTATACAATTGCTCATGATGATAAATTTCATTTTGAGCACTTAATTTTAACTGTTCCCTATGCTTTTGGCTAATTTTCATTGTCCTGTATTTTTTCTGTAATCTTCCTTGCAGAATGCTCCAAATGGCTCGTTCTTTTTGCTTCATGCTTGTGCCCATAATCCTACTGGAGTTGATCCAACAGAGGAACAATGGAGAGAGATCTCACATCTCATCAAGGTACCTATTGATTATGAGATTATAATCGGATCCCATTTGCCTATTGCTATGTTTATGGCCGGGTCAGCATTAGCGCGAGTCATCTGACATAGACTAAACACAAATAATTTTTAGCTCACAGCTTGTTTTCCAAGCAAATATATGGATGGATGGTCACATATTGAGATGGAATACCAGTATTCAGTGTGACTGCTGCTGTAATATAGAGATTAATGCTATAGCTCTAAGGCCCTAGCAATAATAGTTATTGTAACTCGCAGCTTGTTTGCTCACATGTCTGTAATCTGTGCATAACTATTTTCACTTTCAGGAAAAAGGTCATTTCCCCTTCTTTGACATGGCATATCAAGGCTTTGCCAGTGGTGATCCAGAAAGAGATGCAAAGTCTATCAGGATCTTCCTTGAGGATGGCCATCATTTAGGCATTGCGCAATCATATGCTAAAAACATGGGACTTTATGGCCAGAGGGTGGGATGCCTCAGGTAAGATTTCCAAAAAGTTGCATTAAGAAAAGCCAAAGAGTAATTTGAAGTTATGTAACAAAAACTAGAAACAGGATCCTGCGAATTAACTGACCTGCATCACATTTGACTTTCTTCTCACCTCAGCTATTGCTTATAAGCATATGACATCAGATAAACTATTTCCCCATTGAATTGTTTTACAATCTGAAGTTTCGTTGTGTGAAATGTGGGCTCACAGTGTGCTGTGTGGAGATCAGAAACAAGCTGTGGCAGTGAAAAGTCAGTTGCAGATGATTGCAAGGCCCATGTACAGTAATCCACCTGTTCATGGTGCCCTAATTGTTTCAATCATCCTTGGAGATCCGGAGCTTAAGAAATTATGGCTCAAGGAAGTTCAGGTAATATTCACTCCCATATACTTGTTGTCCTTGTTTATCATCGTATGTTATGCACAGATAGAGTTCGCTTCATGTAGGATCACCAAGCTCCCACTCCTCCATACACACTGTGAACTTCCTTTAAAGGGGGTCTGATTTTTCTTCTTCTTGTAATTAGGCAATGGCTGAACGCATCATTGGAATGCGTACTTCTCTTAGAGAAAACCTTGAGAACTTGGGATCACCATTGTCATGGAAGCACATCACTGAACAGGTGAGTGAGAATGTTTTATATCATATTGTTCTTTTTGAACTTTGTTGATCTGATCCGAACTTAATCTATTATATCATATTACTATGCCTAATGGATGGATGCTCCCAGATCGGAATGTTCTGCTACAGTGGAATGACACCAGAACAGGTAGACCGTTTGACGAAAGAGTTCCACATCTACATGACAAGAAATGGTCGAATCAGGTTCGTCTCAATTCTCCAATGGTTGTTTGGTTCATGCTGCTGCCCTTGCATGAGGTAGTTTCTTTAACACGGTGAGTAATTTGTATGCAGTATGGCTGGAGTGACGACAGGGAATGTCCGATACTTGGCAAACGCAATTCATGAGGTTACAAAGTCTGGTTAGGCCTTGTTCGTGATTAGATTCATTTGCAGCTCTTGTGTGAAAAGGGCAATAAAAAATTCCCAGACTCCCAGGTGTGATAAAAGGCCTAGGAGAACTTATTTAGCGTTGGAACTGATTTAAATTATTAGGGCGCCATTGAGAAGCACTTGGCTAAATTGCTAAATTTTTGTCCCCCCGGATATTGTATTACTGGCCGCCAGCTTGCTGTTTTATCGTCGAATAAACTTGGGTCTTAATAAGTTTCTTCGTTCTGGGTAGCGAAGCCTCGAGTGATGATTAATTTTTAAAGTAAAAACCAACAATTGGACATAGGAAACTAAAAGTAGTTGTAAACTGGAATGGATAGGGCATTTGTTTTCCGTTTCATTGCCGTTAAATGAATCTCAGTCAGCACGCCACATCATATTACCTTGCCAGATGGGAGCTGACTGCTTGTCCCTTTTCCTCCTCCAAAGAGAATCCCTTCTCTACTCCTCGCCGTTTCTCCCATTCCTTGGCATAGGTGATATAACGTGGCATGCTGACATAGACTAATTTAACGGATTTTAGACGGGAAACAGGACGAAAGAAGGAAAATGGCAAACTGTCACAAGTTTGATCGGTTTTTACCCACCAAATTGTAGTACAGGGAGGCGTTTGTTAGGATTGGATTGACAAGTAGAGGGGGACAAAAGTCTATTATCCTTGTCGAAACTGCTGCGGCCTTATAGGTGGAGTAAATTATATTGTATGTCACACTACATTTGGTATTTAGTTACAAGTTAACTATTAAAGTTTTTTAACAGGGTATTATTTTTTATTTTTAATAATACTGATTAATTTTTGGGGAAATAGCACTTCCCCTACTTTGTCAACTTAACACATAGCTCCCTACACTATAAAATGCTTTTTTTACCCCTTTTACTTTGATCACTTTGGCGTTTGGGTCATTTCTTTCTAATTTTCGTCTTCATGACGTTAATTGACGCGCATTCAATACACCATGTTAGCTCCAATAGTCATGTATCACGATACTATTTGTGATACTTCCCTAATTTACCTCTCTGACAAACTCTTTGTCTCCTGCCTCCTATATTTCTCTTGTCGGTGTGCGGATGTGTCCGAATTTAATGTTAAGAAGACTTTAATTGGAACAGAAGGACCTAAAAGGTAAAATGACCAAAGTAAGAGGCGTAAAAATAATGATTTATAGTATAGGAGGCTATCTGTTAAGTTGGAAAAGTAGAGGGGGCAAAGTTTTATTTTTCCTTAATTTTTCTTCTATCCTACTAATTATAAATAATGTTTTAATTAATTTATCGTTAAAAATGAGATGAGAAGTAGAATTTTGTGCCTAGTAGGACAAATGATTTAGTCGCGATTTTTTTAAACACCTGTCAACCAACGTGGTAGTCAAAATAGCGATTTGGTCACTGCCATTCAAAAAATTACAAAGAAGGCCTAACGGCGTTAAGTGCGGGATAGATTTGGGGTTTTTTAAAGTTTGGGTATATCGAAAAGAAATCGCGAAAGTTGGAGCTTTTTAAAAATAATAACCCTAAATTTTATATTATAAAAAGGTAATTTTTCTATAAAAATATCATAATTTGTTATGTCCATGGCACATCATCTGTGTGTTGTGCACAAAATTTAACAGTGGTTTCTCACTTAGTAATAAATAAATGAAATAATTATATATGGACTACGAAGTTCGCCATCAAGCAGCAAAGGTACCAATCGGCAATCAGTGAAAATCTCAAAGTTTGAGAAATGGGCCGTATGTGCAACCTATAGAGTAGCCACCAAGGGTGTGGATCACGTGCTTCTAAGTTTCTAACCATATATGATATACGAAGATGGCGGGTGGACAAATTTATGGAGTCTCCTCCAGCTACCCACAAGATGAAATGAAACAACTTTTGTGGAGAATGGCCAAGGCCCAAAGACGACGTGGTTCCAAACTCCGGGTGCATTGTTCTTCTTGCTGAAAACGTGGATGCACCAACTTCTCGACTGTGTAGGGCCTAGGGACTGTTGAGATCGAGCTGGCCTGCGAATTGGATCGATGATCGCGATGGGGCAGCAGGGACAAGCGATCAAGAACTAGATTTTACATACAACAAAGCAACAACAATCACATGGAGCTTCGTCCAAAATCACTATTAAGTGTTGGTATTATCAAGTCAATTCGGAAATATTTCCCATGTCACCTAATTCACTATAGACTCAACCCAACTAACCAATCCAACTCAATCTAACCCAATGTAAACCAATCAAACCCAAAATCCACAAACTCAATTTAACCTAGCTAACCTTCTTCTTCCCATCTTTCTTCCCCAATTTTTCTGACGAAGTTTGCGGTTAGATTACCATTATGAAATTTTCACTACGTGATTCTGCTACTATATTATTTTTGCCGTCATAATTCACCATTTAGGGTTTCACTGCCAAATTTTTGCTGTCAAATTCCATCGTTTAGGGTTTAGGGTTCTATCACCAATTTTTTTTATGTCTTAGATTTCACCGTTTATGGTTTAGAATTCACACAAAATAACTTAGTATCAAGACACATATATGAATTTCAATTACCAAATCCAAATTACTCATTCAAAGGAACCCTAAAGTATGAATCCTTACCAATCAATTGAACCATATTAACAACCCACGCATATGTATAAAAATATTTACAACGCGTGTTCTAAAGTACATAATCAATAGTCTTTAGCATATCCTCTTTATTTGCACATGTACTTGCCAATTTTTTGCCTTAACGTCGTTAGATCTAAACGCCATCCCACACACCAATCCAGCTATAGCGTGGCGTTGGATTCTATCAACATGCCCACAGGACGCAAGCCACTGAGTTTTGGCTTGGTGACGTCTCTGGAATTCAAGAAAGTGGGTGGTCTTTGAAAAGTTCCAGAGCGTGATCCCGACACTCCTAAGACAATTCACTTTTGACCGAGATAAGCTCACTCTACTCCCGCTCCCCGACCCTCCAGCTCCAGCTCCTCTACCGGGTCCCAGCATCTGGCTCCCTCCACAACATCCTCGCCTGAAGATTAATGTAGATGGTGCAATCACTCCAGGTTCGGGAAGCGCGGTCGGCTTGGTCGTTCGGGACTCCTCCGAGACTTCATCTTCGCTACAAGTATTTCTTACCTTAGTTTAACTAATCCTTTCATTTTGGAGCTTCTGGCTGTTAGGGATGCCTGTGCCTTATGTCGTTCCATGGGTTGGGCCACGGTGGACATCGAGGGTGATGCAACACAAGTGTAGCTCTCAGTCTCGAAGAGGCCTGTTGGTGGTCGCGATGGAGGGGCCATTGTGAGAGACATCTGGAACATCCTCAACATTCTGCCTCAGATCAGATTGAAGACAGTCCCTCATCAGTCTAACACGGCAGCCCACTGTGTGGCTCGCCATGGTCTTAGATGTCTCACAAGCCAAGGAGTGGTAAACCTTTCGGCTTGGGCGAACACTTAATTTTTATTTGTGTATGGTTACCTTCTTCACTCCCGCGGGAGTTACCTCTGGTAAAAAAAAAGTAGTCTTTAGACCCTAAATGAAAATCATTTACTAGCTTTATTGATTAGAATGTTAATTAATAAACACACAAGGTTGAAGTGTAACTTAATTTCGAGAATACAAAATCATAATGTTACCAATTTATTTTATGTTTTCTTCCAAACTCATATCTACCTCTTTTTGCCTCGATTAATGGCAATAGATCTGCGTCCAAACCAAAAAACCGGAGGGGTATTTTGGTATTTCTGAAAAAATAAATACCCTAACCCTAATTTTCTCTCTATTCCACTTCCTCCGCCGACTCCACCACGGATCTTGCTCTCCGTCTCCAGTGCCCAGTACACCATCTTCAATATGCTCTCCACCGCGGATCTCAGCGTATTTCTTGCTCAGCTTCTCCGGCGTGACGTCGACGCCGCGGAAGGCGACAACGATGATGCTGACGGCCTGGTTGACGGGTTGACGGAGTTGCCGTGGTCGTCGGCAACGTGATCCAAGGACGTAGATCCTGTTGACGAGGCGGTAGACCATGTGGTATTGGCTCTCGACGCCGACGATTAGCTGGCCGTTGGAGGCGGTGAGGGAGTCGTCGTCGAGGGAGGAGATGGAGTCGGAAGATACGAAAGGGGAATAGTCATCGGAGGAGGAAGATTGATTGTTTTTGTTTGCTACGAAGGCCAATCGGGCGAGGTGGCGACTAGGGCTCGCGGCGGAGGGAACCATTCCCGGGTCTGGATTAGGATGTCAGAGCCGTTGGAAGGCTGAAGAGAGAGAGCCAGGACATGTCGACGACGAGCTCAGTGACGCCGGAATTTGATGAATCTGGATCTCTATCTCCGATCGGGTAATGAATTGGTTTGAACTATGATTTGTTGATTTCAGGAGTTGGCAGAGGACGGAGACAGAGAGGTTTGCAGTCACCGATGGAAAGGGGGGATAGGAAGTAGTCAGGTGCAACTGTTAGTTGGTGAGCTCGAAATGGATCCCATACTTTTTTTTTTTGCTTAGATCCCATATGATACTAGTTAATGATTTAGTATAGCGGGGGTAGATTTTTACGGTTGGGGTGTGGACATTGGCGGAGGTAAGTGTTGCAAAGGGGGTGCAGCTGCACCCCTTGCCATTTAACAAAAGATGAATATTTATATGCATAGCTTACAAGCCTAGATCAAAATAATATTTGGGTAATCGAGTGAACAAAATTATAACTACTACCTCATATACTAATTTATAAATAATTCTGTCAACATATATTTATATAAATATAATTCATAGTCCAGTCTATTAAACAAACACAATCAAGCTTGAATTGAGGATATATATAAAAAGCTGAACTCGAATTTATGCTCATGAATCTTAAATGAGCCCGAGCTTAACCAATGAGCTCAAATTCGAGCTCGTTTAAGAGTTTAAAAACGAACGAGGTCAAATCAAGCTCAAATTTGATATTTTTAAATGATTCGAGCAGCGAGCCCACTTGTTTAAGTTTGATTTGAGCTCATTTAAGAATTTAAACGAAGGAGGTCAAATCGATCTCAAACTCGAATTCTTAAAGAGTCGAGCAGAGCCCAATTTTTAAAGCTCGATTCGAGTCGGCAAAATTTAAACAAGCCTAACTTGGTTGTATATTTGCTTCAACGTGGTTTGTATGCAGCCCTAGGAGAAAACATTTTCAAGACTATGAAATATGTCATGAATGATCTTCAAGATCTAATTAACAATGAATGGTTGAAATGATGCTTTGGTGACGTACATAACAATGTCTATGTGCTAGTTTGGACAAGTAGTGCATTTTATAGAGCTTTTAGAATATGAAAATCGGTCGTGATTTTTATAAATTGTGTGCGTTGCCTATTTCTCAATTATTGTTATAATTTTAAGCATTGTGTAATTGAAATTTAGCTCTATTTAGGGTTGTATTTTCTATTTTTTAATTGACTTTTTAAACACTAAGAACTTCGATCGAACCCCCTTAGCCAATTTCCTGGCTCCGCCACTGGGTGTGGATGATGATGACAATGTGTAGATGATGATGACAATGTGTAGATGATGATGATATATAGATGACGATGATGATTGTGTAGTATTTTCAGCATTTGTTTGGGTTAAATGTTTGATTTATTCTTGTTTTTGGTAGTGTGGTAGTTAGCTGGATTGGTTAACTAGTTAGCTCAATTGGTTAACTAGTTAATAATTTGATAACTACCAAGTTAACTAGTTAACTCGATTGGATAACTAGTTAACTCGATTGGTTAACTAGTTAACTCGAGTGGTTAACTAGTTAACTCGAGTGATTAACTAGTTAACTCGAATGGTTAACTAGTTAACTCGATAAGTTAATTAGTCCGAGTAGATAACTAGTTAACTTATCAGGTAACTCAAGAAGATAACTAGTTAACTTGATCGGTTAACTAGTTAACTCGATAAATCATGATGTTAAACAAGTTAACTAGTTAACTAGTTAACAACTTGGTAACTAGTTAACTCAATTAGATAATTAGTTAACAACTTGGTAACTAGTAGCTCGATTGATTAACTAGATTAACTCGATTGGTTAACTAGTTAACTCGATTAGATAACAAGTTAACTCGTTATCTAAATCATGATGTTAACTAGTTAACTCGATAAATTAACTAGTTAACGGATTTTGATAACTAGTTATGAACTAAAAATCTAAATAGTTAACTCAATTGGTTAATTAGTTAACAACTTGACAACTAGTTAACTCGATTGGATAACATGTTACCTATAAAAACTCAGGTTAACTAGTTAACTAGTTATCAATAAAAAATATTGTTAACAAATTATTAGTAAAAATCAGGTTAACTAGTTAACTAGTCCTCGCCGGAAAAGTCACCGGAGTTTGGTCAGTCTCCGGAGCCTCGTCAAAAAATTCACCGGAAAACTTGTTAACTAACTAGTTAACTGTAAAAATCAAACTTAACTAGTTATAAATAAAAAAATCATGCTAATAAGTTAATAGTAAAAATCAGGTTAACTAGTTAACTTGGCCTCGTCGGAAAAGTCGTCGGAAAAATTCATCGAAAAAGTTGCCGAAAAAAATTACCGGAAAAAGTCGCCGAAAAAATTACCGGCGACCGGCGACGGTGGCCGCTATCACTGTAATAAAAATAAAATATTTAAATAACAAATAATAATAATATATTTAAATTAAATATAAGAATTAAATTATTTGTGTAAAGTCTTAAATACCCCTGACAAATCTGGACCATTAGATTGGTCAAAGGGTCAAACTAGATCTAATGGTTGGAAATGGGTTTGGAACTTTCCAAAGTCCAAACCCAAAAACTCTTGGACGCTGATCCAGTTCCTCGATTAATAATTTTTGTATGCTAATTAATTAATCACGATGATCTTTTTTCTTGTTTTTTTTTTCATATTTAGATTAACTCGCTATCTAAAATTTAGGGCGGGCTAATGGCATAGTGGGTAATGGGTACCCGCGATCCCGGCCCGTACCCATTCGGGTAGTGGGTACCCATTACCCGAAAGGGTTCGGGCTACGGGATGGCTTTGGAGGCTTATGGGTACCCACTACCGAACGGGTAATACCCGTGGGTACCCATTAACCCCGTTTAGCCCGATTAAATAAATAATAATAAAATAAAATGTCAAACCTAATTACTTATCAATTTCATATTCGGTCATTCTCATTCTGAATTGCTAAACAACACTTTTAGTCATTCATTCATTATCTCTCTCCTCCATTCACGACATCATCCCCTTTCCTATTTCCCTAAAACATTCATATTTACTATTTATGCAATTAAATAAATTTTAATTATATATTATTTTTTGTTATTAGTGGGGTTTAGTGGGTACCCCGACCCGATCTCATTATCATTAATGGGTACCCACTACCCGAACGAGTTCGGGCTACGGGATGAGTTTCGAGTCGAATGGGTACTCACTACCCGTTTCTTAATGGGTACGGGTACCCAAGCCCGTCCCATTAGCCAGCCCTACTAAAATTCTTCCTTCCATGTGGTTTAATTCCTCGAGAAAAAATAAAATAAAAAATCAAATTCCATAGAAATTTTATTCATATCACAAATTCACAATGCCGTGTGAAAGAATGAGGAGCCATAACATATAGAACCGTTTACTTCCCGCCGGCACGGCCGGGCAAGTACCTAATTTGAAATATTAATATTTTTTTCTTAAATTAAATAATTTATATTCTCATTCTCCTCCGCTGAACGCCGCACAAAATGCATCCATCTCTTCCGGCTTCAACACAACCCCAATTTCAACTCCGCCTCTCCCGTCTTTGCTTTCCGCCATCGAGATAGCTCCAGTCCTCGCCGTCGAAGTAATCTCCACCTTCGTCGGCCTTCCGTATCCGAAATCCACTCCGTACATCCCCAACCTCGGCGACCCTGCCACGCCAATCGCTAACTCCGATTTCCCGTAAACAGAAAATTAGCCAGCCTCTCCTTAGCTCCCACCATCACTCCTTTCTCCAACACCTTCACCGTCTCTATAATCTTCCCCGCCGCATACGCCGTTCCGACGCCGCCGTCTACCACCACATCCGCCGCCCTCAGCACCACCTCGAACGGAGACACGCAGTTGCCGAAGAAATTCTCCCCCACCGGAGGATCCAATCGGGATCTGAAATCCGCCGTGAATGCCAGTTGGATCGTAGCCTCGCCTCTCATTTCCTTCTTCGCTTTCACGATGCATACTGCGGTGTGTGCCAGAGTGATGACGAAGCTCGATAAGTAATTAGGGTTTGCGACTTTGGGAGTCAACGCTTTCTTCAGATTATTGATTCTCTCTCTGGAGAAGTTCAACGTCACACGCAATCTTTTGGATTTGCTGTCTACAATACCCCATAGCAGCTCCAAGCTTCTAGGGTTTGGATTCGGATCCATACCTGGCAGATTCAGTCGGAATTGGAACCAATTGTTCCAGTATTCCAACGCAATATCATCTGAATTCGCAAATCGCGACCGATCAAAGACTGGAGCGAGTGCCTCCGGTAAGAACAGGGGATGACTGAGTTCCAATTCGATTTCCTTCTCTCCTATCTGCCTGCAAGTATGAGCCCAAGCTTTCATGAACATAGCCTGCGTTTTTCCGTCGAAAATGCCGTGGTGAGCAGAAACGCCGATACAGAATCCTCGATTGGGGAACAGAGTGATCTGCAGAGACAGAATCGCCGCAGCTGAATCGGAAACAAGTAGCTCCGGTACGTAAGCAAGCGTATCGGAAGCTTCCCGAATCCCATCTCCGGAGATATGGTCAAAGTCTTCCGTTGACTCTGCAACCGTGAGAAAAACTTCGTCTCCCGGTGTGTATAGGATGATGGGGAGGACGGCGTCGGGGTCGGAAGGCCAAGTGATGCTGCCGGCGAGAGGGAGGAAATTGTGCAGAGTGAGAGACAGAGATTGACGAAGTTTAGGGAGGAGTTGTGATCGGAATAAGTCAGGGGATAAATGGGGGAATTGGTAGAGAAAGATGCGCTCAACCGGCGGGAATGCAATCCACGTAGTGTCGAAGAAGGTTAGAGGGAGGGAGAATGGAGCGGAGGGCGGCGGTTGTGGCGTCAATTTGAGAACGTCGACGACTTTTACGGCGGCTGTGGCAGCCATGAAAGGTCAGATGAAATGAGTAATGAGAGAAGAAAAAGCAGGGGAAGGAAGAAAAATGATGGAGTTGGATTATTCAACACAAACACTGCTGCCTCTCTCGTGCTCTTTAATATTACAGGTCATTTTCTAGTCTGCCCAGAGACGTAAAACAGTGCTGCTCAAGCCTAACCACCATGTTCATGATCTTCTCTATGTTGTGTATTCATTGGATCAAGAACAAGACAGAAGGTTTCAAGGACAGACGCAACTTCAGTACAGTTTAAGGTATTGGAAGGCATAATGCTCTGCTCTCAACGTCACAATGCCATACACTGAAGTGAACTTATCATCAAGAGAACTACCGTATACTACAAGATATCAAATATGTGCTTGAGAGATCGCTAAAGATCGATGATCATAAATAAATTATGGATATACCTTATTCGATGAATCAAGAGAGATATCGGATACATCGTATTGGAAAAGTGATCATTCGTATACCCATTTGTTTGAACAAAATGAATGATATGAGTTATTTGAAATTTAAGAAATGACAATGAATTTTAAGTGATAATCACTTCTACCGAGCTACCCAACAGAAGCTTAGCTTAGTAGCTTAACTCTTTCTACTGGCTTGGCTTGGCTTGGCCTTCCGTCTCTTTCCTCCTATGCAGGTCCCCTTCCCTGGGATCAACGACAGCTGACGTTGTCATTCACATATCGTTCTTGTACGGAAATCTTATCAATATTGATTCTTTAATATTTTTAATTAACATAAGTCAGACGAGTTAGTTCTCGGCTAGAAGTAGAAGATGATTCATGTCCACGCATGATTCGTTCTCGGATCCAACGAGTTCTTAGCTAGAAAGACAAACATAGGCAAATCAGTAGAATGACTAATTGAGTTGAATGGAGAAGACTCTCACATTTAGTTCAAGTAGATGATCAGGAGATCACAAGTTTACTACTTTACTTCAATACACAAATGTTTACAGAATAACTTGAGGGCAATCTGGGCATATACAGGTTACAACCCAGACCCCTAGAGCCCTTCTTTTGTAGCACGATGTCTTACAGTACAGTTCAACTTCACAAATTTTATCTTACAAACATATTTATGCATCCAGTGCATTTTATAGAACGTGGCTTTAGCTTCGGCTTAGGCAGTCGGATACGAAGCCTGCATCGCTATGCCACAGAGACCTTCCTTAGCAGTAACATCTTTCTGCATACGAATGTAACCAGCTTCTCCCCACTGTGCTCCCCACGAGTTCTTCACCAACCAGTACTTCTTCCCATCACTCTCTCCATACCCAACTGCAGTCACTCCATGGTCCAATTCAGTCCCACATTCTCCTGTAAATATCCCACTCGAGTAGAATTGGAACGACGAATCCCCTGCATCAATTGCCACTGCAATTGGCTGGCTCGCTACCGCCTTCATCAATGCAACCTCGTTATTTGCTGGCACATCTTCGTACCCCTTAATCGTGGCCGCGCTGCTGCCTTCTTTGTTAGCATTACATGTTCCATCAGCTGCGTCATAAGGGTATTTGGTCTCGGTGGTCAAGCCCTTGTTTTGAATGATGAACTTGAATGCATCATCCATCAACCCACCACTGCATCCTTGGTCCTCACCCTTGGTGTCACAATCAACCAATTCTTGCTCCGAAAGGGACACCAATTTCCCTGTACTAAGCTGATGGATTCCTTCCATTGCTCCCACAGCCGAAAATGCCCAACAGCTTCCGCATTGACCTTGGTCTTTGATCGGAGTGACTGCTCCTTTCTTCCTCCAGTCCATGGTGGTTGGAACCGCGCTCACATTTTCGTACCTGAATGGTCCATCTTGCGGGGAACACATGTGTCCCTTGAACCCGTTTCTAGAGGATTTGAACTCGTCGTTAGTCAAATCAGCAAACTGATTGACTCCAAGCTTGTACGACTTGTCTCCAGCAGCATTGAAAGAGTCGATGAAAGCTACGTTATCTTTAAAGATACGGAAGCGAGTCTCCTTTTCAGTGGGAGTGTTGTAGGCTCGTCCATAGCGAGTCATCCACTGCTCATGCCTGAGACGCATGGATGCTTCAGAAAGCGTATAGCGTGCCATGGTTTGAGAAGCCAGAGCTCCCAACACAAAGATGGAAGCCAAGAGAATGAATTTGTTGTTTAAGGCTGCCATTTGGTGAGATGCTGGTTGTGGTTTGTGAGTTTGAAGGAATGATATGAGCTATGCTCTTATATAGAGCAATGAGAGCCATGGCATTGATGAGTTAATTGCATTAAGAATCAGAAGTTGAAGGTTGAGTTGTTTTCTTCTTGTTTTTGAATGGGCACATCAACGTGACCCAGAAAACATTCTGATTCAACATTGATGAACATGGCTTGTTGATAATTCAGCTGTCAAAAGGGTTAATTTTGAATTAATAAAGAAGTGAAAAAACTACAAGTTGATTGCTTTACAAGTTTTGAGTTTTGACATCTACTCTGTCTTTTATGGGTTCTAATGCTTGTTAATATGTTCTGTAGTTTGCTGATTGCTAATTTAGGGACATGTAATTGTTAGGGACTAGTGGAAACGATATTCAATATTGATTTATGATTCTAGTTAGTAATTATGGGTCATGGTCTCACGTACTATAATGTTGGTCCTGGTATATACCTTAATCACAAAATCAATGGTTCAAACGAAATCGTGAACATATAACATAAAATTAAATGCATAGAACAACGTAAGAAATTTGAGCCAACCGCACGAATTCACAGTTTCTTCTTAAGAAATTTTATTTCCCTCACGGTACCCAAGGTTAAGGAATAATTCCTCCCAGGAAGGATAGAACGGATTTACCTTATTGATGTAGTGGTACTTCAAACCCCAATGAACGACGAATGCAACAACGCGGTGCAAACCACACGACTCGACGATTATGGCCTTTTGAAAAACTACATATAAAGTCGCTTTGGCCGAGTGGTTAAGGCGTGTGCCTGCTAAGTACATGGGGTTTCCCCGCGAGAGTTCGAATCTCTCAGGCGACGAATTATTTTATTCATTAAAAAAATGATGCTGAAACTCTTTGTATTTTGCGTACTAAAACTAGTCTCCAAACTTTTTTATAGGAATTGGAAAGGTGTGACACGGAGAGTCATGATGGTTCGAAAGATCAAATCAAACCCATTTGGTTTTACCCTTTATCCTTCATTCCTTCCTTCATTCCCGTTCACACCACTCAACCCCAACAGATAATTCAAGAGTATTGTTACAACATGTTCAAGCGACGAAACCCCTTCGTCAGAATTTTGTATGCGAAACTATATAAGTATAATTCTGGCGACGAAACTTTTTTGGTAGAATTCTAGCAGCATAACTCTTTTGATATAATTCCAGTGGTGAATCTCTTCTGGTATAATTCTAGAGGCGGTTGAAACAAATTTTTAAAGTCATATTGGTTACAAGTTTGATTGTACAAAAAGTACAATTGTTTAATTTCTTTCTCATTGCACTGATCATAAATTGACCTGTTTTATTTTAGTATGTAACTGAACTTAATTAATTTTTAAAATATTCTAAACCTAATCAAAATATTATGTGTATTTTGGTAAACAATTATCTAGGTATTTTAATATTTTTTACTTTAAAATAATAAAATTCTCATTAAGTAGCATGTTATTATTTTGACCCATTGGATTTTAGATTAATTTTAATCCTTCAATTCAAAACTTTAGGTTGTTTATAGATAATATTATATCTATCATTAATTCATTATACATTATACAAGATATTTTACCATTTACTAATTATTCTAATAAACAATTGAAATATCATAAATTGGCCAACGGGCCGAAAAAATACTAATTACTATTATACATGTATGTATGTAATATTAGTAAACGACCATGTACATTACATATATTATATATATGATATATTAATATTAGTATTTTTCATTTTACTAATATTACATGCATTGTATGCGTGCATGCACGTAATACATGTATATTACTAATATTAATATTAGTAAGTAGTTTGCATTTTACTTATATTACATGCATGTATATTAGTAATATTAGTAATATGCATGCATGCGCACAAAATGAAATAAGATACCATCAGAAAGATAATTGCACATAATCACATGAGTTATAACAGACGAAAACCAGAGTTAAAATGAGTGATACCACTGATTACAATTTTTCTCTGTACATTTTTATCTTTCCAATTCTACGATATTATGACCATACATAACTCTGTTTGTTCATGTCTACATATTCCTTTCAACATCTAAGATCTAAATTATTAACCCTGGAACCCTAAATATCTAAATTCCTACTCCTAATGCTTAAACCCATTAAAATAAAAAATAAAAAAGACATTTAATAGTAAATTGAAAAATAGTATTAAAATGTTAATATTTGGGCAATTTAATTGTGAAGAAATGGCCGTATTAACTGAGTCTCCCTCCCCTAATTAATTTGGTTAAAGTTTGGGGACGTATAAACAGCGTTCGGTTGAAAGTACAATGACCGTAATTACCACTACCAAATTAAGACTCAGTTAAACGAATCATAAAACACACTTATTATCAGCTAATTAATTCACCATCATTACCTTCGACGACCAACATTAAGACGATGCATGCATGCCATGGCCCCTCTTACGTTACAAATTACTGATCTCAATGCAATCAAATTCAGTAATCTCCTCCCTCACTATATAAACACCACAACACAACAACTCAACTCAGCACTCACAACTCACTAATCTCTCCTCTCAAAAACCCAATCATCCTTCTTAATTTACTCACAAACACAAACCCACAATGCCCAAATTCATTCTCTCGGCTTCAGTATTCATTATCATGGGAGCTCTTCTAGCTTCTATAGCCATGGCAATAAGGTTCCCATTGTTCCCTTACAAAGCTATGCGTCTCAGGCATGATCAATGGATATCTCGTTTCGGACGAGAATACGTGGATGCTAACGACAAGGAGTTACGATACAATATATTCAAAGTCAACGTTGAACTCATTGACTCTTTCAATGCTGCCCCTAACAACTCCTACACTCTTGGACTCAACCAGTTTGCCGATTTGACCGACCACGAGTTCAAAGCCACTAAGACCGGGTTCATGGGTCACGTTCGTTCCTCTCAGCACGGACACTTTAGGTATATTATAATTCGTTCCTCCACGTATGTCCAATTCTGATTACGCCATTCTAATATAATTTTTAATTTGTGACAGATATGCAAATGTGAGTGACGTGCCAACCACGATAGACTGGAGGAAGAATGGAGCAGTGACTCCAATCAAAGACCAAGGCAAATGCGGATGTTGTTGGGCATTCTCGACCGTGGCAGCTGTGGAAGGAATCAACCAGCTTAGCACAGGGAAACTAGTCTCCCTCTCAGAGCAAGAATTGGTCGATTGCGACACGCAGGGGAACAACCAAGGATGCAACGGAGGATTGATGGATGATGCGTTCAAGTTCATTGTTCAAAACAAGGGCTTGACCACAGAGTCCAACTACCCTTACAAGGAAACCGACGTCGGATCATGTGATGCTAGCAAGGCATCCAACCATGCAGCTCAAATCAAGGGGTTTGAGGATGTCCCACCCAATGATGAAGGTGCATTGGTAAAGGCAGTAGCGAACCAGCCATTTCGGTGGCGATTGAGGCGAGTGATTCGTCGTTCAGGTTCTACGAGAGTGGTGTGTTTTCGGGGGTGTGGGACGGGTTTGGATCATGGAGTGACGGTGGTCGGGTATGGGGAGGAGGAGGAGGATGGGAAGAAGTATTGGATTGTGAAGAACTCGTGGGGAGGAGAATGGGGAGAAGAAGGGTATGTTAGAATGGAAAGAGATGTTGATGCTAAGGAAGGGCTTTGTGGGATTGCTATGAAAGCTTCTTACCCTACTGCTTAGATCTTCAAGTTTGAGTGTTTTCATTTGTCTTTCATTTCAGAAATTTGTTCCACAGTAATGTACGTAAATTTACAATCACATTTCTTCACTCGATCTCAAACCCTTTATCTTGAAGCTCCTGAATGACTTCATTCCTCATCCTGATCCAAAGCTTCTGCGCTTCCTGTTCAAACTTCTTGTTCTGCAGCTCAGTCTGGAAAATTGATTGTGTCCTTATCAGTCTCAACACCTCCCTTGGGGCTGATGGCGGTACCGATCATTCCGCCCTTGGCTATGAACTCTTCCATGGCCTCTGTATCCCCTGGGTAAGGGAACTCCCGCCGCTCGTATAGATGAGCCAGCTCTTTCTCCTCTTTCGGCCTCGGCTTCAGCGTCCACCATCCGAGTGGGGAAGTCTCGTTGTACAGCCATCCCAGGCCGAAGATCGTGTAGGTGCAGGCCAGAGCTTTTCCGATTTGCTTCCAGAAGTACCAGTCATTTCTTCCTACGCCTACTTTGCTCAGGTACTTGTCGTAATCCAACGATTTCGGATACTCGATCCCTGAGGTGAAAATGGATGAAAAGTCGGTCAGGCATTTCGTCGAACAGTTGGAGGGCAAGCTGGCGGACTGAGAAAAAAAAACACGGTCCTGATCTTCTGTAAGCATCGATTTTCCTCGACAATCGTACTTTTGAAAGATTTATTTACCTGTTTTGGCTTCTTGATGACGCTTGCGTACCATTGGAGAAGATCTTCATTATCTTACAACGGCAGCGGATCTGAGATGCAACAGTGACGAGATTCGAAGCACGGATGGACGGCGCTCGGAGCAGATCTCAGTGGAGGACGGTCGGTGAAGGAGCACAAGTAGATCTCGACGATGGCGCGTTGGATCTGCAGTGCTCGGAGTTCGGAGGAGACGACACCGTCGTACCGTCTAAGGAGGATGGTCTGTTATTGCTTTGGAATTTGGCGGGTTCAGTTGAGCCCACTTGCCATTGACTGCGTTGGATAAAAGGCCTGTTAATTTTGGGGATGAAGCCCAACTGAGTAAAATGCACCAATGCAAAAGACATGACTTTTTGACCAATGTTCTCCTACTCAAACCGAATGTATAATTAGTTACGTGATTTAATAATTAGTTAAGTAACTAGTTACAAATTTACAATATTTGGTTAAACAATCTGTTTTCTACCATCCAGGATATTATTAGCATTTTGAGTTATTTTCAATTTTTTATAGGCTAACCATCACCGAAATAGCTAAAAATTGAAAATTGTGGTTTAATGGTTTAAATGCCTAGATTTTCTCCAAATTTCGAGGTCGAACATGGTTGGGAAGATATTTCAGACGGTTTACTACCATCCAGGAGAATATTAGTTATTTTGAGTTTTTTCCAATTTTTCATAGGCTAACTATCACTGAAATAGTGAAAAACTGAAAAATTGCGGTATTATAGCTTAAATGCCTAGATTTTCTCTAAATTTCGAGACCAGACATGGTTGGGTAGATATTACAGTTAGTTTAATACCATCCAGGTGAATGTTAGTCATTTTTAGTTTTTTACATTTTTCATAGGCTAACCATCACCGAAATGGCCAAAAACTGAAAATTCGGTATTATGACTTAAATGCCTAGATTTTCTCGAAATTTAAGGCCAAACATGGTTGGGCAGATATTTCAGATAGTTTCCTACCATCCAGTAAAATATTAGTCATTTTGAGTTTTTTTTCCAATTTTTCATATAATAACCATCACAGAAATGACAAAAAATTGAAAATTGCGGTATTATGGCTTAAATGCATAAATTTTCTCATAATTTTGAAGCCCAACGTGGTTGGGAAGATATTTCAGATAATTTACTACCATCCAGGAGCATATTAGCCATTTTGAGTTTTTTTTCCAATTTTTCATAGGCTAACCATCACCGTAATAGCCAAAAACTGAAAATTATGGTATTATGGCTTAAATGTTTAGACTTTTTCCAAATTTCAAGGCCAAACGTGGTTGGACAGATATTACTGAAAATTTACTACCATTTGGAAAAATATTAGTCATTTTGAGTTTTTTCCAATTTTTCAGTTAAATCTAGACAATTTTTTCCAATTTTTCCTTTGTCAAAATTTCTAGGCTAGTTACAAGTGTTAGTAACTAGTTTAAACGCTATTTAATTCTCAAGATCGAACCCCACCATTACACCCCAAAACGCGTCATGTTGAACTATTCCTCATAGTCTATGAATCTCTCTTGTGCTTTGTCGATGTAGGATTTGTTTAGGATGTCACATACACCCCCTCAGGGACTCAACGTCCTCGTTCAGATTTCCCCATCATCGTTCAAGAGGGACATAGAAAGGTTCTGATACGACTTGTAACATCATAACTTTTTCTGATAAGATATTATTTGCTTGAGCCTAATTCCTCACGAATATATATATTTTTTTTACATATCGGTGGTTTAAACGCTATTTAACTCGTAAGGACAAATAAACGACAAACACTAATTCAGATCGACATTCATCCCGACCAATGAAACATAAAATACCCCATAGCTTCATCCAATCCTACACCACTCCAACCCTCTCACTTCCAAATCAATTTATCTATCAAAATTACAAGCTATTCTGAGTCTCTGACAAACAACAACAGAGCAGGCTGTCAACCATTGACTGACACTCAGCCCTCAGCTCAGCTAAAGACTCCATTCCCTGCTCCTGCAACATGTATCATAAACCAACATATAGATGAAATAAGTGGACTCTGTTACTGCTACGCAATTATCATACGAAGAACTATTTTCCATGGCAAGACAAAACTATACTCTGTAGAAAAAAGAAAAAAAAAAACAGAGGAGATTTCAAAACTGGGAAAAGGAATCAACTTTGTCTGTATTCTGGATTCACCAGACTGTTAATTAATAACATTTAACTGACAGGGAAGCTGCTATCAGAAGATTCTCCAATTCACGTTGATGTGGCCGATTATAGGAACAAAACACTTCACCATTCAACTTCACAATCTGAATGCAATTAATCTCAATCAATGTTTGCTGCTGGACTACATAGATTGATCAATGCTTTGTCTCCGCTGCTTCCTATATAAGATCGAAACCACATCATATCATTCATTCATACTCACAAACCACAACCAGCATCTCACCAAATGGCGGCCTTAAACAGCAAATTCATTCTCTTGGCTTCCATCTTTGTATTGGGAGCTCTGGCTTCTCAGACCATGGCACGCTATACGCTTTCTGAAGCTTCCATGCGCCTCAGGCACGAACAGTGGATGACTCGCTATGGACGAGCCTACAACACTCCCACTGAAAAGGAGACTCGCTTCCGTATCTTTAAAGATAACGTAGCTTTCATCGACTCTTTCAATGCTGCTGGAGACAAGTCGTACAAGCTTGGAGTCAATCAGTTTGCTGATTTGACTAACGATGAGTTCAAATCCTCTAGAAACGGGTTCAACGGACACATGTGTTCCCCGCAAGACGGACCATTCAGGTACGAAAATGTGAGCGCGGTTCCAACCACCATGGACTGGAGGAAGAAAGGAGCAGTCACTCCGATCAAAGACCAAGGTCAATGCGGAAGCTGTTGGGCATTTTCGGCCGTGGGAGCAATGGAAGGAATCCACCAGCTCAGTACCGGAAAATTGGTGTCCCTTTCGGAGCAAGAATTGGTTGATTGTGATACCAAGGGTGAGGACCAAGGTTGCAGCGGTGGGTTGATGGATGATGCATTCAAGTTCATCATTCAAAACAAGGGCTTGACCACCGAGACCAAATACCCTTATGATGCGGCTGATGGAACATGTAATGCTAACAAAGAAGGCAGCAGTGCAGCAAAGATTACGGGCTATGAAGATGTTCCAGCAAACAATGAGGCTGCATTGATGAAGGCGGTAGCGAGCCAACCAATATCGGTGGCAATTGATGCAGGGGATTCGTCGTTCCAGTTCTACTCGAGTGGGATATTTACTGGAGAATGTGGGACTGAATTGGATCATGGAGTGACAGCGTTGGGTATGGAGAGAGTGATGGGAAGAAGTATTGGTTGGTGAAGAACTCGTGGGGAGCACAATGGGGTGAAGCTGGTTACATTCGTATGCAGAAAGATGTTACTGCTAAGGAAGGTCTATGTGGCATAGCGATGCAGGCTTCGTATCCTACTGCTTGAAAATTGGTGATCATTATGGGTTGCAGCATATGCAAAGTACATAAGTATCTACTTTGTGGTTGAATAATTGTTGTATCTAAGTGTCTTGTTTGTAAAAAAAAATTATTATTATGTCAATGTACAAATGCATCTATGTAATGTGTAATATAAAGGTTCCACATTTAAGTGTTTTACTATTCTTGTTCATGTTTCTAAATACAAATTTCCACATGGTCGTTGGATTAACGGATTTAGGTTTCACGATGGGTAAAAGTTATTGATTGTCTTGGTATTTCTTACAGAGTTTGAACTTTAAGTACCGCAATGAACTTTAGCCTAATATCATCAATATGCTCAACTTCTCGTAATTCTAAATTTATCTCGAGATTTGATATCGTTAATGGAGTTCATCCTTGTTTGTCATTGATTATTAACTTTCTAGTCAAATTAGGTCATTAGCTCTTTTAGGTCAAGACAACTTTTTGTCTAACTCTAAGCTTTCGGGCTATAACATTTCTTAAAATAAATTTATCAACATTTTGTAATCGCCACATAGGAGGATAGACGAAAAGACTGATAATCGTAAAACGAAAATGACCATGAAATTATTCTTCCAAACTTCAGTAACTGGTAAAAAGATTTTTGAAAATTTAGTTACCTACATAATAGAAGACCTAAGTTCAATGATCTCAACTAATAAACCCAAGTTCGATCGTTTAATGTTTAGGCATCAACCTCTCAATGTGACAGCGTACTAATCAACTGTGTTTATCAAAAGAGCTTGCTTAAATAAGAAAATATCAGAGACGTACTGAACTAACTTACTCTGCACCATTTTTGCAGCTCAATCATCTACAGTTCATGAGGTAGCACTTGATCCATCAATGTTACGTTCGTTACAAGGCAACTCTCCTCTTCTGCCGTACTGTTCATCTTTTTTATGGAAAAAACGGACAAAATTCCCACCTCGAACATCAAATAGGAGTGTATACAAGAGGTGTTAAGATTACCAAAAGCATTCTTGACATTGTATCATCAGATGCCTTGTTTCACAAACCTGCTGCAAAATACCTAAGGAAGCTGTCTATTTCACTAACTGAATGTGGCTTTACTCGGTATCCTCATACCCGTTTCTTCTTCTCCAGATTCGCGGCAACAGCACGTTGCTTTTTCTGCCAGGCCGGAACCTTGCCAGGGAATGCCCACCTTAACAATCTATCCCATGTATAGCAGATGAAGTAGGTAAGCAAGGCCCAGATCAGAAGCTTATTCCTCAAACCTGGTGGCAAAGGTACCAACTTTAACCAGTCATTCAGATCCCTGAACAGATCCGAGGTTATGATGGTGAAGAAACCACCGGCACCTAGAATTGCATACAAGAAGGGTTTGTTCTCTGAGATGCTCTGGTTGAAAGGATGTCCCATGTAGTTCACTGCAAAGGTGGCCACCTGAAGCATCATGCTCACCATGTACGAGACTGTGTTCACAAGATTCGGGTGGAAATCGGAGTCTGGCTCAATGCACTCCTCTGGCATATGCTTCTCCGCTTCTTTCACTGAAGAAATGAGGAAAATCAAGTGCATTGCAAACTGTCCCATCAGAGAAAGGAAGACATAGAAGCAGAAGATGTTAGGGTGAGGCCGCTCAGATGATAAGGTGGGAAGAGGACGGGCGTGTGAGATGAAGAGGAAGAATGCTGCTGTGAATATGCCACTGATTGTTGCCTGCACGTCGCCAAGCTTGACACCATCCAAGTACATGACACTCAGCACGTAGGCAGTTGCAAGGCAGTTCAGACCGAGGATTTTGAACATCTGAAGGGTAGTCACCAGAGTGCTGCGACCTTGACGAATAATGTCAGTAGTTGGGGCCACTGATGCGTGCTTCGCAGTGAAAGGTGATGCCATTGAGGCATCGCCAAGTTTGACAACTGGAGCAGAGCGACCATCGCCCTCTTCGTTCATCTCATCCATCAGCTTCTTCAGTTTTTGCTGCTGCATTTCTACAGCTGTTAGATGACGGTTACCAGCTGACCGGCTGCTTGACTCTGCCTTAGTCAAAGCTTTGCTCCTTGAAGATCCTGACTCAGTAGCATTTGCTTTCTTGGGTTTGACAGGCTTCTGATTCGCATCCTTCCCATCTTTTCCATCTTTCCCATCTTTATCTTTAGCTGTTTCTGAAGATGGAGGCACTGCATTCAACAGTGCAACACCGACATGGGCCTGAAAATTGTATTACAAGGTTAAGGGGAGTCGGGTTTCTCCCTCAAATTAAGGAAAACATCAGATATCTAACTACAGACACAAAGAATTATGGATGCACACCAGTTACATTATTTCAAACCAGTAGTTAGAATCAGATTCATGCCCTCAATGATAGTTAAAGACATTTACCTGTTTCAAAGCTCCAACATCATTTGTGCCATCACCGCACATCAATGTAACTCTCCCCACTGTCTTGAATGTAGTCATGATCAATTCTTTTTGTTCAGGGGCGACCCTAGCAAAGACCTGAACAATAGTTCAATGTTAGCTTGAGAATGCAAATAATACGAAGTTATAAACAATGAATAGAAGATTCAATGAGACAGACTAGTACCTTGACAAAAGGAATGACTCGAAGAACGGCTGAACTCTGTTGCAGCATTTCCATACAGTCACCTCCAATGCAAAGGTCATGAGTCTCTGATAAAGCCTCAACTTCTTTGTCACTGAAAATTCACATCTTAGATTTTAGGCCTAAATTCTCAATGCAAAATATAAAAATAGAATGACAAGCACAAGGAACTCTAATAATTAATAAAATTAGAACAGATCATTGAAACAAATCCCTTTCCAACAAAATGAGATCCAAGATAAAAGAAATAGGAATGTTACCTGTACGGGACAGTCTCTGTTTCATCTGGTGACATCCACTCATATCCGTCACTCCTCGATTTGACAAGGATCAATGTTGGTTTCGAGATTATATGCACTTGGCCAGCAACATGGCAAGCTGTCAAAGCTTGGTCGCCAGTGATCATTGCCTAGCATAAGAGGAACCCATTTATCAAATGCATTAAATAGAATGAAGAAATAGTCAAATAGCATTTCTGCAGTACCCTAAGATCGGTAAAAATAAAAAGTCACTTAAACATGCATCAACTTCTTTCGATTATTTCTAGAAGAACATGAAACACTTTTCTGGATCAGTGTACGTATCAATTACTGAACTAGGAGCTTATGATTTAGTAAATGCCAGCAAAATAAGCTTAAACAATTATCAGGAACTTACCAAGTCATGAGATGAATTCTTTAACTCTAGCAATATAGTAGCTGAATCTGCTCTGATTGGGCAGTTAAACACCTGATATTCAGATATTTAGCACAGAGATAATAACCATATAAATGTCAATATACAAGCAAGATTACGCTGAAAAACACTTATGCTTACAGCAAAACCAGCAAAGGTGAGATTGTTCTCCACTTCATCCCTATCCATGTTTCGTGCTTCACTGACCTTCATATCAAATGAACACAAGTAAATTATCTTGAAAAAAAATATAGTCGATTGATGAAAAGAAAGGTGCAGCATAATGTACGTCACACTGGAAGGAAAATGTAACCGACTATAAACATATCATACTCAATCTTCTACTGTTATTGCTACAAAGCTATTGCGAAGTGACTATTTTAAATTTTTTATTGATATGTAGCTATCTTCACTTAAATTGAAGGAAAACATAAAATACACATAACAGACATGTGCCAAAATAACTATGGAAGGACCAAGTATGTATAAAGTATTTTCCCAACCTCTAAGGAGGAAAAGAACAGTTTGAAGATTATTTGTGGTCAGTAAACTGAAATACTAGAATAATATTCTGACTAATAAAATATCAGATTTCAATGGAAATTGCAGATACAAATACAGGAAGTTATGAGACTACAACCAAACAATTTGGCCATATCTGACAAATATTAGTTGAGGCTAAAACATATCGTGACACTTGTATGCTAAAAAAATATATAAAATTTAACTTGAACATGTGCATATAAAACTCACTGTCATGTCCGGAAAGGACTTGAAAGCAAGGGCCAGAACACGGGATCCTTGACGAGTGTATTTTTTGTATGTATCAACATAGGATGACGGCAAATTTGTAAGCCTATCTTGAATAGTCTCTGGTGCACCCTATAAAACAAAACAGTAGAGCTTAAATTTTAGAGAAACTATATAGCAGAAGGCTGTATGCTGGTGAAGTATAAACAAAATAGTAGACCTTCACGAAAGCCAAAAATTCCTCCTCTACACGAACAACAACTGACATTCTCTTTAAATAAGATGCGAAGTGGTGGCGTTGAACAATCTGAACAGCATTCCCACTTCCCCTGTATCAATCAGAAATAACAAAAGTATTGGACTCCAATCAATAAAAACTACAAAAAAAGAAAGGGTTCTGGATTCATGAAATGCAAGAAACAGAAACGACTTCAATTAATAAGCAACACTCGTGAATAAGAACCTAAAAAAATAACGAATGAAAAGGATGAAATTGTATCATTTGCTTTAGCTTTAGGGCAAACTCACAGCATTCCAGAGTGTCAAAGTGAAAAGGAATAGGAGTACTGGGACAACAATCCATGCAGTGGATTGGAGAGACAGCAATCTAGAGTGAAATAATACTTAAAATATTTCTCAATTTCTTCCATTGACTAAGCAGAACAGTAAAATTCAAACACAGCACACACTAGAACTTATCCATACACTGTATCTCGTAACACACCTTTTGGGCATAGCCTTCTCGTCCGATTTATAGCTCCAGTCTATTCCTTTAAGTGCAGCCTTCTCAAGAGGATCGCCAACCTACAAGTAGATAAGGAATGCTCAAGCAACTGTGACATAATAGTTCCCATTGATCCAGTGGACAAAAAATCATCAGCAAGTAATAGCATCTAATCATTATAGTTTTGAAACCTCATAGCATCCATACAAGTATTCAGAAAAAACACCAATCTGAAAAGTAGTGTCCCCGTACCAGCTTGTTGTCCACAAAAACCAATGCATGACAAGCTGCCAGGATTTCCACAGTACGGGAAGGCACTTTAGTCATGTCAGATTCTAAATCAGTATTATCATCTAATCCAACAACGCCGCGGAACTCCTGCAAAAGGAAGGAAGATGGTAAAGATTACACGAATCAATAGGAAATCAGCAAAACTGAGTAGCCAATGAGCAGGTCATATTCATACCATGTCATCTGAAGTGAGTGTTCCAGTCTTATCAAAACAACAAATATCAACCTGCAGGGACAATAAACAATTAATCCATTTCTATTTGCATGTCTTTTCATAGACCAAAACTAGCACTACAACAGAGGATCTATGGCTAATGATAAACATTTTTTCATCTCTTAACAGCCCCTTTCAACGCTTCTACCATGTCTACCCTTCACGTTCTTTTCTGGTTGGAGAGAAACAATCATATCTTTAGGGATTAAAGCTCTACTTCTACTATCAACATATACAAGATGGGATGTGGATCATTAGTTGGCTTTTTGTACATAATATATGACCAAGATCCCAATGTATTAGTTGACGGTCTTTAACTTTGCAACCCGATATTCCTCTTCACATTGTAATTCATTCTCTTAGGCTTAGTATTGTAATGTTTTTGTTTTACTTTTTTTATTAAAATTTCGGGATTAAGTATCATTCATCATTTATATCCTTTCTCCTTCAATTTAAATTATATCCTTTCTCCTTCAATTTACATTATCATCCAAAGTAAAAGTGGCGAGAATACAGGAAAACAAAAACTGGCATCTTCAGTATATTTAAAATTAAAAAAAGACATGCACAATAAGTTGTGTATATGCATGTAATACACCACTCTGCAGCCCAAGAGAAAATTTAAAACAATGAGACGGTAAAGATTAGCTAGTATGTCATCCCATTCATGCTAAAAAGGAACGTAAAAAACATATTTAGCATAAAGAATAATGCTTTCCTATTCAAAGCATGAAGAAGAGGATCATCTTGATAAGCAAACTTACCTTGCCAGCAAATGGAATGCGGAAAGGTTCCGTGCAGAATATTCCACGACGTGCCAAAGCAATCAGAGATGTATTAACTGCTATTGATAGTTCCATTGGCAGCTCAGGTGGGATCACGGATGTTATGATAAATGAACAACTGAGGAAAAGCTTGTACTTGCTCCTAGTGGGGTCCTCCAATCCCTATGAAAAAAAACAGCATTTAAATAAAGCCAAAACGAAGTAAACATCCTGAAGCGAAACATCACCAACCTTCTTCAGAACATAACCTGCCGCGATGACGGCAAACACAACCAGAAACAGAATGAAAAGGCCGCTTTCCCAACTGTTAGCAGTTACCTTCAACAAATAGAAAAGGAGGTTATGGCAATCATATAGAATAACCCTGCCAAAATTAGCTATGGGTTAGATGGCTAAAAGAACCAATATGTAATGGCTGAGATTTACCCTTTCTGTAGAGAATAAAATAGTCCTCATCAACTTTCCTTGACTTGTTTCGAACCCAGTTCTTAGAACAACAGCCACACAGCCACCATCAGGGGTACGCAGGGTGAAAGTCTGGTGAAAATGGAAAATTTTATTGAGAGGATAAATCATGACTATGGCAAGTATAATTTTACAGGTGATCTACAACCAACCTTATCTGGAGTGTGCTGCAATATCTTAGTTCCACCAAATAAGACATGGGTTTTATCCCGTCTAGCAGATAGATTCTCATCTTTTCCCCTAGCAGCAATTGAAACCTGAAAAATACCAGTCGTTTTTAATTTACAAGCAGCTCAAGAAATATATATATTTTATTCCAGTGAGAAAAGAAGCATAAAAAGGAATAGATATCTCGAAAATTGATTCTTATTGAATGTCACTCCCGCTTTTTCATGAAAGAAAGGGGAAATTCATTGTGATGCATTCGTTTCAAGACTAGCTTCTTAAGTGAACCTTTCATCGAGAAAAATAAATTTACCTAACATAACTGCCAAAAATTAAGGCAAGGTAACTAATGACAAAAAACTAGGTACAAAACAACGTGCCTAGAGCTCATGCAAATACAGGGATAGCAAACTCAAGAGCAAATACAATTCAATATGCACAGTATTAAGAATCATAAAATGGCCTTGCCCAAGCAGCTATCAAGTGCAAGTCAAGTAAGAAACTCTAACCACTTACAGATTGGGCAAACCTAAATTAAGCCTTGATTCACTATATCCGGATCCCAATTTTTAAAATCCTAGAAAGAATTGAAGAGACAAGATTCAAGAGAATACTATTATGATAAATATAAAACAGAATGAGAACCACCTTCCACTGGGGAGTTGACTCGCCTGTGAGAATGGCTTCATTCACAATGGCACTCCCAGCTAATATAAGCATGTCTGCAGGCACTGTCTTGTCTTCTCCATTCTGTCCAACAGATCGACCAATGGATACGATATCCCCTGGAAGCAGTTCAGTTCCAGAGAGCTTCACCCACCTAACACAATAATCTTGATTTCATAAATACCCAAAACTAAAATAATACCCTACATGTACATTTGCATATGAAACTGTATATTGATCTCCATATATCTAGGAAAATGTTTCTAGGAGCAATCAAGATGAGAATCGTGAGATGAGTATGACGTACTTTCCGCAGCGGTGCACCATCAGTGTCTGATTGTCCACTCTCACACGCCTAAGCTCACTTAGAGTCTTCAACCTGCTTTTGGCCATCGTCGATTCAAACATGAACAGCATAAATAGGGTGAATATGCTGTAGTACCAGTACTCATCCAAGCACCATAGTCCCACACAGAACACCTAAAAATATAGAACAGATGCAACAATGTGCAGTAGAAAGTCAGAACTAATGGGAAAAAACAAGTGAGTAGGTCAATGAAGTGGTAACCAAAGAGAAAATTGCAATATATGTGCAAAAGGAGTAATGAAAAAACACCAAAGGAAGAAGGAGAATCACAAGATAGAAACAAGAGCTACGCTTTTTAAGCAAAACAAAGATAAGGAATGCATAACAGATCATTGCTGTTGAGGTTTTGTCACTGTTCAAAAACAAGTGCCAGCTACTAGAGGAGTCAAAATCAAGTTCTTAAACTGAAAACTTGAAATTAAAATGTTAACCCAACACTGTCGGTGAATACATAGCTTAAACTGTCAAAACCAAGTAACAAAGTAGAAATTTAAGAGTGATGGCAAACCTGAAACACAAAAAAGGGTTCCATGCAGTGCTCTTTCATCAGCTTTTGGAACGTCGGTTGTGGATATTCAAATCTACAGCAACATTAACCACAAATTCAAACACCATAGATATACAAACAAATCCAATGATGCTACTGAAGTTGTCAAAGAGGAAATCTAGATTGTTTCTTTTATTTTTTTCTGAAGAGTGATGAATGGAAACTGTAGGATGTTGAAATCAGGATATTCCATCACCATGAGATGTGTCAGAAATAAGACCACATGCTATCGACACATTTTTCTCCAATCACATTAGTTTTAGCCATGCATAGCTAAAGAAAGAAGGACAAAGCATGAAAACAGAAACAAACTATGTGAATCAATAATTTGGTAGGCTCCATATCAGTTGATCATATACAGAACATAATACAAGATATCCCTAAACTTTAATGAGATTTGTATTATATGTCAGCAGTTCATAAACAAAGTATGATGCTTAACTACAATGTAGAAACTTTGTCCACACTAAGATAGATGATACTATCTCAAAATGGCACACGGAGATGAAAATCTCAGAATGAAACACAAAAAGGAATACAGAAATCAATAAATTCCACAAACACACAAACAGATGCAGCGAAAAGGAAACTCACACATTTCGCCCCCATTTTTCACTAGCAGCAAGTACTTTGGCTTCAGAGCCATGGCCAGTGCATTTAAGATAGTAACCAAAATTTTCTTTTGTTGGATATGGAAGCTTGCAAAATGTCTTCTTTTCATCAGAATATATAAAGCACTGCTTTCGAAAATCAAAGAATATCTCATCCTTATCCTCTGCAGATGAAGATCCTCCTGCCTATGCAAGTGAAGTCAGTGAGATCATCAAGAAGGAAACTGGTAACATACTTCTAGTTTGAAAAATGAAACGCAACTGCAACCCATAACTTGAATAAGCTGTTTCAGTATTAAGCAGCAAATGAACATGGAGCGATCATTAGTGAACTGAGTACTACCAGTTTCCTAAGTAAAATAATTATTTCTGAATTATCAGTTTGTAGATATTTCATCATAACGGAACACAAAGATATTAGTCAGCTACAATAGTGATTAAAGTGACAGCATAAAAATAGGTGTGAAATGTACAAAATTTTCACTCATTCGGTAAACATCAGAATCCAATACTTTATAACCTTACTTGTTTTCGGATATAAAGGGGCACAACTTCTTTGGACCCAGAAAACTTTGCTGGAGTTATCTTACAAGCATCTGCTTGATGAATATCATTAGCCTGCAAGTCAAAATGAGCACCACGGTGATTGGCTAAACAGAAATCAACGATAGGCCCCACTAAATCAAACATCAACGATTAAATCCCACAAAAGGTAACATGTGCTCTGAGCTTACTCAGATACGATACAACCAAATATTATACCTTACTGAACTGAACGAAGCACCTGAAATCAACAGACCACGCTGTGAACAGCAAGACCAGAATGTGGAAAGCAACAAGCCCGCCGAAAACAATGAAGGCATCACCAATGTCGAGGCTGGGGACGACAGTAGTGAGCCATAGAGCATAGATAATCGCAAACGGCCACACATCCAGTCGCCATGCCCAATGCTTCTTCCTCAACAAATCAACTTTATCCACCACTTTGCCACCGACGTGGAACCGCAACATCTCAAATCCCACGGAGAAACCACGCTTCCAGAGCACCAAATTTCCAGGCTGCTGCCAGACGACGACGATACCGAGGGAAAACAGGAACAAAGAGTTACACCGCTTCCCAGATCGAAATCAAAAAGTTCAAAGCTTCTATTCATCAATCTTATAAAAACTATCGGGATCGCGGGAAAAAAAATGCGAAGAGATTCAGGAAAGAGAGTGGATAGAGGAAAGAACTTGCCTGATTACGCGATGAATGAAACCCTAGATTGATTGAGCTCCGGAGCGTCTCTGATTTGGTGATCTAGCAAAGTGACAGTGAGTGAGCTCGAGTGGGGGTTTTCTCCGGAAGTGTGGAGCGTGCCCAGATTCGTCACTGACGGCTCTTTCTTTTTCTGCGGAGATTTTTTGGTGTATCGCACAAGGCACGACACGCAGATTGTACAAAGAAGGAGCTCTGGTGAATAGAATACGATTGGTCTAAAAGTTGTTAAGAATTTTCATTAATCTCTTAACTGCAAAATTACGAATGAATCACTGGGAAAACCAAAACTGCATTTTCTCTTACAAACTTTATTTTGTGCAAGATAAATTACTCTATTGTTCATTTATTTAGGCCGAATAGATAAATTTAACAATTTTTTTTAATTGGATGACGAATTTGTGTATGATTACACTTTAATGTGAAATTGTAATTGGTGAAAGGAAGGATGATCAGTGAATATCTTTAGATTAAGAAGGTTATATGAGATCAATTCATGAGATTCATTGAAAAATATTTGTAAAAAAATCTAACTCATTTCATGCTAGGAGAAATTATGATATTATGATATTCACTAAGAGAATCCCACATCACCAAAGTACCAAACTATGAGGAGTAGTCTGATTTAAATCGACAAAACATACATTTTGGACGTTATGGATGAGTTATTGTAAAAAAATTAAAGTTAAACATGTTCAAGTTAAAGTAGCAAAAAGATGAGTGACCACATGAAAGTACTAACACACACCCAAATAAGATATACGAAGTTTGATATCTATCGTGCATGACATCTTGTTAGAAAAAAAAGGTTGATATATTATAATTTACAATTGGTATAAAAGGTTCATCTGCATTTCTATGTACCGAATGATGGTGGAACAAACTTCAACGAAGACATTGAGTTTCGAAGGAGGGTGTATTATAACACCATAGACGAATCTCATATTGATAAAGTACGAGAGAGATTCCCAGGCTATAAGGATAATTCCAACCTGAAAAGACACATTTTTAAGGTGTAAATTGATGAATTCTTGTAAAAACTCTCAAATTAGATGTGTTTTGTGTTCATATTAGAGTAGTGCATGAATGTCATCATATAAACTATGAAGTTATCATCATGCACTCCATGAAAATATTGCGAAGTCAAGACACAAAAACGAACAATATCTTGTCGGGGCTTTGTTAAAATTAGACTCTCATTTTCGACGTTGGCTCCGAACATCTATCATTACATGCTCTAACCATGGTAACTCTTTTGTATTAAAAATTCATGCTTTCTATTCGGAACATTGCTTATCAAAAGACTAGATTTGTTAAGACTAACCAGGTTGGACCGGACCATATACTCACGGGATAATTTGTATTTTGATTATTAAATTTCTTAAGGAAAATAGAATAGACCAACTTGAAGGATCATCTGGAAAAGAAAATGGATTTTTAAAAGTTTTAACAGAATTCGCTGTTTTTTTTTTCTTTTGAGCACAAAAGAATCAGAAAAAAATTGAAAATTGAGATCCAATCTCTCTTCCCTTTGTCAACACGAACCTCTCCGTTTCTCCTTCGCACATTCCGGTCGACCGTTGACAAAGTAGCTATTTGGCATCCACCGTTATCCAGCCGCCATTCCTGGCCGGTCTTCCGACAGTACAACAATTCTGAGTTTCCCAGGTCAGCCGCTTTACCACATTTGCTGCATACATTTTTTGACGTGGAAATGGACAAAGGGGACCGGATTCTACATTGTGTCATCAGTGCTTATGATAATGATCATTACTGTTTTACTCGTTCTATTTGACGGCCCTTTCGATTTAACGTTGTTAAAGATGTCGTTTTTCCCTGTTTCAAAAGGTCCCACATTGAATCATTTCATTTGGAGCTTCCTGTTTCAATGGCGTCATTTCCATGATTCATTGTTCTATCATGTTTGACCACTTTCCCTGCCTAACTTTTATTTTATTTTTTGTGATTGATTTTCGTTTACTGTAGAATTACACAATTGCCTTCGTGGGGTATGAAATGTTTCTGTACAAGATGAACAGGAAATTCTTGATCTTTCACTTGACATAACATTGAACCGTTGTCCTAACTCCTAACTAACAGGATTGCTTTGTAACTACCATGTTGATCCAATTGTTCTGCATTTTACCATCTAAAACTGATCCCATCTCAGAGAATTAAACACATCACACTGTGTTTATAATGGTGGACAAGCACGTCATTGTTCTATCATGTTTGTTTTACCTTGCACATTATTTGATCTGCCGATTTTTTGTTCTACTTATCGTGAGAAAATGAGCTGTTTCGGGTTTGTTTCGATTGACAACTTGAACATACCGTGGTTTACTCTACTTTTGCAGCAGAACAGCATTGATTCTGGTACTTGGGGTTTGAGCATTAACCTGATGAGGAGGAACATTTATGAAGCAAGTTAAAGAAGAGAGCAGAGATGGTAGGGAGCCAATCTGCAGAATCGAGTGGGAATGAGGACCAAATAAAGGTTCGCGAATTTTGTGCAAATGGATCTTGCGTGAAAGCAGATGAGATAGAAGCAAAGCTTGACGAAGGAAATATACAAGAGGCTGAATCTTCTCTACGGGAAGGGTTATCTCTCAGTCTCGAGGTTGGTTCTTCTAAACTATATGTTGCTCAGTTGCTGCTCTGCTGCTTCATTTGTGCATTATGAATAATGCTCAGGTTACCTTTTTCATGTAACGAGCATTGGATGAAACGCTGACAGTGTCTTCCCCATGGAATAAATATATGTCCATGTTGAGGAAATTCATGCCTATCATCCTTGTCGAAAGGATGAGGGAATGAGCTTGAATCGTTCAAAGTCAAGTACCATGTATGACTGTAAAGACCATAGATGCAAAGTTATGGGCTTAGTCTTGTGAGATAAGAGCTTTATGTTGATAATAAGGAGAAAAGCTCTAGTTTATGAGTACTTGGCTGTGACTATTGAAGCATGATTTTAATGATAGTATCATCGTTTTTTAAATTCTGTAGGAAGCTAGATCCCTCCTTGGGAGATTGGAGTATCAGAGAGGTAATGTAGAAGGTGCTCTGCGTGTTTTTGATGGCATCGATCTCCAAGCTGCCTCTGAGAGATTGCAGTCATCCATAGCAGACAAGAATGGTCAGAAAAACCTGCCGGGAGGTGGTTCACAGCATGCAGCCAGCCTGGTGCTTGAAGCAATATACTTGAAAGCCAAGTCTCTACAAAAGCTTGGGCGATCATATGGTATTTAAAATGACTGTCAAAGTGGAAGATCAGTTTTCTTTATGGTTACACTATTTCCTATTTTTTTTGTCCTTAGACATTTGTTTATGTGTCTTGTTTCAGATGCTGCTAAAGAGTGTAAAAGTGTGCTTGATGCAGTAGAGAAGATATTCCAGCAGGGAATATCTGATGTGCAAGTAGACACTAGATTACAAGAAACGGTTAGTCAAGCAGTAGAGCTGCTTCCAGAGCTTTGGAAGCAGGCCGGTTATTATCCTGAAGCGATATCTGCTTATAGAAGAGCTCTCCTAAGTCAATGGAGTCTTGATGAGGACTGTTGTGCAAGGATCCAGAAAGCATTTGCGGTGTTTTTGTTGCATAGTGGAGTGGAGGCTTCCCCTCCGAGTTTAGCATCTCAGGTTGAGGGTTCCTATGTACCAAAACATAATCTGGAAGAGGCTGTTTTGCTTTTGCTGATTCTTGTTAGGAAGCTCTCCCTTGGTAAGACAAAATGGGACCCATCAGTCATGGAGCATCTTACCTTTGCATTATCAATGTGTAGCCAAACTGGTGTTCTTGGGAAGGAGCTTGAAGAGACTATGCCAGGTGTGCTCCACCGCGCTGATCGTTGGAATGCTTTAGCTCTTTGTTACAGTGGAGCAGGACAACACAAAGCTGCTCTAAACCTACTGAGGAAGTCTCTCCATAAACATGAAAGACCTGATGATCTAAACGCACTCTTGCTGGCTGCGAAAATCTGCACCGAGGAGTCGTTTCTTGCTGCAGAGGGGGTGGAATATGCAAAGAGAGCACTTGCAAAAGCACAGGGTACTGATGAGCACCTGAAAAGTGTGGCTGTCCGCATGTTAGGTCTTTGTTTGGCAAAACAAACTAAAGTTTCTTCCTCCGATTTCGAAAGGACCCGATTGCAGTCTGAAGCACTCAAATCGTTGGAGGCTGCAGTTGTTTTAGATCCAAACAATCTGGACCTAATCTTTGACTTGGGTGTTTTGTATGCTGAGCAACGGAGTTTGAGTGTTGCTCTACGTTACGCCAAAAAATATTTCGATGCAACTGGTGGCTCCATGTTAAAGGGTTGGAGACTGCTTGTCCTTATCTTATCCGCACAACAGCGATTCTCAGAGGCTGCAGTGGTCACTGATGCTGCTTTGGACGAGACTGCAAAATGGGATCAAGGACCATTGCTCAGGCTGAAAGCAAAACTCAAGGCTGCGCAGTCCCTACCATCAGAAGCTATCGAAGCTTACCGTTATCTGCTTGCATTGATCCAAGCTCAGAGGAAAGCTTTCGGTGCCATCATAAGTGTTTCTCAAGTAAGGAAATTTTGAACACTAAGCTCTTCATATTTTAGAAACTTATAAACTTTTCACATGGTTTATGAATGTACCACCACCCTTGTTTAATATGGCAGGCTGAGAATGATAAGGTGAATGAATATGAAGTTTGGTATGGTCTAGCTGATTTGTATTCGAGTCTTTCTCAGTGGAAGGATGCAGAAGTGTGTCTTGAGAAAGCAAGAGAACTGAAAAAGTACTCCCCCGAGCTACTTCACTGTGAAGGCAAGAACTACAATTCTATCTTACTTCCCCTTGCAAAGCTCTTCCAGAATTTGTGGTCAAAATCATAATAACCATCTTATTCTAACTGCAACATATCTTTCCTCCTCCAGGAGCTATTCAGGCAGCACGTGGAGAGTTTCGAGATGCGTTCTGTTCTTATGTTTGTGGTCATATGATGGAGCCAAATTATGTCCCTGGCATCATAATGGTAGCCTCCTTGTTATCCAAGAGCAGTTCCGAGGCATCATTACCTGTAGCAAGAAGCATACTCTCCGACGCATTAAAGCTGGAACCGACCAATCGGAAGGCTTGGTATCACTTGGGGACTGTCCATAGGGACGATGGACGCACAGCTGATGCTGCCGACTGCTTCCAAGCTGCCTCCATGCTCGATGAATCTGACCCGATTGAGAGCTTCAGTTCTATCTACTGATAACCGATGCATACAACTTGTATTTCACTGAGCTTTGTACATGTCCTTGTTCAGCAATTGGTAATGCTCAACCCCCTCCCCAGTACGCCATTTTTGCCGCTTAAGCTCATCAACCTCAACCTTGTGCAACTTATTCTCTGAAGGACATATCCATTGCTGATAAGCCCTAACCTGCTCTAATTGTGCTGAGAAAGTAAAAAGTATCAAGTGATAGGGAGAGAAAAGGGAAGGAGGCAAATTGTAGGGACCATGTACAAGATATGAAATGTATGGTCAGTCAGTTGCTGTTGAAAAGTAGTACGATGGTGGTGGAGGTGGGTACTAAAACAACATGCTCTGCTGCTGCTTTTGTAAATTGTCTGTTGCTTTTTAGCCTTAGAAAAAATAGAGTGAATGATGAGTCTTCAATGAAGTTGCATAACAGTGGTTTACCTTATCATACTGTCACAAGACGAACTACAGGATACAATCCCAGTTCAGTTTTTTTTATCATCTCTCCCATTGATGTTTAACCAACCATGTCTTAGGTACCAAGTTGTTTCGATTTCAGACGTTTATTTCAAGTTGTAAGTTGTCCTATCGTTCACAGTGGGGGCATTGATGCTGGTACTATCTACCAAAAAACTGTTAGGTATCCACTACATCAGCCGCCTGTTTCAACAAGTAACAGATTCAACCAATAAAAAATACATAGGACAGAAATCATAAATTGAAATAAGCCCCAATATGGAATTTGTTTTGTAATAATGTTAACACAAACTAAAGGGTTCAATAAGTACCAATCCCTCTAATTTTAGTTCCTTTATTCAAGTAACAGTTCTAGACATTTAACTATCTAAACACATGACTCGTCTAATCTCTCAATTCTGGGAAAACTCTGCTGATTTTCTCCAGAAATTTGGCCAAATAAAGCAGGTTCGATCAGCGAATTGCGATCCGGAAGCTCTCTTAACTTCAAAAATCTTTCTTCACAGACGAGAGATGAGGAGCGGGATAGATATCTCCTCGGCTATTTCTGGTTGGATAAACAAGTCCATCTCTCCATACCGTTCCAGAACACGCATCCTGCAATCTTCAGCAGCCATCATTCCTGTGGAGAATGCACCGTGTACTGAACCCGGGAAGCTCACGCTTGTTGCCTCCCCGGCAAAGAATAGGTTGTCAACCGGGACTCTTAGGCGTTCGTACAGATCATGGGTTTTCCCACTATGTCGTAGCTGTAGGAGCCAAGGGAGTTTATGTCTGTTCCCCAATGAGACACAAGATGCTGAATCTGCAGAGTTAAGAGAATGAAAACCATTTTCAGTAAAGCAACAGACCAGAAGAACAATGGCTGAAGAATATCTTGTTCTGGAAACTAGGGCATTGAGAAGAGTTTTCTTTAGGCATTACCGGAGGTGATGCATCAGGAAGGATCCTCTTGAGTTGCAAGACAGCGAAATTAGCAGCAGCTTCATCAGACATCTTTTCAATGTCCCTTGCAAGCTGCCCAGCTGGCATGTACACAAGAACAGGGTGGCCGGTAGCCTTGTGAAGATTTAGGAAGTAGCTGCAGCTATATGAAGTGTCTGCAACAACTCCTAGGAACTCTACATTAGGCCAGAACACATTGTCAAAATGTAACACGATCTTGTTCTCAATTCCCACTCCAAGGTCGTCAATGGCATTCTCCTTCCAATCCGGTAATTTTGGTTCAAAGGTTATCTTTTAGATTTCAGCACTCCAAGAGGGACGGCAATGACGGCTGCATCCGCAACAAACGTCATCCCATTTTCTGTCGTCACTTTCACACCATTATGACGTCTAACAATATTTTGTACCCTGTAAGAATGATATAACAGATGAGAAATTGTGTTTGTAAAGATATCATGTAATGCAGCACAAATCATTATGGTATTTGAATACCTATGCCCCAAACGAATATCAAGTCCCTTGGCAAGAGTGTTAATTACTGGAATGTAACCCCTAACCATTAGTCCATGGCCGCCTGGAAGCAATTCTTCCTGCAGGAGACCCAATTGTTGCACATATAAGTCAATAATTTAATGAGTTGAATGATGGAAACCTCATCCGAGTTTAATGATGAAAATCTCACTTGATCCCAGCACTGAAGGGAGATGGTCTCAGCATCTGCGGCAAACCAACCTTCCATCCTGCAAAGGTACCACTGAAGGACCTTGTAGGCAAGACCATCCAACCTGCATAATAGAATCTTATTAACCAAACAGCTACTCAAAAAGTCCATATACCCATGATACTGAATCCAAAGTCCTGATATGCTACTTGATATATAACCTTAAATCTGGCCTTCGTTCTGAAACCATAGAAAAGGCCTGTGTTATGTTCATGTCTTCCTTATGCTCCTCTCTTACTTTATCGGCCTGCGGTCAGAGAGAGACATAACCACTTAGAAGAAGCTCAAAGCACACACTCTTCCCGCATTAGGAATAAAAGCAAAATATCAAGTGTTGAATTTGTACATCAAAGGTTTCAATCCAATACAGACAGACATTCACCATTGCTTGAAGTGATGACAGTTGAACATGGAAAATGAAGAAGAGAAACATCACATACCTCTTTTAAGATTTCATCAAATATTTCACCGACCTTGGTGACCAACTCCTGAGGAACTTGATTACCCTCCATGTCAAATAGTGCATAACTGCATGTACATAACAATAAAAAACAAAAATATGATATCGCTCTCTTTAAAGCAAGACAATAACAAGGTTCAATCTTCTAAGCTGTTTTCTGTTTACTGTTAACAGAAACATCAAATGGGAAAAAATAGAATGAATTGTCTAACCTCTCCAAATCATGATCATACAACACAGAGTTTTCACCACTGGTTCGGTACAACGGCAAACCCAGTCTCCCAATCAGCGGTGCCAAGGGATTTTGATCGCAGACCCCGTGCAACCTGGAGAATGAATGATCATCAAATTAAAATTCCTTACCTCTTGCAGGCTACAGGAGAATGGAATGAACTCACCAGATTGAAGTACCAGAAACAAATTGCTCTTACCATGATGCACCCAGGTCAATGGGGAACCCAAACGTGAAGTCGGTATGAACTCGCCCACCAATCCTGTCCCGTGATTCAAGTAACACAACCTGACCAGAACAATCAAGTAACGAAAATGCAGCACCTCAGCAACTATCACAAATTGAAGCTAGCTAGCTAGCTAGCTCATGAACCGCCATGAATAAAAGTTCAATAGTTCACTAAGTCGGTAATCCACATCACTCTGACAAAAAACTAAGGAATAATCATCACCTGAAACCCGGCATCATGGAGAGCACGACCGGCAGCAAGTCCAGCAACACCACCGCCAATCACAATAGCTGACGGAGTAGCTCTTTGCCGCTTCCCGCCATTAGAATGACATTCACCTAAATGCAAAACAAAAGCAGAAAGAATAAAAGCATAATCAAGATTAGTAACTCAATTACTCCTCTAAACCACAATAACATAAAGCAAAAGGCTTTATCACACGAAAAAAAAATCATATTTTAAGTTCATCTCTAAAACCCCTAATATTTTATACTTCCGTCAGCAGTCCACGTAATGTTTCCACCACCGACGCACAGCCGCACAAACGCACAAGATCGGAATTAAAAAAATCTAGAAAATTCGGCGACCTAATAATGAACAACCATCAAAACAAGCCAAAAAAAACAGGGCACAAACCTGTGTTCAATTGATTGCGATTACTCCTGAATCCAGACGCCATTGTCTTCCACAGGCGATGAGCAATTCAAATACAAGTTACTATCACTACTGCTGCTGCTGATAAAATTAGACAGTAACGGCTGTATAGATTTGTTCTCGAATTTAAACAGAGAAGCAGGCAATTGAGGAGAGAAGTGGAGAATAAAAATCAAGAGGCACGTCGTAAAATGGCCTGAAGAATTAGAAGAAGAGGACAATAATATATTACAACCCGGCTTTCCTGACCAGCTCATGCAGAAGTCTTTTTCTTTCCTATCTTACCCCTCGCTTTCCCCCAAATTTTCCAAACTAAGAAGCCAAATCCGAAGAGAAAACGGATCGCCGGGACGAGATCGGAGACAGTATGCGCGCGCGCGCGCGAGAGAGAGAGAGAGAGAGAGAGAGAGAGAGATCTTGAAACGGAATCCGTCGGAGAATCGAATGCAAGAAATCAGCGGAGGAAAAAGCGCGGTGGTTAGCGGGAGTGAAAAGGTAAATTGTAATATCTCTTTTAATGTGATTGATCCAGCGGAGCTCCGGCGGGCCACTGATTTTATAGAGGTGATTGAATGGGAAACGCACATAAACGGATCTGCTGACGCGTGGACGGTCAAGATTTTGTACAGTTGGGTGTATTAAAATTTTATTAAATATATTGGATTTTTTAAACAATATTACCATATAGGCACACAGGCACGTAGAAACTTTTAGGGTGACATAAGGAATTCTTATGTCTCCTAGACATAACCAATGATGAGCCTCCACATCACCTCTTTTGTTTGTTATAAGATAAGATAGTTAATAGATAGTTATTTCTAATTAATAGATATCTTAATGAATTATCTTCAATATTTTAATTACCTAATTTACATTAATCAAATATTCTTATATTTAGTGATTTTATTTGCAGATTTCCCTACTAATAATCCGGCCAAATTGGAGAGTTTAAAAATCATTGAAAGTTAGTTTCAACAGTCGCTGCTTTGTTTCTTCTTATTCTTCTTCTTCTTCTTCTTTTTTATTTCTAATACAATGAATATTCCCGAATCAAGCAACCAAGCAATCGATCCAAAGCCCACTTGTTTTTTTTATTTGAATACTATGCCCGATGAACCAATCGATGAAGAACATTCTAAAGAGAAGGATGCTCATCTGCCAACCCTGGCCTGGTGGCTTTGTATTTATAATCAAAGATGTGTACAGAGTTTGTGTATAATAAGAAAACTAACTACAGAATATCTTCGGCTATAAACAAGGAAGGCCGAGATTATCCTAGAAGCTAGAAAAGGAAAATAAATTACATCAAGTATATTTATCCTTATCACCCTCCCGCAAGCGAATGGGCGGTAGCACATGAAGCTTGGATCGTAAGTCGGTGAACCGAGCCGTGGGAAGAGGCTTCGTCAAACTATTCGCCAGCTGATCTTTGGAGGAGATATAGGCAACGCGTAGTGAGCGGTCAGCCACCTTTTCCGTACAAAATGAAAGTCAATCTCTAGATGTTTCGAGCGAGAATGGAAAACCGGATTTGCCGACAAGTAGGTTGCACTGATATTATCACACCATAGGGTAGGGGCGGTCACAACTGGGTGTCCGATTTCCTTGAGAACAGACATTAACCAGGTTACTTCAGAAGCCACAGTAGCCAATGCTCGATACTCTGCCTCAGTTGATGAGCGGGAGACAGTCCGTGTTTCCTACTCGACCAGGAGATAATGTTCGGGCCAAAAAATGTTACATAGCCGCTGGTCGACCGTCTGTCTGTGGAGTCCCCGCCCCAGTCCGCGTCGGAGAAACCATGAAGGGCCTGAGATGAAGACGGTTGTATGTGTAGACCATGCTCGGCTGTCCCTCGTAAGCAGCGAAGAGCACGCTTGAGATTAAGCCAATGAGTGGTCGTTGGAGCATGCATATGCTGGGACAGGCGGCCATATCAGGACGCGTCATGGAGAGGTACTGGAGGCCACTGACCAGCTGCCTAAATAGAGTCGGGTCCTGAAAGGGAGTTGTATCATGCATGGCCGTTGCCGTCGAAGCCAGAGTCGAGAGAGGTTTCGACGTCGCCATTCCAGCTTTGTGAAGAAGCTCATTAATATACTTGGTTTGCCGAAGATGCAACCCGGACTCAGTGGTGGAGACCTCGACGCCAAGGAAATAATGTAGGGGCCCAAGATCCTTGATGCGGAATTTGGCAGATAGATAGGTCATGAGGGTGGACATCAGTGAGGAGTCTGATCCTGTGAGGATGATATCATCAACATATACAAGCACAAAGAGAGTCATAGCAGCATGTCGATGATAAAACAAAGAGTGGTCAGTCTTTGAACCAGAAAAACCAAAGGCAACTAGAGCATCTCATAAGCAAGAGAACCACGCCCGGGTGCTTGCTTGAGGCCATATAGGGAGCGCTTGAGAAGACAAACATGATCAGGATACTGTGAGTTACAGAAACCAGGAGGTTGTTCCATATAAACAATCTCATCAAGTGTACCGTGCAAGAATGCATTAGAAACATCAAGCTGTCTAATCGGCCACTTATTAGAAACAGCAAGAGAGAGAATTAAACGTACACAAGCCGGTTTGATTACCGGCTGAAGGTTTCCACGTAGTCCACGCCTTCGGTCTGGTGGTATCCCTTAGCAACTAGGCGAGCCTTGTGTCGAGCAATGGGCCCATCGGGATGCTTTTTGAGCCGAAAAACCCACTTGTTACCTAGCACCCGAGCACCATTTGGTCGGGGAACTAGCTGCCAAGTGTTATTGTCAAGAAGGGCATTGAACTCATCAGTCATAGCCATACGCCAAAGAGGAGAAGAATTAGCCTTTGTAAAACAAGTGGGTTCGTCATCAACCGAATGACCTGTGTGAGAGATCCAAGCACGTGGCCGGAGCGACCCCGTTCGTTGTCGTGTCACCATGTGATGAGTCGATGTGGACCGCGGCGGGAGGCTTTCTGAAGCAGAAGGCCGAGCAGGTGGATCAGGGATGACCGCTAGCTCCAGTTATGGCGGGGGCCCAACAAGCGGCGAAGACCCAGGAGGAAGAGGCGGATTGCCTGGTTGCGGCATTGCAGCTTGGACAGGAGTGGGCCGGGCCTGTGGATGAAGAGGCGGGACGGGCAGCGAAGGTGGCTGTCGCGGGCGAATAAAGAGAGTGGGCCCAGTGTGCTGGGTTGCCGGCCCAAACTGATCAGGAACATGGAATGGCAAGACCGTTTCGTCAAAGAGAACGTGGCGTGAGACTTGGACCTTCTTCGTGTTCAGATTAAGACAGTAATATCCTTTATGCCGAGTACTATACCCAAGAAAAACACTTGGAGCAGACTTGGCATCTAATTTATGAGCTGCATAAGGCTTCAACCAAGGAAAACATAAGCATCCGAAAATACGTAGAGACGTATAATCAGGATCAGTATTAAATAAGCGGCAATAGGGTGAATCATTAGACAGAACCAAAGTAGGGAGGCGATTTATAACATATACTGCAGTCTGAAAAGCATAGGTCCAGTATTGGAGAGGAAGCTTAGCCTGATGAATGAGCGTACGACCGGTTTCAATAATGTGTCTGTGCTTGCGTTCAGCACACCCATTCTGCTCCGGCGTATGTGGGCACGAGGTCTGTTCCATGATCCCGTTTTCTCGAAGATAGGAAGACAACTTCTGATATTCGCCACCCCAATCAGCCCGAAAGGAGCGTATGGGCCGCCCAAAGTATTTTTCCACCAAGGCTCGAAACTGGATAAAAACCTGAAGCAAATCTGAGCGATATTGGACAAAATAAATCCATGAATATTTGCTATAATGATCATAGAATAATATGTAATATCTCTGATGAGCAACAGAATCCACAGGTGACGGGCCCCAAACGTCACTACAAATTAAATCCAATGGTCCAGAAGCTGTAAATCTAGAAACCGGAAAAGGTAGTTTATGCATCTTTCCCAAGCAACAATCAGGACAAATGGCAGGAAGACGCTTATTAGAAAACGGTAAATTATAACGCCGTAGAATATGCTTCACACTATCCAAGCTTGCATGGCCTAGACGTTGATGCCACGTAGGTAAGGAAACCGAGTGGACCTGTGGCCTAGGAGCAACACCGAGCATGGCTAGCGGAATCGGGTATAGTCCATCCCTACTCTGGCCTCTGAACAGCTGGCGACGGGTTATCAGGTCCTGTATAATCACCAAATCGCGATAGAAGATAATAGCCACATTATTATCACGAGTCAGAGCACTAACGGATAACAGTTTTTGACAAGATCGAGGAACATATAACATTTGATTCAGAGATAGTGGAGCAGTAGATAAAAACATAGTGGAGTGTCCAGAGTGTGAGATTGGAACATGTGTACCATCGCTTAATTGAACATGCTATGTGCCTTGATACTCAGAGTGCATAGAGAGATTAGCCAGATCATTAGTCAGATGGTGATTAGCGCCCGAATCAAGTTCCATGACTGCTGAGGTGGCGGCTGAGGAGAGGTGGCATAGTTCACTGATGGTGGCAGCTGCGAATTGGGCTGGCGAGGCGATGGGCAGGCCTTGTAGTGGTGCCCATTGCCCTGGCAATTGAAACATATGAGGGGCCGACCCTGTTGAGGGAACTGTGGGCCACGCTGAATTGAAGAGGGCCCATACTGAGGAGAATAAGATGCCCGGCCTGGTGGCTGATAAAGGGGCCCGGCTGGAGGACCACGGCCCATGATGCCTGGAGAAGACCGCGGGCGCGGCTGGCGACTGAAGCGTCCACGCGGCTGTCCAGCCGCCTGCTGGGTGGATTTGCCAAAATGGGCTTGAGGCCCGACGAGCTCTTCTCCTGCCATGTCAAGCTCTTCGGCAAGGAGGAGGCCATGGAGCTCCAAATAAGGTGGGAGTGTCGGTCGGTTTCTCTGACTCCGAACGAACGGCTTGTATGCAGGATTCAAGCCATGTAAGATACGATCAATAAAATCATCATGAGGAAAAGCAGCACCAAGAGAGAGTAAACGGTCATGGATCGACTTTGCACGTTGTAAATAGACAGTCACAAGATCAGAATTTTGACGTAAGGCATATAACTGAGTTTTCAACGATCTTATCTGAGACGGGCTACCAGCACCATAGGCAGCAACAAGAGCGAGCCAAGCATCACGAGCCGTGTCGGCTCCAACCAGAGTGTGCAAAGCCGCTTCAGTGACCGAGCTGATGATCCAGCCGAGAACGAATTTATCCCGGCGACGCCAAGACACGAACATCGGATTCTCCAAACCATCATCAAGAAGAGCAGTAGGACGAGGGGTCGTGCCGTCAATATGACCATAAAGGTCGTGGCTCGCAAGGAGCGGCTCAAACTGGAGCTTCCAATCAGGTAGTTTTCGGTGGTTAATTTGAGAGACAGAGTGGTGGGTAAGGATGGTATTTGGGATGGAGCATGGGTGGGTGGAGGAGGAGTGGAATCAGAGGTAGGGTTTGATGTGTCGGACATGATGAAGGGACGGTGAGCTGGGACAGACGACAAAGATTGGTTGTAGACGTTTAGGAGAAGCTAGGTTAAGATGATGGAAAAGGTAGAGGGAGATTGGCGGCGAGGTGGGTAGGTTACAGGAGGGGAGAGAAGGGTTGGCGGTGGGTGAAAAATTGAAAAAGGGTAGAGTTCGTAGGCTAGGTTAAGGAGGAAAAGGGAAAAGAGCTCGATCAAATTGGACCGAAAGACTGCTCTGATACCATGAAGTGAAGGATGCTCACCTGCCAACCCTGGCCTGGTGGCTTTGTATTTATAATCAAAGATGTGTACAAAGTTTGTGTATAATAAGGAAACTAACTACAAAATATCTTCGGCTATAAACAAGGAAGGCCGAGATTATCCTAGAAGCTAGAAAAGGAAAATAAATTACATCAAGTATATTTATCCTTATCACATTCGACTGACGATCCGATTGTTGTCAACTCTGAAGCTATTCCAGATACTAGTATTACCATCTCCTTCATCAAACAATGGAGGTCGCCCGATACCAAGGGGACTAAAAGAGAAGACAAATGTAAACATGTCAACAAAGAGGAACAAATCCAAAGAAGCAGCATAAAGAGAAAAATTGCTCATAGGGAAAACGCCAAAGTTCGTCGTAGGCTAGCCAAGTCCTCTCATCCCCAAGAATAGTGTGGTTCATGCAATCAGATTACATTTGAGATGACTTTTCCCATGTTCTTTTTTAATGTTTCATGTTCTTTTTTAATATGACTCTCGTTTGGATGCATAAAAAAAGGATTTTATTGTGGGTTTCCTTTCTCTGATATAGATTTTAATAATATTGTTCAAACTTCACGTTTTTTGTTCTGTGTTTATAGGTTACCCAAACAACATCTGAATTTGATACTAGTATTACAAAATGTCTACCATATTATATTTTTAGCTCTAAAGACTAAAGTATCATGTGGGTTACATTCGTTCTCATTATTCTCGAAACATCCACGATATCATATTGTGTTGAAGTTCCATATAATACTAGTATAAACATAAATACTAGTATTAAATCAAAGTATTTAAAACGCTCTAAATCATGCTAAGACTGTATCACATCGAAAAAATATTTAAACAGCCAAGATAACATCCCTGGATGCACCAGCAAACATGGAAATGAGAACCCTATGGTTTTCTCCATATAATATTAGTATAAATATCAATACTAGTATTGTTAATACTAGTATTAAATCAAAGTATTTAAACCACACAAAATCAAAGCTTATGACAGTAGCACATCTAAAATAAAAATTAAACATCCATGATAACATCAGTGGAGGAATCAGCCAAAAGGGAAGTGTTCCCAAAAAATAAAAGTTAAAGAGACGTAATAGATATATGAATGTTATTCCATATAATACTATATAGTCCATCAATACTAGTATCAGTAATACTAGTATTACATCACAGTACTTGAACCCCCAAAAACATGCTAACATTGTTTCATATCTAAAATAACTTGTAAACATCCATTTTGGATGGAGGTTTTTGAGAGGAAGTTTCCGGCAGCGGGTTTGGTAAAAAAATTGAAACAAAGATGAAAGGAGAGTAGAAAAAAAAGGGCTCCACATATGGTAAAAATATTAAATTAATTAGGGGAATTTATTATGGGTTTTAATAATTTAATAATATTATATCTTCTACCATTGAAACTTTAAGAAGGTAATCCAAGGGCTATTAGGGGTTATGTCCAAGGGACATAAGCCCCCTTATGTCAGCCTACATGCCCCCAGGCACGTAGGCGTGATGTTTATTTCAGAACCTTACGCGTGAAACCTGTGTGGCATGTGAGATATTTATCTTATCTTTAGTTATTACTGTTTTTTAGTAAAGTAAAAAAAAATTATCGGTTTATTAACTAATAATTAGATATTAGAGTGATATATGTAGTCTGTAATTGTACATAATAGGTTCACTAAATTGTTGAATCTGCATAACTAGACTGGTTTATTGATTAATGTGGTGGGTGGATTTGAGTTGTCAAGTACAAGGTGGGTGGATTCATGTATGAGTGGTGGGGACTATTAAACTCAATAAAACAATTACATTTTTCATCTCGTAATTGATGAGTGGTTGTCAGTCGTCTCCGAGCGTCAGAAGTCACATCCAATTTATGAGGAGTCATAATAGGATGTTGCTCATTTTTTTAGTTTTCAAACGGTTTGTCGTTCAGGTAACAGGGTTGCTCATTACCTGGCACGTATTGTCCTGAATAACTTATCAGAGATCATGACAGTAGACTTGATTTCCTTTCGTCATGTTTTTACTATCTCTTTGCCCCAGTGAGGAGCTATCTATGTCATAAAAAAAAATGTTGAGAAATATTGAATGACATCACTTGGCTAAAATTTTGAAACCTCATTTTAAAAAATATTTTGGAATCGACTATAAGGGTGGCGGGAGAAGAGAATTTCTAAAGCGGGTAAGAAAGTACTAATTAAGGCGGTGGCACAATCCATGCCAGTTTATCATATGAATGTTTTTTTACTTACCAAGACTGTGGCGGAGGAGATTGAGCGGATGATTAACAGTTTCTGGTTGGGGAACAAAAGGAAATTGGGGGGAGGTATTGCATGGATGCGGTGGGAGAGGTTGAGTGTATCGAAGGATGGTGGAGCCATGGGGTTCCGGAATCTCATGGAATTCAATACGGCAATGTTAGGGAAACAAGGTTGGAAGCTTTTTACCAACCCTAATACTCTAGTTTCAAGAGTCTACAAAGCCAAATACTATCCTAAGGAGGATTTCTTACAAGCTAAGAAGGGTCATAACCCTAGCTTCGCGTGGAAGAGTATTCAGGAGCCCCAAAATATAGTCTGGCAGGATTTTTGATGGAGATTAGGGAATAGAAGACGAGTGCGAATTTGGAATGAGCCATGGTTACGTGAGGAAGGTAGCTGTTACGTGGAGACGGAGGCGGAAGAGGGGTTGGAACATTGGAGAGTGTCAGACCTTGCTGATCTCAATGGACATGGTTGGGATGAAGAGGTGGTGCGATCGGTGTTCGTAGAGAGAGATATTGATGCCATTTTGAAACTCAGACCGTTAACGCCGGATGTGGAGGATGACGTGATATGGAGATGGAGCCTAAATGGGGAGTACACGGTGAAAACTGTCTATCATGCTTTGATGAATGAACGGACCACGATGGAGGAATTGAGAGTCGATGGTGACTGGAAGAAGCTATGGAATGTTGACGTGCCACCAAAGATGAGGCACTTAATGTGGAGAATTGCTCGAAACGTGGTACCTACCAGACAAGCGATAATTCAGAGAGGGGTTCCAAGTGTTGAAGATAGGTGCGGATTGTGTGGCAACGAATCCGAGACCATTGAGCATCTTTTTCTGGATTGTTGTGTGGCCCGACGATGCTGGCAGGTGGCTGGAGCTGAAGATGTCTTGCCATCTGGGGTCAGTGAGAGTGGTACCTGGATAAGCTGGTGCATGAAAATGATTCGAGATTGTGACGTTGAAACCCAACGAAAAGTGGGAATTGTGACGTGGGGTTTATGGAAGGAACGAAATGATCGTGTTTGGAACCAGACCTCCAAATCGGAAGAGGTAATTGTTTGACTGGCGGAGGAAGCTGTCACGGATTGGGTGTTAATGCAAAATAGAGGCTCGAGCTTAGATCGACGAGTGGATGGCAGGTGTGTTCGTTGGCATATGCCATCTCCCACGTACGTGAAAATCAATTGTGATGCGGCGATCAGTACCGAGGGCCATGCGTTCTGGATTGGAGTTGTTATTCGAGATTTGGAGGGAACACTTATGGGATACAAGATCGAGAGAAGAACTGGTTGTCCTCCAGTAAGGGAATGCGAAGCTGAGGCCTTGGTGTGTGCATTGAAATGGGCTGATGAGTTGGGGCTCACGAGAGCGCTGGTGGAGACGGACAGCCAAGTTACTCAAATGGCGATGGATAGCGGTGGAAGCAGCATGACTGAGTTTGGTACTCTCATCTCGCGAGGACAATCTCTGCTTTGAAATTCCAAAGGTAAGAAGAAAAAAAAATAGTTCTTCGAGACAACTGTTTGGACCTTTAATATTCATTCACCATCTCTGCTTTAATTATAAAATAAAACTACTACAACATAAGTTTGATCGCCTGTTAAACAGATTAACACATAAAAATTGCAGGCAAATGCATCAATGGTCAATATAAACATATTATCCTACTTCATCAAACCAAGCTGTCTCCTACAGCAACCAGTTGATCAGTTGTCGACCTCAACCAATCTCCAGAACAGATCACAGCTTCTGCTATTTCAGGTCTCAAAGAACTCAGAAACGGATTCAGAACTCTTCCATGTGAGCAGAATGCAGCTTCAGGGGCAGCTGTGGTTACTGGTACTGCCAGAATATCCTTCGCCATCTGAGCAAGGACAGGAAATGTGTTGCTCCAGAATTCCCACCATTTCAAGATATCAGTTTCATCACCCTGTAGCACATAGCCCTTGTCTAAGTACCTATCCAGTTCAGTTCCTAACTTAGCATTTTGTTCTCTTATGTATTCGAGATACCCCCTCATAAGCTCGTCATTGTCATACTCCGCCATATACGTGTCCTCGTCATTAGCAGTTTCAATGTGCTTAGTTTCTCTCTCTCTGAATGTAGTGTCATAATACTCAAACAATTGATATACATCTTTCTTCACTTGCCTTCCCAACTCTTCCCTTATCTCTCCTTCATACATTTCAGAGAAAGCATACTCAATAAAACCCAGATTGCATTTAGGATTAAGGATGGCTGCAATATAGAGCAACTTATGATTCTTCTCCACCTTTCCCCAATATGCCTGATACTTCTCCTTCATTCTCTCAGCCATTTCACTCAATTGAAGATCATCACCATTCACCCAATGATTTAATAACCAAGGAACGGAATAGAAATCAGCCAAGAATCTATTTGATCGGGTGTACAGCGACCCAGAAACCTTCAATGTAAGCTTATGAAGTTGCTCTAGAAATTTGACCAACCTTGTGACATTTGCCCAATCAGTTTCATCGGGCCTCCTGATTCTCCCGCTTCCTGATAAAACAGGTTCAACTTCGTAGTGTGGATCCATTGAAGCAAATTGGTTAAAGGCTTTCTCGAACTTGGAAGCTGATTCCAACATCAGATATGTTGATCTCCAGTTGGTAGGCTCATCAAAAGGCAAGGTCGAAATGCTGCATTGTATTCCTTGGCCTGCAACACATTGTTTAAACTTGTACAGTCTGGAGTCTGAAACTCTGATATACCTTATGGCCTCTCTAACCCGGTTCACCGATGTACACATTTCTTTCAACAAATCAAAAGCAACTGAATTGATGATCTGGGACACACACCTTATGTGAAGATATTTACCTCCCAAAATACCTGTACCCCACTGATTAAACCTATCTCTCAAATAATCTATCGCAACATCATTTGAGCTCCCACTGTCCATTGTGATTGAGAATACTTTGTCGATCCCCAGTCCAGTAAGCACGACTCAATCGCATTCCCAATGTCTACACCTGTAGCAGTACTAGAGATGGGGCAAAAGCTAAGGATTCTCTTGTTCAATTCCCAACCATCATCAACAAAATGAGCAGTAACACATAAATAATTAATCCCTCGTAAACCTGTAGTCCACCGATCTACAGTCAGCGAAACCCTCCCTGAGCAACTATCCTTCAAGTATTGCTTCATTTTCTCCTTTTCATCAAGAAACAACTGATAACACTCTGACATAAGAGTTTCTTCAGAAGGAATCTTAAATTTAGGACAAGCAATCGACATGATGTGCTTATAGCCCTCATGCTCTATCAATTTAAAGGGCAACTTGTCCATAACCACCATTTTAGCTAAACCTTGCCTGATTATACCTTCTCGATTATCAAGTTCCCAATCATCATACTCACACATCTGAGACTGAGGATCCCAATCCACCTCCTCACTTATTCCTCCGTCATCCAAACCATTTCTCCATGTTGGCATCCACACTCGAATTCAGACATCTAAGACATCAAAATGATACAAAGTCACTGAAGTAATATTTAACAAGGATACCAAATCAATTAAATCTGTAAGTCTTCTATTCCAGTAACCTAGCCACAACACTATCCCATCCGAAACGAAATTAGGACGGAAAAAAAAAAAACAAAAGCAACTATATATAAGAAATTTGACATATAAAAAACAGCGCATAACAGGTCATTTCTACCGGAACTAGTCCTAGACCAAGATTTCGTCTGCTCTAATCGTTCAAGTGTGTACTAGTATAACAGATCCAAAGGACAAAATTCAAATCAAGAGCGAGAATGTAACGAGAAAATGGAGCTTACGGTGACAGACAAGACGATCTGCTGCAGGAAATCGAAGAAGCGGCTTGGAGCAAAAACAGCAGGAGGTAGGACGCCGGCAGAAGTCCGAACGGCGATGAGCTGCGGAGGAGGAGGCTAGGGCGAATGGAGGAATTGGGAGAAAAGAGCAGAACGGGGGTCATTTGTTGGGGTGGATTAGGGTTTTTAATACACAAGTTTTTTCAGTCTGAGAACTGCGGTCTGCGGGCGGGGTTTTGGAGATGCGTCGGGTCTGAAGCCGGAACCGAAGATGAACAAAAAGTATTCAAAATTACCGGGTCGATACTCTTTTCTTCTATGTAGTTAGTTTTGGCGGGAGTTTGTTTATATGTATAGTTACATACTTGTATTTGAGGTAAAGCACGATTTAGTACCTTCACTTAAGAAAATTTACAATTCAGGCGATTTTTTTCCCGCAGCCGTCGGGAAAAGTTAACGGACGAGATGGGGAGCCTAATTCTTAAAATGGGCTTTTTGTTCAATCGTGTGATGGAAAGTGAGTCCAAAGTGATGGCCCAACTTATAAAGATGATTTAAAAAACAGAGAGATAGTTGGCAAAGGGTTTTGTGGGCTCGTTTTTTAATTGGGCTTTTTATTCGAGAGATTTTGATGTTAATTTCTTAGGGTTGTTTAGTTAGGTTAATTTGAGTTTAATATTTGGAAGGGTTTAGAAAAATCATAACCATGTTTATCAAAACTCTAACGGAAGGGATTCTTTGTTAACCGTTCTAAATAGAGGGGAGTGTTTTACTCAAATAATTGTAAGAGGGCTTCTTCGTTAAGCGTTCTAAGTAGATGGGTGTGTTTTGCGCAAATAATTGTAAGAGGGCTTGTTTGTTATCTTTCAATAGTACAGAGGTCTCGGCCTATCATCACTTATAATTGAAGATGTTTGGTATTTGTGATTTAAAATACATGGATTCTTCAAAATTAGTGTATTTGAAATGTAGGTTTTTAAATTGGTGGTTTTCATAAATAAGTATGTTTGGCATTTGTGTTTTAAATTCATAAATTGAAAGTTACATTGTCTATTTTGCCCCAATTATTTATGAACATCAATTTCACCTAAAAAGCATAATAAGGGCATATGATGGAATAAAAAATAAAGAATGAGGGATTCTCCACAATCTCACCTAAAAGGTGAGATTCTAAATCCATGTATTTGAGCTTGTTTTGGGAATTACAATACATGGATTTTAGATAGAAAATTAACAAAAAAAAACACAAGGCATTCACACAATAACTACATGTATTCTCTAAAATCACCCCTCCAAATCACAAATACCAAACAATCCCCTTAATTTTTTTTGTTTGGTTAGAAAGGGAATGTATTTGAATTTGAATGAAAATTCACCTTTGTAGTTTTTTAGTTGTATTTTAAATTTCCTCTTAAAAATAGTGATTTCAAATTCACAAATTTTAAATACCAAATACTAAATTCAAATCAAAATATATATCCAAACACACTCTTATTCAGTTCATTGTTTCAGAGGAGAAAATGCCAGAGATTGTGGGCTATTTCAACTTTTCATGCATAAATATAAATGTTGAGTCAATTAATTCGTCTCATTTTGATATTTCCAGTTTTCACAGTTACTACAGAGAAAGAGCATGTTCGCCAATAAAATATGCGAAAAATAGTCTTCACTAAATAACGGTCGATAAAATCCCCAATGATGTTTTTTTTTATTTATTTTATGAATCCCAATGATGTTTTTGAACATGTATAACATTGGAATAGAGTATGCTATAGATTCCATTCTCGACGAATTCACTTTCATTGAAAAACGTGATGTACGATTCACGTTTTAATACCGCTCAGTATCTCCAACCATCATGATTAATCACGTAGAACTAAGTGGTACTAATCATTATCCATACCATACACGTAATATTACTAATTTCATATAATACCCACTAATTGATCCAACTCATATTATTACGCAACACATGATGATCAGTGAGTCAGCTACTCACGACATCGGCTTACCAGACCAGCCTATGATCAGCTGTGGTACTGCTCATTTCAGCTTGAATGTACTATTGAAAGATTACAAACAGGCCCCCTTATTATTAATTGCACCAAACAAACCCCTCTACTTAGAACATATAACAAACAAGCCTTTTCGTTACAAATGTGACAAACAACAGTACTGAATTGTTGACACAGTTGACACGTCACTGACCCGTAGGTTGTTAGAGTTTACACGTCAGCCGATTGGAATGTCAGCAACCCTACACGACGTCGTTTTTGACTATTTAGATTATTTGTTGCTAATAATCCTGAGTCAAAACGGAGCCGTTTAGGGTTGCTTACATTCCAATCGGTCGACGTGTAAACTCTAACAACCTACGGGTCAGTGACGTGTCAACTGTGTCAACAATTCAGTAACGTCGTTTGTCACATTTGTAACAGAAAAGCTTATTTGTTATACGTTCTAAGTAGATGGGCCTGTTTGATGCAATTAATAGTAGAAGGACCTGTTTATTACCTTTCAATAGTACATGGGTCTCCCGACCTATTATCCCTTCCAGCTCCAGTGTGTTCCATTTTGATACCATAATAAAATCCAAAAAAGATGGGCCGTCCAAATTTAATACCATATTCATCAATCAGTCGCATTCCAAATGCAACTTGGATTCCTTTTGTTTGTAACTCTAAGTGGGAAAATGTTTGTACTAGTATGTAGTAGATAGATATATATTATATGTCATAGAGTTCATACTAACGTGGACTTGACTTTGTATAACATGCAAATCAAACAACTTTTTCAAAGCACAACTTGTGGTTGTCGATCGACGTACATATCTTAGTCCCTTGTAAAGTTTATCGGTACTATCTTCCCTTAATTCATTACAAAACAAAACCATCGTATTCGTTTTTTGTTGTAATTTATGTTAATTTGTTGACCACTTTGATGGTGTCGGAAGCGGTAAATTAATTCGAGAGAGTTGTTCATCTCTGAAGTAAGAAAAAAGAGATAGAGTCGAGCTTGCAAGGAAATAGTGAGATTGTGTGAATTACGGAACCTAGAACGAGATACAAAGATGTACTAATACTTTACCTTATAAGGTGAACATGGGAGTACTGTATGGCGAAATATGGCTTATCCGTTGGTTTTCTTGTGGGAGAATCATGTACTATTTGTAATTCGTGTCAAGAACTGTTGCATCCCAATAACTCGAGTTGTTAGGAGAGGATTCTGAATGGGTCTTATATTGTTTACTAACAATTCGAAATATTTGAAACACATCTACCTAGTACTGATTAATGTGATCATGCAGATCACAGTCTCCTCGCTTAAGGCGGTTTGATAAAATGTTGTCACATGTCTTCAAACGACCAAAGTCTTTTCTTCTCATGAGCCTCTTTTCTAGCTCCATCCGCTCGTTAGATATTTGCCCTTAGCTTATTGGACATTAATCCTTGGTCCTAGGCCCTTCAATCAAACGAGTTGAACACGAGACACCGTCCCTATCGGCTAACGTTCTTAACTGAAGTGACAGAGTTCTCCATTAAAGGTTAAAAAGACTCCAGAGGAAGAAAAAACAGAGGAGGGGGAAGAACATGACATGGGACCAAACTGACTGACAAAGTAGCATGTGGTGTTACAGATGCATGAACATATTTTGATGAGGTAGCAGGTGGTTGGTTGGTTGATTTGATTGTATTTTGCACTTGGGGAATCAATCCTCTCCTTATCTTTGCACCCGACATGGCTCCACTATACATGATAATGACTGTCATTACCAAATACCATAGTTGGCGTTTGTTTGGTGTGTTGTGTTTGGCACACTAACAAGTAGTTTCTTGCTTACTTAGCTTGTTTTGATATGTCGTTTATACTTGATATTTGTGTTTGATTTGTTACATGTGCATGATCAAAAAAACAATTATTGGTATATGAAATCAATGTTCTATCTGATCTTTATAGTAGAGTTGTTAAGCATACGTCAAGATAGGTTGACTTGTTGGTTTTCAGTTTGAACCAAATAAGAGTACTAGTAGCATACGACTACCAAGGCTCGAGCAGTGGCGGAGCCACGTTCAAACGTGGGGGTGCCTTGCACCCCCTTAACTTTTCCATTTGTTTCATGAAACCCAATTTCACATATCAATCTCACTATCATGCACTCAAGTACTTAAACTATTTACCAATTACCACCTAACTACAAAACATACTTTATAGTTTATAATTACTTTATAGATATGTACTCTCTTTTCCAATACTAATCAATTGTGAATCCAACCTCACTAACTCAGCACTATCTGTCTTCGAATTTTCCAGTCTTCCTTCATTAATCAAAATATAGCTCTCAAATAATTCTCCACCCCTAATATAAACAAGGCAAGAATGTATGTCAATTACATGTTAATTTATTCATTATAGTTCCTTGATTGAATCATTAGACGTCTTAATACGATCGCGGACTCAATGGCCAAGGCAGCGAAGAACGATTCTCTCCCTTTCAATTAGCTTCCAACTCTCTTTGTAATTGTATTGTAAGGTGTTTCCCCATTGAGAAAGAATACACTGAGTATTTTCTTATAAAAAAAAGAACAAAAAACCCCTTGTTTATAATTATACAATAATTTCAAAATTTTCACTAAACTAATTGACTTATTCTTGAATTCAATCAATTTCATTGTCAAATTTGTAGTCTAAATGTTTAAACCATAGAAGAAATTTTTTAGAAACTTAAATGTTGTAATATATAGTTTTTGTATCGGACCGCTGCCTACTTGAGTTTTGGCTCCGCCACTATATGCAAATAATGTATTCCATAATATCTTATTAATTCGTTGAAATTAAGTTGTGTTAGACTCTAACTTTATGATAAGAATTTGTAATATAATATTATAAAAATATTATTTGATTAAAAAAGAACAATATTTTGTATACAATATTTTTTGGTTTGATTTTCTAAAGAGCACCCCCTTGGCAAATTTTCTAGCTCCGCCACTGGGCTCGAGAGTCGGAATCCACCGACTCTGGTTGAAGAAGAACGCTTCTCTCAGCAAACTAGCCTACATCTTTCTATCGCTCTAGCTCGATAGAAGTAGCTTCTTTCGAAAAGTGATAAAAATGTACGCTGCATGGGAGTCAACGCGTATGAATGTGAGGATGCCCTTTGAAGCACCTTCATATTTGACATTTTCGCAGATTTCATCATATCAGCAATTGTATATGTTGTTAGGATAACAAATCAAGACACCACATCGTCGAATCAGAACAGATTTGGGCAACAAATTCATGCGGACTTGATCCAAAGCAGACAATCTCATACTACTGTTAGAATGTTGGTGGCAGTGCAATCCTAACAAGTAAAGTGATTGTTGAAATAATCACCTAAGTACAACATAAAAAAAATCGAGACAAATTTGCTTACACTAAACGAGCCATACTAGTATGAACCCTTATTGGAAGGAACCCGAAAATAACTTTATGTGGGTTCGGCCCAAAATGAACAATATTATACTAGTGTTGGGTTGTTGACGGCGGGTTGATCACAACATCTATAACACTAATAATATATACTCAACATCTATGTCTTCCCGTATACAAACTAGAACATAAATTTAGTTACGATCCCGGTTCTATAACGAACTCAGAGGGAATATCCCTTCATCATTGACATACACACACCACTACCATATAAAAATACCCTTAAAACACATAGAGTGAAAATTGGAGCTTTACAACAGCAGCAATCACTTGATAATTAAACCACCCAAATGATTATCTGTAAATCTTCCTTTGGAGAACCCTTCACATGTCCCCTTAATATCCTTTCTGACGAAATAGGGTTGTGCCCAATTGCAGCATATCCAGAAGCATGTTTCTTGTAATCCAAGCAACCAACATATCCTGCTTGGTCAACCCTGCTTCACTGCAGGTAGGAAAAATTGTTCCCCATCACATGACATAAAACTTCTTGCCACACAAAGAAAACAAAATTACTATTTCGGTTACATTTGCGCAAAATCAGTACATCCTAATAATGATTGACTTCATTCGTCGTAATATTAGTTTATATAACATTTCTTAACACAATTTACGTTAATTCCCCATCACATGACATAAACTTCTTGCCACACAAGGAAAACTAAAACCACTATTTCGGTTACATTTGCGCAGAATCAGTGCATCCTAATAATGATTGACTTTATTCGTCGTGATATTAGTTTATATAACATTTCTTAACACAATTTACGTTAAGCTGATACAACTATCACAGACACTAGTTACGAAATGTTTGACCAGACATTACTAGATAACTAGTGGGGGTTTCTCTGTTCACATTGGAGCATAATTATCATGAGAAGATAAGGGCATCTTTGGCCTATGGGACAATCCAACTGGACCGCCTTTCAAGTTGGATTTCAGCATCAAATAGACAATGACACAACAAACTGGATTCCCTCCCTAACTTCAATACACCAGGTCAGCAGGCCCCAAACCCTAATCTCAACTGTTTGTTTGTGACACTACAGAGGTAAAGAAAGCAGCTTTATGCATATATGCACGTACATACCCAAGTTGAAGCTATCATTTGGTTGAATTAGGTCCACCACTTGAAGTTCCTGGTGGTGCAGGATGAGGAGGAGCACCCATTGTTGTTTGACTAAACTGCTGTTGCTGCTGCTGTGCTGTTTGGGGCCCAAATCTGAACATATTCATAGCCTGCAACACCCAATATATGCAGAACTTAAGTATCATGTCAGAGAAACAAAAGCAACGACCAGCTGTACTTATTACTTAGCTTCTTTCCCAAGTTCTGATTGTTAAACAATTACCAATATGGTATAATGAGAGTAGGCCACACCAATGATCATGCACACCATCAATTTGTTGGATTACAGTTATACTCAAAGTGCTAACATTATCTTTTACTATATATGTCCCATTTAAAAGGTAGATAAGATGCTGATATATCAGATTGATGCCAGATAAACTTAAAGATAAGGACTTTATTGTTTATACTTGTCAAGAAGAATCGTTGCATCCCAATAACTCGAGTTGTTGGGAGAAGGGTTCTGAATGGTTCTTATATTGTTCCCCCTCAAACGAACGACTCATGAAAGAACTTGAATTTTGCACAAGTTCGGGGCCATGGAGGCTTTAATAACCCTTTATACATGAATTGGTTCAAAACCTTGACCTCTTGTTGATCAAAGGCTCTGATACCATGTCAAGTTGCATCCCAATAACTCGGGTTGTTGGGAGACGGGTTGTGAATGGATCTTATATTGTAAACTAACGAATACCAAAGAGATTATAATACAAACCTGAGTAGAGGAGGGAGTAGGTTGGAGATGAAAGGCCATTAAATGTGCATACTGGTCAGAGAAAGCAGCTTGTACGGCTGCTGCTGCTGCTGCTTGAGAAATATGGAAGTGGTGGTCATAGTTAGATGGATTGTTATTATTGACCAACTGGGTTGGGGAGATTACAGCTTGGTTTGAATGTGATGATGTTGATTTTGATGATGATGCTGATGGGATTTGAATGGATTGTTGTTGGTGGTTGATGAATGGTACCCCAGCCATATTATGAGCTTGTGGTGGTGGGCCAGCTGCAGTGTTCATCCCTAATCCCATTCCAGCAATCCCCATCCCCATTCCCAATCTGGACATGTAATGCTGTACTCCTGGAAACATTACTCCTTGTGCCATCCCACTTCCCATCCACATTACCTTCCATTAATCAATTGCTAATTTCAGAATCAGAATCTAAAAGGAAGCAGTTTGCTTGTTTAGGGTTTGTAAGAAAATAACTACCTGGAGTTGCAGTTGGAGTGACTTCAGGTAGTCAATTGCCTCATCTAGCATTGATGCTTTGTCTGTCTGCAACATTTCCAGTTTACTCATATTCAAAGTTTGCCCCTTTTTCACAGTTTTGGAAATCCAAGGGCTCTGCTAATTATGTATCATTGTACCTTGGTGCTGTTTGGGATTAGCTCTTGCAATGCTTTCATCTTCTCGTTGATTCTGTCTCTTCTTCTCTGGATTTCATCAATTCAACAACTCTCAGCATGATTAAGTATAAAAAGTCAATCTGTTGACTAATGAGCATGGATGCTCGTTTTACCCTTTCTGATAGGTTATGAACTTCAGCAGCACGAGCTCTTCGACCCGATTTCGATATCTTGGCCGGCTTGTTCAACCCAGATGATTGATCCAGCTCAGCAGACTACGTCACAAACAAAACAGAGAGAATTCAGTTCAATTATTTAAAAAGAAAGGATCTTGTTTGTTAAATGTTGGATAGTTAAATCAATACCTCACTCTGGCACTCAGATTCTTCGTTAAAATCCAACGACCTCTTCCTTCTGTCACAAATCTTACTAAACGTGCTGCCGTCGCCTGATCCAGACCCACCGGAGGAAGAAGTACCGGCCGCCTTCGTCTTTTTAGCGGCGGCAGGAAGGCACTGCGGAGGAGGAGGAGCTGTAAATCGGTTGCTGGAACCAACTGTCAAAACCGAACCCTCCTTCCCAACAACTTCCTGATGCTGCTGATTCTGATTCTGTGCTTGCGGTTGATGCTGCTGCTGCTGCTGATTTGTCTGCTTGGAAATCCCCTCGTTCTGATCATGGACGCTAGCAGCTGGAAACTCAGGGAACTCAGACAGAACATTGGAGCAGAACTCTGTATCATCGTTCCCATCAGGAAACGGGTAGTGGATCCATGAAACAGTTTCGTCATCCTGGATCAAATCGATCAACGGATTGTTGTTAACGTTGTGATGATTAATTCTTTTCGGCGACTGGGTTTGCAGAACCACTTGGCCGTCTCTCCAGAGCAGCTCCACTAGCTCGTTATCTGCTCTGTTTTTTTTTTTGGGGAAAACAGAGTAAAACAGAGTAATTAAGAACTTGGTAGAAATTGGGGGAAATAGAGGGAAATTTCTAGAGAGAGAAAGGTACCCAGTTGATTTCTTGTGAGAGAGAAGATGATCAGGCTGATCAAAGCTGCTCCAATCAGTTACGTAATGATTATGATGATGATGATTCATTGCTCTTCTTCCCAAAAGAAAGGAGAATAAACAAATAATTAATTAAGGAATGTTTGTTTAAGAGTGTGAGACAAAGCTTTATAATTAAATAGATTAGTAATTGTTCCTTTTCTGTCATTATCCATAGTTGTTAAATAGTTTCAAGGAAGATAAGAAATGGAATAAGTGGCCATAGCTCACTCTGTAAACCAGATTGATTAACTGATTATACTGCATAACCTGAAAAGGATCGAAGCACACTTACCCAAGTGATGAAACAGAGCTCCTCGAAACAGAGCTTCTTGAAACAGAGCTAGGAAGAAGAAGAAGAAGAAGAAAGTTTCAATCTTTCTACAGAATTCGTCTTTCTTAAGCAGATTCTGGGTGAGTAAAGGAAGAGAGGGCTGGCTGTATTTGATTTGATAGGAGGAAGGAGGGATGGGGAAAAGATTCTGTACGAGCGAGACCAAAGTTCATGTTTTCCCCCCTGCTTCGCTGGACGTCCACGTGGCGGATGATTAGCGGTGTTTCGTTCGGAAGGTAGGGTCCCAAGTGGCTGATCGGGGAGATCTAGAACGGCCACAGCAGCAGAGGCTGGGGTGAAGTTGGAGGAGTTCGAGATCTGAGCGTGCAACCAGGATTTGACACGTGGAGTGGTATCTTTGATAGGGACGATTATTAATTGCCACGCCAGCAAGTGCAGTTTACAACTCACGGATTGGGGGAAACTGGGGAAAAAGTATTAAGGGTTTGATTATGTTGGATTCTGTTGTCTCAGCTTATCTGCAATTGTCGGGTTCCTTTTTGTTGTCTTTTAGAAATGATAAACCTGGAGATTGCGTGTGAATTGCTAAGATGATATGAAAACAGATCATATTTTTTCGTACTTTTGAGTTGGAAAATTTTAAGGTTGTTCTAAGTTTATTTAGTAATTATCTACTCAGGAGTTGGGCCAATGACCACTAACAACACTAAACTTTGCGGTTTTTTCGTTAATCGCAAGTGTGATTAGTGTAGGCTTGGCAATAGGTACCTGGAAATCGGGTACCCACCCAAAATCAGGCCAAATTGGGTGGGAATTACTCGTTGACTGGGTAAAGTTGACGGGTATGGGCAAACCCGGTACCCAGTTAGAGCAGGTAACGGGTGGGGACGAGTTTCAAGGTATCCGCCCCATACCCAACCCAGTGGGTACCCAGTATGAAACAACGTTGTATTAGCCATAATATATCATCTATGTTTAACAGACTAAACCCAATTTCTCCTTCACTCATTAAGTTCTTCACTTCAACTCATCGATCGAGCAGTCTGTCGTTCCCTCTCGAAACCATAATGCTATAAAAACGTAGCTACATCTCAAAAATCTCTTTGCAATCTAGGTGCATAGAGATTTGGGGTTCACCCAATGGGTACCGGGTAAACCCGATACCCATGTCGGGGCGGGGATGATATGGATTTTATACCCATTTAGTCTTGGCGGGCGGGTACGGGTAATACCCATTTAATAAACGGGTGGGTGGTGGATATATGGTATCCGGGCCCGTGGGTACCCATTGCCAAGCCTAGATTAGTGGTGCTATTTGTGATTATCATTTTTAAAAAAATATGGTTAACTATAAAATTGATGTGGTTAACCGCAACTAACCGTAAAACTCGACCCACCTAAAAACATACCTAGCTAGAGTCTTAACTATAAATATCTTGGTTAATAGAACTAATTCAACTGACGAGAGTTTGTTGCAAAAGAGTTAACGTACGTCCAATATCTACATGTTTGGTTTCCTTGAATCAAACATGAAAGTTTGATAATAAATGGAATGTATCAAAAGCTCATGACTCGAAGATTCAACTAGGAAACCAAACATGAAATCTTGATAATAAATCGACTGTATCAAAAGCTCATGACTCGGAGATTCTAACTCTAATTTGATCAATAGAATTAATAAACTAAGTTACATGACTCATATACAGTCCTAACTCGTCAAGATTCATAGCTGTCTTTATTAGGGTTGTAATCTTTGATTTTTTGGCATGATATGACAATTTTAACTTTTAAATCAATGTTTTTTGAACTTTGGTTATGTGGTTAATCGCTAACCGCACTGCATATATAACTGGGATGCGGTTTGTGAATATCCGGATACAATATCTCAACCAAATCAACATTATATGAATATCACCTAAATCATAGGTGAGTCATCTCTGCCTTTGTTTTTCAATTTTTTTCCGTCTCCTACCACTTTAGGGAGCAAGAAGATTCCAACACTTCATTGCCTAGCTTGGATGTTCTATTTCCCAAGCACAACTTCACAATATACAGCAGCTACATTTTGTTACATGAAGGAAAATTACCCTTGTCTGCCTAAACCATAACAACGAGAAGCTCGTAAGAGAACAGGTACGAGCTTCCTTGCCCGATAAGGATCCAACTCACTGCATTGCAATGCCAATAAACTGTTAAATTCTACAGAATCTGAGCCGTCAAAATTGTATGCAAACTTCATCGCCACATCGTGGCGTTCATGTCATGTTTGTTTTCTCTGTTGTAATGACTTCTTGACCGAGTTCCTTGACTGTGTCCGACATAATTAGTCATGCAGTACAAGCTACACAGCCACAGGACTGACTGCAAGAAGGCCACAATTGAGTTATGCATCCCTCGAGTTCTTACCGTCTCCTCGATGTTTCAGAAGGCTTTTCTTGACTGCCAGAGCCATTTAGATATACATGTTTTGCTACTCTTTGCTCCGCATTATTGTTTCCCTTGTTTTTCTCTACCTTCGAATTCTCAGGTCTCAGCGAGGGCATCCCTGATAGCCCATCGCAAGAGAGAACACGAGCTATTGCTTGCATCGAGGCTTTGAGATTAGGTGGAAGGGGCATCCGGGGGTTAGTTACCTGCAAAATGATAACAAGTATGAGAGCAAAGAAGCTATGATGACTGAGGCCTGCATCTATATATGAAACAAACAATGGAAGCAGGTAGGTTCAAACTGAATCACTAACTTTGAATATGATTGCAGCAGATAACCGCTCTTTTAAGCAGTAAATCTGAGCAACATCGATCGCCGACGATTTTAAATGAAGCCACCTATCCATTGCAACAATTACAGGATTATCAGGGGCAGACATGATCTCCTGGCCATTACGCTCATCGATATCCATTCCATCATCATCATTTTTGGTCTTGGGATCATTCTTTCCGTCTTCATTGTCACCATTAGTATCATCATTTTCAGGGGCAACTGCTATTTCTGTAGCAAGAAGTACCAGTGGGAGCGGCCCAACAACAGTACAGCTCATTATCCCATACCCATATCTCCACGAGTTACCTCATCATATACTACAAGAGGGCAGACATCATACTTCATAGTCGATAATTTGGCACAGAGAGAAAAATTATTCAACCGGACTTTCGCACCATCTGCCGTCTGTATGACACCTCGTTTATCATCTTTAGGCGGCAAGAATTTTCCAACATTGGGATACATGCTAGCCACAAGAACAGCAATGATTATACCGGGATCACATGCATTACTGTTACAGCTCGAGACTTCTTCCGGTACAAGACCATAACGAGTAAGCTCTGAATGGAGCTGCTTACGCATACTGGACAGCATTTTCATGGTGCCAACAGACACATGATAATCAGAACAAAAAGCTGATGCTTTACCTTTGTCCTTGGCCTTCCTCCAACAATCAAACGCAGCTACCACTGCTAGCTGATCACTAAAGCCACCATATACTGAGCCAAGCTCTGCTTTACGATCATTTGCTTTCTTTTTCTCATCAGGAGATATGGGGAGCATAAATGGAGATCTATAGTCAGCAGCACATGCTATAGTCAATGCAGGATCAAGACAATTCATCAAGACAGCAAATAAGAGCATCTTGCTGATTGAAGGATGAACAGGTAAGCGACCAAGCGTTCTTCCTAGTTCTGTCAACTGTTCGCCAGCTGAGAATGCGCCAAGCTCTTCAAGAGCACCAATAGCATTGGCTATAGATTCAGGGTAGGGTGGATCCAAAGTTTCCGCAGAAAGGCTTCTACCTTGCAATTGGGATCCATCAACTTCACCTGTAATTCAAAACAAATAGAACCAAATCATAAATAAATCTTGCAAGCAAAACAAATACAATCGAGTCTTTTAGATTTCTCTCTCTTTTCATGGGTTTCACCAACAGAAACCCAACATCTCTTCTGTGGTAATGGTGTTCAAGATATTTACCTGCAGACAAAGTTCATCAATTGGCATTCTCCTAATTTCCGGGATTTGGAAATCAGGTAAGGAAGCAGCTTTATGTTTTGAAAACAGATGATAACATATCCCAGGCTGACAGCGACCTGCACGTCCCTCCCTTTGTTTTGCACTTGCCTTTGATATCCATGAAGTTTGAAGAGTAGAGACATTACTGAAGGGATCATAGCTTTTCTCTTTCATTCGACCACTATCTATGACATAGACAACATCATCAATAGTGATGGAACTTTCTGCTATATTAGTTGAAAGGACTATCTTACGGCAACCTCGAGGGGGGCGGTCAAAAACCTTCTTTTGCTCGGCTGGTGGAACCATAGAATGCAGAGAGATTATCAGAAACCTGGAAGGATCTTTAAAGGAGTTCTCGAGTAATCTCTTCCGGATCTTATTTATATCATCCCATCCTGGTAGGAAGACGATTATAGCACCATCTCTAGAGTCCTGACATATTTTCTTCAATAGACGCTCTATAAGCATGACATCGACAAGTTCAGGATCGACTTTTGCTAGATATTTATCAAGCAAAGTTTGGGATTCCGCAGGGTCACTCAGGGCGCTGCAGACATGACTTTTTAGCACTTCAGCAGCTTCATGCTGGTTTTCTCTTTCCGCCAATACCAATGCTGTCATACCATCTTTGTTCTTTAAATTGTGGTTAGCACCAACGGAGAGGAGCATGCAAACATCCCCCACTCTACCCTTTCCAGCAAAGACCATCAATGGCGTTAACCCAGTCAAAGAATGCTGATAGTCATACACTTTTAGGCTCCCTTCAGAGGACACCAAATCCATGAGAAGATCAAACTCGTCATTTGACCACGCCAAATGAATAGCTTCGTCTAAAGCAGCCTTCTCTTCCTCACTCAGGTCATTTGGGGTATCTTGCATGGAAGAATCGCCATTTGAAGATTTTAGGATGGAAAGAGCATCCTCCAAATAGAAGGCTGTTACCTAAACGAGAAAGAAAGAAACAGAAAGAAAAGAAAGAAAAGGTATTGTAACAAAAGATCATCTATCAAGTTAAATGGCATTGATAAAAGTGGAAGAAAGTTTACAGGAAAAGTGAAACCAGGGACACGGATAACTGGGCAACCACCAAAATACTGTGAAAATCTCTCCGCGTCAAGGGTAGCACTCATCAGTATCTGTAGTGTAGTTGATGATACAGACTGTTAATAGTTGGAAATCGGAACTCCATTGCCCAAACACAAACAACAATTATTAAAATGCTGCCACATTATTTCACATATAGGAACCAGCATGTGAACTAACCAGTCGAAGGTGAGGATACAAAGGAAGCAAGTCCCTGCAATTAAGAAGTAAACATCATAAAAAAATACTATAAAGAAAGTAAAAGTTGGAAGTCATACTAAATTTGGAGAAATTGAACAATAGTATACACATCCTAACCATATTTTGAACAATAGTATAGATTTTCGCCTTTAATTCTAAATACTTTAAACTAGTTTTCAAATTTCATATTCAGTTTTATTCATTAATCATTAAAAATCAATAAAAACCATTCAAGACTTTAAGTAACATAAAGTTTTGGAGCATTTTTCAGCAGATTATTTCAAGTGCAACAAAGTGCTTCACCGGGAAACTAGGATCCTTATTAAGAATAAGAATCTAGAACCCTATGCAACTAGTACCTTACAGTAGCCTGCATCACAACAAATGAACTCAAGAACTATCAAAAAGTACCTGATAACTGTCAACATGAAATCTGAATGACGATCCCTCTCATGGATTTCATCCTACATAAGGCAAACCGCAAATGGCATCATCATAATGTCACACTTTTACAGCTAGCAAGTATGCTAGTTTGTGACAGTTAAAATCTTTAAAACTGCCAGCATTGGTGGTGTGATTTGAAAGCTCGAAAGGTTCAGAAAAATCAAGTTCGACTATTGAGAAAGGTTCATGATTCATTTCCATCCATTATGAAATGCTACTACTAGTATGACCAGGTCAACTACCGACTGAAGACTATCACTATCAGAGCTTTTTTTCCGTTCCCTTTGTATCTGGATCCAATTGTCCCATTCTTTTAACTACTTATCAAATCCTTTTCTGTTGCTCTCCTAGCATCCTAGCACAAGCCATTTTCTCCCATAGAAAAGTGATGAGCAATGAAAATGCCACGTGCCATTATACATCACTAAATTTTGCAAGAAAACAAAATGCTACATAGTCTAACTTGCTTTGCCTTTGAAACAAGTACAGTAAATGATAAGAAAACAACCAAACCCCCAACCTCCTTAACAAATGATTATAGATTAACTTGCAACAGAAATATGAACCTTTTGCTCAAAGAGTACAAGGAACATTGACCTGTGAGGACAATAAATAGATAGTGAGGAAATACAGAGAGTGACATTGGACAGGAAACATACCACTATAATGTGAGTTATGCCACTCAGTTCTTCACCTTGTATGCTGGAAGGACTGGATAAGCTCATACCACCAGAAACAAGCACCCTAAGTAAAATCCCATTTGTGCAAAACACAATTGAAGAGTTCCTGCTACCCTTACTTTCCAACCGAATCTAGTAAAAGGAATTCATGTGTCAGAAATAAGGAGATCAAACTTATAAAAAATAAAAAACTAGGGAAAGTCAATAAAGAACAGAAATGCAAATTACAGAAGATAGATGGGTAAGCGAAATGGAAAATTACTAGTTGAGTTTCCTATGGAAACCATTATAACAGAATATTTATTCATTCTAGTGAATAACTAGCTGGGGATATAAAAATCCAACCAGCAACCACATTATTACTATTCAAACCCACACCTACATTCTCAAACTGAAAATTAGTAATCATAAAGTTAATACAAGAACCTAAACAAAATTTGTAAGGTGAATCGAATCAACGCTGAATATACTATTTTCGTTCACCGACCTACTCAAGAAAAAAATTATGGAAATGATGGAACATGGGAGTTTCTAAAGGTATTAAACATCCACACAAAATCAAAATGAGTAAGGCTCAGGGCAAGCTTAAACAATCAGTAACACGATATTTGATGCTTGCCTTATATCCAACATCTTCTCCAGTTGTCTGCCCCCTTTCTTGAGAGATTCTGTCAGCAACTAGGCGGCCAACAAAAAGCACTGTTGTTAGTATAGGGTACATATGCAAGAGATGTACAACTGCAATTTGCTAGTGTAAGAAAATAGAACTCCACCTGACATTGCAGATATACGCCGAGGTTGTGTGCAAATTATTTTGCATACCTCACCTCTGCTCCACAGATGATCCAACAAAAATTGTGGGACCTGCAAATGAGAGGGAAATTCCAAACAATTTTCAACGATAGCCATAATCGATTAGATTCAGATCCACGAACAATGCTCAGATAACAAGTCTCAAGAAATTAGAAGACGCAAAGAAGGAGATGGATAGACCTGTGTGGTTTTCCCGCAACCAGTCTCACCAGCTATGAGGACAACCTGTTGAAAATTTAACACAGATTTAAGCCATACAACCAACACCCAAGGAATAACAGCCCCATCAAACAAATTGAATCACACCAGCAAGACTATGTGTTACTTGGATAAAGGTTACAAGTTGAACAACAATCCCAAACAGAAAAACAAGTTGAACCACAATCCCAATCAGAAATACTGTAAAACGGGAACTCAGGAAACAAACTTCCGAATATAAGTGAGTGAAAATATATACCTGATTAGAATCAACAGTAGATCTAATGACTTCGGAGAAAGCTGCAATAGGAAGCTTAGACCTTCCTTCAAAAGTCTGAACAAACAAAGCTTATAAGTATTCATCTAACGAACCATTAATTAGTAAAATTCATAAGTCTTTGCAGGAAGGTGGCTTGAGCACAAGTTCGTGGAGAAGGCAAGCTGTAGTTACAGTGCCTAAGCAACAAAATTAGCAAGAATTTAGCGGGAGTACCTTTCTGAGACGTGCATCCTTTTTCACTCTAAGCAACTCCACCTTCTTCCTTATATCCTCTTTGCTTATCAAAGGCGAAGAGAACATAGAATCACTTCTCTTTTGGCTAGCTTTACTCCTTTTCTTCTGAGTTGATCTGGTATCAAGTTCTTTATCTTCAGGAGGGTAACGTGAAAACATATCCTGTAAGATCATCTGTGACTGTTCCGAAAGACTCAAACAGCTTAAATTCTCATTGCTTTCTTTTTTCTGTTGCTTCCCAGAAATTTTGTTTTTCCGTTCCTTCCCCGGAATCTTAAAAACAGAAACACGTCGTTGATTGCCACTCCTACAAATAAGTTTAAGCTCATAAGAAACTATGCCAATAAGTATACCCTGAAAATAAAATCAGAGGATTCATGGGACCTTGGGGGTTGCAAAGAAACTGCACAGATCCAAATTGTTAAACGCCAAAAAAAAAGTAAAAATAGGAGCTTTAAAGTCTGAGAGCGCACCCCTTACTCTTGGATTTCAGTCCCATTTTGGTACAAAGTAAATGAACCAGAGCACGGTCTAGTTTCGATTGTTCAGCTCCAAATGTGAGAGCTGCAAGAAGCATAAAAAAAACTTAATGCACCAAATACTTGAAAGTGCTTCCATTACAGCAAGAAACAGTAAGCATAGCCAATTAGTTTGATGCAGAGCTAGCATTAGCCCTGCCATTTCACTCCTCTAGATGGGATTCACATACAGTTAACATATGAAAAGTACTGACTGCAAGACCATATGTTCCATTCAAATGAAGCTCTAAGTGGCAGTGTGACACTAAAACCAAATTCTATCAGGTTGCAAGTTCCATACATTGCATAGATGTTCACGTTCTCAGCCTAGCTTAATACAGAAGTATGGGAGGCTGAACAACAAACAGAAATTAACAACAGAATCCCTAGTTTCAGCTGTACTACTCATTAAGCCCATGATTATGTAATAACCAATAGAAAATCACTTTATGAAAGAACAGCCCAACACAAGGATTATCAAGCATCGTTAACCTAACCATAACAAATTATTCAATCTAATTCTCCAGATTGAAAACGAGGGAAAATGTTATGAAACCATAAGAACAGCGCAAAGGGAAAACGGCGAGGTGGAACATAAGAAGCAGTGATAAATCAGGCTCTGGAAACCTAACCTTGCTCGTCTGAAGCTTGAAAATTCCGGAGCATATCATGAATACGAGCACGATCTTTCCCAGGAACTTTGTGAACTTTACTAAATAGACTTTTGTTGTTCTTCATCCTCGCCATTATTAGGCTTTCTACTGTTAATTTAACGGAAGGAGTTTAGAGGAGTTGGAAGGAGCCACCTATTTACTCCGGCGGAACTGACTCAGTGGTGACGCCGTCGCTGGCGGCGGGATGACAGAGGTCGCTTTAATTTTCTCTTTGTGGGAATAGGGAGGCGCCTCTTACCTCTTCTTTCTTCTTTGCTTCTGGTTTTTTTTGGGAAACTAGCATTTTGGACCCTATATTTTTCCAACTTTAACATATAGCTCCCTATACTTTAAATCGCTCTTTTTAGCCCTCCTACTTTAATTACTTTGTCGTTTGGGTTCTTCTGTTTCAACTTTCACCTTCATAACATTAAATTTGGACACATCCACACCCTACGGAGAGAGATATTGGAGGTAGAAAATGAAGAGTTGGCCAGGATGATAAATTGGGAGGTATCATGAAAAGTATGGTGAAATACGAAGGGTTTTTATAAATACACGTTTTATTTGTCGATTTTATCCTATTTAATTATATATATTTATATTTCCAACTAGAAAACGCTTAACAAGCTTATACATAACTATCGAAGCTAATATGGTGTATCGAATACGCATCAGTTAACGTTACGAAGACGAAAATTGGAATGGAATGACCCAAACGGTAAAGTGGTCGAAGTACGAAAGGGTGAAAAGAGCAATTTATAGTATAGTGGACTATATGTTAAGTTGGCAAAGTAGAGGGGGCCAGAATTTTACTTCTTTTTTTTTAAAGTCGTTCGTTTCTGTTAATATTTGCTTTCCTACATATATAGTGCATTTTTTCAAAGATAATTGTGGGTTTTCTATTGGGCTATTTATTTTGGGTTTTCATATAAGCCCAATATCTTGGGCTTCATTCGTTTCCCTAAACTGTCACAAGAACCAACATTTCAATATCCAATTATCTCTACACATAAAATTTGAAAGCAAACCCTAATTAATAAAGAGCCAAAAGAAAAGAAGAAAAGTAAAGGAATCTACCAACATACTCTGGCATTTTATCTTGCATAAGGTTTGATTAACTTTTTCAAACTTCAATCCATTTTCATGAGGTTTTGTTTTGGGGGGCGTGTTAGTAAACGGTAACATATCCATTTAGAATCTTCTCCCAACAACTCGTATTATTGAATTCACGATTCATAAGAATGTTCGACTAATTTTTTTCTCTCGGTGTTAACTCGAGTTGTAAATTGTTGGTGAATTGGCTTATGTACCTTCATAGGTTTTCATAACTCATTAATTAGCATTCGGTACTCTACTTAGACCAACCTCATAGTAACCTTCTTACCTAATTTGTGACATTTTATATTTGAGGTGGTTTTAGTGCAAAATGAGTGTGGATCATTTTACATTTTTGGACGGAGTATGACTCGATGACGTGGCGGGCGTGAGCTAGAAAAAATCTCACGTGGAGGGATCAAGTAGCTTGCCCGCGTGGCATTTTTTATGAAAAGATGGACGAATCAGATAGAAGTATTGTTTCAAACTTTTGTGGCTAGAATGAAATTTTTTAAAGATTAGATACGCCTAGCTAAATGAGATTAGTGTCAAACATTTAGTACTGAAAAGTTCACATTTGGTCAAAGCGATGTCAAGTCATGATCCATTTTATAGTGAACATAAAGAGATAAACCAATCAAATAACGCTTTTTCATCCAACCGATCGGGTAAAAGCCTAATTAACGGTCTAAACTAAGGGGTCGTTCACTTTAGAGATTTGGGGTGATATGAGGCTCAAATCTCCGTCCTAGAAATTTGGACGAAATCTCATGTTTACTTCATAATTAGAGATAGAGATTTGTGGAGGTTTCTGAAATCTCTGCTAAGACCAGAGATTTGAGAGATTTGGAACTCACTTTACGAAGGGGTCGTTTCCCACTAGGAATTAAATTACTGCGGGAATCGATGAGTTCAATGGAATTAGATTGCTGGAGGGATTGATGAATCCAATGAAATTGAAATCCTTATTTCCTCAGTTAATTACCGATATGGAATTGAAATCATACACCTCATACAATATCTAAACTACCCTAATTAATTAACAAAATAACTCACACGTTTACACATTATTACCGTTTACACATTCTCATAAAAAAACCGCTGTTGTTACTGTATACCCACCCACAAAATTCTAAAATAATCCTATGTATTACAACATTTCATATGTATTATAATACATGTATCATATAAACAAGAGTTTTCCAATCTCAGTTTATAAAAAACTAACAACAACAGCAGCTTATATGAAACAATTTCTATGAATCGGCTTAATTTCCAGTCTCAGTTGGATGAGGATGAGAATCATCTAAAACAACAGAAAACATTGCATCTGTACAAAATGAAGAAAGATGAGCAGAAAAAAAATGCAGCAGTACATAATGAAGAAAGATTAGCAGCAAAACACGGCTCCTTTTCTAAAATCTACTTATTTAAGATGATAAAAATGATTTAATAAAGCATAATAACAACAGCTACGTATTGAACGATGCAGAAATACTCAGCAACAACGTATGATGAAGGATGAGTTTGGAAGACGATGAATTGTTAGGGTGGGCATGTGGAAAAAAGTGGAGGGGCAGGGAAGTAAAGCTTGGAAAAAAAAGTAATTCTCCCCAAAACCCACCTATTTCTAATGGATTTGATTTCCTTCCCGGAGCTGATTTCAAATTTAAAAAGGATTTCAATTGCGCCGCAATTGGGCTCTAATTTTGGGTCAGGAAACAAGGAATTCAGATTGTCTGGGAATTTCTCTAATTCCAGCCCCTAATTCCCGTCTGGGAAACGACCCCGAAAATAACTTCAACTAACTTGTCTAATATCAAAGGTGCCAGACTATTTTGGTCTTTCATAATATGCATATTTATTATTATTTTTTATATTTTTAGAATTCTCTACCCCAAATCACCCAAGTGAACATAGCTTTTTGAAATAGCTAGAGAATCTCAAATCTCTAGCTATTTCAAATCTCTCGAGATTTGAAATCCTCTAAATCCAAATCCCCATGACCCCTTAAATAACGAAACAAACCCTGATTCCGACTAACACATTCACCATGCATTAACTATTACGAATAAACGTGTACAATATAGTACTCATAATATATGCTATATCTAGATATGCTACCTAGCTAGTACATAATGTGCACATACTATACCACACATACATGATCTCTTATCAACATTATATCAATTAGTTAAACATATGACAATAACAAAATAATCCCTAACCCTAACCCTAATGCTATCAATTTAGCTAGAGCTAGATAGTCAAATCCAAGTTCATGTGGTTATCTCTCCCAAGAGATAAAAATTCACAAACCCTCTTGTCGTTCACATAATGTAAATTTTGTGTCTTCAATCCGAATCTGTCTTCGCCACTGATTAAACCCGTAAAGCTTCGACTCTCTTCTCCGTGTTGCATGATCGGTGACGTAGTAAATGATAACGAGAGATCACAGTTGGGTTCAGCTTGATGATTAGTGGCATGATGATGATGATTGCTTCCTCCTTCATCATGTCCTGTCATCCGTCCAACATAACTTCTTCTTCGACCCTGTAAACCGCGCGTTCAAAATAATTCAACCGATGTCTTTATAATTAACAAACTCTCGGTATAGTATACTCTACATTAATGTAACGAAAAAGTCGAGACACCGGTGATCACAATACCTGTACTTGTGATGATTGACTGTCAACAACTTGTTCGAGGAGTAACGGTGGAGGAAGGGATGATCTGGTTATAGTACAACTACTGTTGGTTTCATTGTCGTCGGAGATGATCGATAACTGATGTCTGCTGATTGATTCGTGCTTCTCATCTTCGAGTCGATTCAGTTTCAGTTCATCATCGACTCCTTGTTCACTGCAAGTATTAATGTAACATAATGTACATTAATTATTAATGTTATGAATTAGTAACATTTAAACTATAGAGAGAATAAAAAAGCATACCTTTGCGAAGGCGGCGGCCAAAATTTAGCTACTTTTGGTTGAAAATTGTTCATGTTTCTGTACATCTGCCAAACCATCAGTATTCTAAGTTAGCATTGATATATGTAACTTAAATTTTGTGTTTTAGGGACAAGTTAAAATTAAAGTTAATACGGTAGTAAACGATATAAGATTCATTCAGAATTATTTTCTAACAACTTGAGTTATTTAAATGCAACGGTTCTTAACAGTCATTTTATACAAAGACAACGATATATTCAAAAGAAATAAATGAGTTGTTTATTGACGTGAATATAAATACTGCTTAAACCTTATTCGTCTGTGGACAGATGCCTATATATATATAATATTAATGTGACATTTTTGACAATATACTAATATAGGGTTAGGTATTGTAGCACAATAGCCTAATACTAGGTTGTGCCACAACTAGTCTTGTCTTTTAGCTAAAGATGATGATGATACTTATCTTAGCTTTAAGTTTTGTTAACTTAAAGAGAAATGTGATCGTTTGTATATAGTTCAGCCTACAAATAATTTACAACGTGACTTTTTTTTTATGACAAGGAAAATTTATCTATCTGTTAATAATTAATATAAAATTGATGTTAAACATTTACAACAACTCGAGTTATTGTAGAGGTAACAATTTGTAACGTGGTATAAGAGTTTTTGATGATCGAGAATTAAGGTTGTTCACGAGTCGAGCCGAGCAAAGCCGAACTTCATCATGTGCAAGCTTGGCTCATTATCTTTTATGCAAGCTTGAGCTCGAACTCGAATAGGAATGTTGAAGCACGTTGCACGTGTCGAGCTCAAGCTCTGCTCATTAAAAATTCATGACCAGTGCAACTGAACTCAACTAGAAGCTTACACACTAAAAAGCATCGATGAGCCAAGCTAAAAAAATAAGTTATATTAAAATTTACAAATTTTTACTTTTTTCGTTTAAAATAGCTAAACATAAGTCATGTACGGTTTCATTAATTAGCACAATCACAAGATTTGTATAATTTACAGTCCATGGTATTCAAGGCAAACCACATGTTGCATGATTGAACCTACTAACAATGAGATATATAGTCGAGTTAGTATTTGACTTGGCTCTCGGGTTAGTGCTCAAGATGGCTTGTAATCCTATCAAATTGAGCATACCCTTGCTCAAGTTGGCCTCATATAAAGTTGAAGTGAGTTACAAATGAACTTGTTTTGAACCAAACATCGAGCAGCTCACAAGCAACTTGGCTCATGAATAGCCCTACCGAGAATTGTAACTATCCCTCAACCTATAGCACAAGACTTACCAAAGTTATGCAAATTTTAGACTCTATCGTGAACTTATCTGAGAGGGAGTGTAAACTGAATAATATAAAACTAATGTTGAGCCCTATTCCAACTACTCGAGTTAATGAGAGATGGACTGATTTAGAGTAATTATTCAAAATCGGAGTCTCTACCCATCTAGATCCAAGCATTTATACCACAAGGTCCATCCATGTTGGGAAATTGATTGTTTGAGATGACAAAATATATGTAACCTAACTTTGATATATTGTTTAGGTGTTAATCGACATATTTCCAATTCAAAAAAGTGGATGTTTTCATAACGAGTTAAATGACATATATATTACTCATCTTCTTTCACAACCCATACCAAAATTCAATTTATAATCTACATACATATAATTATTTAGTTTATGAGTTGACTATATGGAATCCAAGGTACTTAAATGTTTAATCACACTCACTATATTAACCCTCTAATTTTTCTTTTGCCAAAAGAAAAAATTAAATTCAAGGGAAACAAAAAATGAGTTTGTCCTTCTTCAATTAGTTAAGAGTCCCGACAAGGGATTGAAGTTTGCAAAGGTTCATCAAACTTTATACAAGATAAATTGTTATATTGGGTGACTATCGGGATTTGATGCCAAAACCTTTCGGTCATCAAAGGCTCTGATACCATATCATAAACAGTTGCATCCCAATAACTTGAGCGGTTGGGAGAGAATTTTGAATAATTTTTTTTTAAAGTAACCAAATTAAATATGAAACATCATCGAGTAGAAATCTAGCTATCATCGATCATAAAAACAGGGAAAGATTCATGTTAATCCACGCCATGAAGATAAAATTAAACCTGGAGATGGCTTTTAACATGAGAAATCTTGAGCCCTGCCACGCTGTTCATCGCCTGTAGTATCCGCTTCGGTGTAGCCTCTTCATCAAATCAAAAAAAATTCAAGATCAATATTCATCATATATTATAGGGCAACATGTTAATAAAGTATATAAAAATCAATCTGGTCAATTCTCTCAAAATAACTCGAGTTATTGAGATGTAACGATTCATCAGCTAGCTAGCACTTACTATGTCCACCGCCGAGAGAGTGGACGGCATGGATGAAGTGGAAATGAAGCTGAGGAGTCCACCTGAACCGCGGTAGCTCTGACTTGTTGTAAGGCCGAGCACCACCACTGGTACGACTTCTCCGCCTCCTCCGACGGTGGTGGTTGTGTATGTTGATGATATTATTCTGATCCATATAGAGTAGAAATGAGAAGAAGAAGAAGGATGGTGATGATAAGAAGGAAAGAAGATAAGCATAAGGCAATATGTATTTGTATATGAAATGTAAGACTATGGAAGTAGTGGTGGTAGTGTGAACTCAGATGCTTAATAGTAAACACCGTAGAATTTGTTCACATAAAATAGAAAGTAGAAAGAAGATAGAATGTATGACATTTATTCTATCTCTACGGGCTTCCTTGATTTTCATTTTTTTTTTATAAATTAGGGATATAATTTTTTATTTCTTATATTAATTGTGTATTTTATGGATTATGTTGGCACCAAGATTCAAATGATGTTTGTACACTCTTTACACATTGTAATTTATTTTTGTTATATTTTTTATTCATTTATTTAAGGTTTTTCTCACGTTTTCTAATATACATATATAGGTGGGTACGGTAATGATTGGCGTAAAAAAATAAATACAAACAAGCCAAAACAAAAAACAATCGAATGAACAGAAAAACTACATCGTACTCAGTAGTTTGATTCCCATTAACACGACATCCAAATACAAACATGACATTAATTAATTAACTCTTCTTTCTCTACTTGGCAGTTTAACAAGAATTACACATCACATATGTTTCGTGTCATCCAATTTTCACTTTTTCAGGAGGGTTATTTTACTCAAAGATAAATATATAAGCTAGATCACTCATATATCTTAGATTATCCTCTTATCAAAATTTTTGTAACGAATTTTACCATGCATGAAAGATTCATTCTAAAGAAGGACAGATTTAATGTTTCCATGGAATATAAAGTAGATGAAGGAGCAATAAAAAGGTAGATAGTCAAAATGCATTTAGTTTCCTAGAAGGTAACTGTTTATGAATAGTAAAAAATTATTACAGTAAGAAAATTTTGTATTCATTAAGAAACTATAATTAATTCAAAAACTGGATATATTAATGCAACTGCGAGGAGCGAAAAATCGTGACAAAATTATAATATGTTATTTGACTCTATCACTGTTTTTATTATGTGTATTGTATAACAATGACAAAATCATTACTCAAATACTCCTAACTTAGTCGATAGCTAAAGTTGTTAGCTAGTGCTGCAATGAGTACTATATATACAGAGCTTAAATCCTAGTTTCGGCTATTCTTCTCATTCCATTTTCTAATTACTATCATTTGTCCTACGAAACGAACAATGACAGAAAAAATAAAAAAATAAACCTCAGATCTTATTATTTAGATTCCACGGTAAAGACATTTATTCATAAAATAAACATAAACATGGTCACAAGTCAATCAAAATATTAAAAAAAAATATGCATGGAGCTGAAATGGAAATGGTTTTTTCTAAAGGAATCTGCAACATCCAGCTATATTATATGTTGAATTATAAAAAAAAATAAAGGAAGAAGAAGCATGTTGTCAAATAGAGACGGTGCCTACTTTTGGGCCCATTCTTCTTCTTCTTTGGCTATGCCGTGTTCAACAATAATACCTGCAGTAGCTGCACATTCCTCTATATATAACCTAACCTAACCCTTTTTGCACGCCTTTAGTTTTACAAACATTTTCTTTGACAAAATTGGAGATTTATATAAGCCACGTTGAATTTAATTCATCTTCTCTGTCACTATATATTCACATTACATATCCCCACGTAAAATTAATGCATTGCACATACACACTTCTTCTTCTTTCTTCTTCCATTATTATCTCATAAAGTCCAAACAAATTAAACGAATTGCGGCCACTTAATTTGGTTGGTTGTTAATTACGAGGTAATTTGATTTCAGAATAATTGTTATTTTGAATTGAGAAATCAGCTGGCTCTCATATTATATGAATTGAGAAACTCTATGTGTTGATGTATATTCAATAGTCATAACATCTTAAATCTGCTTGTCTTGATCTTTAGATCTTGTTGTCACCCATAACACCTAAAACCCTAAGCGGAAAGCGGCTAGTGTTTTTAGGCAGTTCAAAGGTAACATTGACATGATCTGAGCGATTTCAGTGAACGGTGCAGATCGCCTGTGTAAGAGATCAGCCAATCAGAACTTGTCACTCTAGAAGCGACAAAACTATAAATACTGTAAAAAAAAACCATTATAGAGGGACAAATACTTTTGACAGGGAACATCCACACTCATTCCTCATTTCCCTGAATACCCTCATTGGCATCGTTTAGAACGACTAGCTACTACCCCACTCTTTTATACGAGGTAACATGAAACTTATTCAGTCGATAGGTCAGTTCTGAATCTATTAGACCAGCCGATTAGACGGTAACATTGACAATATAAAAAAAAAACTTTATGAGAGAAGTTGGCAGAAATGTTTGGTTGGAGAAGAATGTGCAAACTTTGACTAAGTTCCCTTTTTGAACATATAATAATTAAGGTGTGCATGGTGACAAGTGTACTAAATAATAAACTAAAACGATGATATTAATTAACCTTGATTCAACATAGTTAGCAGAGAAAAGAACATGATTAGCAGTAGAAGTTGCAAAGAAACTAACTATTTATGGTCACATTTTCCACGTTCCTGTGTATTATATTCGTATAATAAAAAAGTAGACGTCATTGCGTAAATGTGCATGAACGTTCGTGGCCTTATAATCAAGAGTGCATGCCAGACCAACAAAAGATTAAGTGCTAAACCATTGATTAATTAATTAAATTATTGATGACAATGACTCTTCTTATTAATTACTATAGCATCATTCTTCTTCTTCCTACGTTAAACCCACTTGTAATTAATTATTAAACTCCTTTCTCTATCTAACTACATACAAAAATCTTCAAGGATTGGTTGAATTTCTTAAATTTTTTTTTGAATTTCTTAATGGAATATGGGTTGGTGGACTGGTAACAATTTTTATTAAGTTATATGCTCTGTGAGGTGGTAGTTCGATAAAAATAAATTTAAATAAATTATTACGTTAATTTTGGGTTTTGTAATTTTATGTAGTCAAAATTATGAAACAAATTATCGTTGGTGACACATTGTTACAAAATGTTTAAATATTGACAAATGTGACAGGTGGACAGTGTCACGCTGGCCATGTTTCCTCCGTTAGTAGCCATTTTCCCTCCGTTACTTGGCAGCTAGAGTTTCAGGGAACCCAGATAGCCAGTCAGTGCCTCGCTGCCCCCACCCAAAAAAAAACCTAGATGACCCGTACCTCCAATATACATACCCCCTCCAAGCAGCCCTTTTTCACTACACAATTCTCTCAACCCTGAGCTCATTCCCCAACTGTTGTCTCATTACAATTTTGAATAACGATATGTTAATATGTTTATCGTATCTATTTTCTTAATTTTTTTTTTTACCTTACAAGTCATATCGGGTCTAAGTTCACTATACACGATAGCAAGCTGCCAGAAAAGAATCATGAGAACCCATGAAATCTAGAGCTCTAGAGGGGTCGATTCTCATAAATTAATGATGTCGAGTTTGATTTCAAACAAAACAAAAGAGTTGATTAACCTAGAGTACTTGATTTGATTTAATAATAACACGATAATGAAAACAAAACAGGAATTGAATGAATGCTGGCATGACTAATAATTGGGAAATAAGTAGTGTTTAATTTCTGAAGACAAAAGCAGATTTCGTTATTTGGCCATTCCTTCCTTTGTTAATAGTCAAAATGGAATCTTTTGAAAAAAATGGCACTCTTCATTCTTCATTCTATCCCTCGATGATGAGATCTCTCTTGTTTCAGCATAGTTTTTAGCAATTTGAATACTGACACATGATGACATTATTGCTGAATGTGGAAATTGGGAAATGTCTTTTCCTAAAGTCCTATGCTTCTAAGGCATCTCCTAAGTGACTTGACTTAACTTCAAGTAAGGTAACTTGAAGTTAATAAAGAAGAGATCTGAACCATTAAAAATGTCATCCATAAATTAGAGCCCTTGATTAAAATTTTATATTAAAAAAATTAAAAAATTAAAAAAACCGGAAATCCTGCAGCCTTGAAGCCTTCCAGTAAAAAAACCAACCTATTTTCTAGGAAGTAAACTCGGTACATGATTACAAATTAGTTAAGAATCATTTAAATATTTAATAATGGTTAATTAATTTAACTTCCCAACTAAAACCTAAAATAATAATTACATTTGTTTTGTTTTAATATTTTCATTCTAGTTCATATTCATTTACTCATTTTCTTTTATATACCGAAGTGGTCCTACACTTCTAAATATTGACATATTTTACCCAACTAACTTTATCGTCACTACAAAATTGCTGGCAGTTGTGAAATTTCTTTATAACCGACCTAATTAATAGGTCTGTTGGTTTAAGGGATAATCTGTAAATTTATCTATTTAATTACTCTATTTTAAATAATTACTTGATTAACCCTTACATGTAGTCAGGTCTATAGTTGATTATTGCAGTTTGATCAACTAACGAAAAATGGTTGAACAAATAGTTTAATTTGCGCTTTATCTGAACTTATAATTTACAACAGTTACATAAGACCAAATGTGGTTACGTAAGCTTTACGTAACAATCATTTAAAACTATCACGTAAGATACTCAACTGTTACGCAAAGCTTACGTAATCACAGTTATTTCTAACGTAAAATATAAAATTAAGCATGTTACGTAAGACAAATTATCGTTATGTAAGTCTTACGTAACAATAATTTACAACTGTTATATAAGATAATCATCTATTACGTAAGGCTTACGTAACCACAATTATTTTTTACGTAAAATCTAGAATGAAGCTTGTCACATAAGACAAACTGTCGTTACGTGAGGGTTACGTAACAAAAATTTACAACTGTTACGTAAGACCAACAGTGGTTACGTAAGCCTTACGTAACAATCTTTTACCACTGTTACGTAAGATACACATATGTTACGTAAGACTTACGTAACCAAAGTATTTCATAGTAACGAATAAAATTAACCTTGTTACGTAAGACAAATTGTCATTATGTAAGCCTTACGTAACAATCATTTATAACTGTTACGTAAGACAAACTGTCATTACGTAAGCCTTACGTAACAATAGTTATTTCTTACGTAACAAATAAAATTAAGCTTGTTACGTAAGATAAACTATCGTTACGTAACCCTTACGTAACAATCACTTACAACTGTTACGTAAGACAAACTGTGGTTACGTAAGACTTACGTAACGATAGTTTTCTTACGTAACGAATGATTTTAAGCTTGTTACGTAAGACAAACTGTGGTTACGTAAGGCTTACGTAACGACAATTATTTCTTACGTAACGATTGAAATTAAGCTTGTTACGTAAGACCAACTGTCGTTACGTAAGCCTTACGTAACAGTCACTTACAACTGTTACGTAAGACAAACTGTGGTTACGTAAGGCTTACGTAACAATCATTTACAACTGTTACGTAAGATATTCATCTGTTACGTAAGCTTACGTAACCACAGTTATTTCTTACGTAACATGACTTGCTAAACCTGCTATTGCAGGTTACTAACTTCAAGTCATTATAATTTCAATGACTTCAAGGCATGGTAGGAGGTGCCTTCTAATTGTGGGCCACTTTATCCACGAGTCGAAAGGGAAAAAAATATGGGGAGAATTGGTCAGGATTGACGATTTAGCTGCCAAAATGAACCAACTTATGTTTGGAAAATGGAAACCCTAAAGAAGGATGAAATTGTTTAGTGTGCAGGTTGGAATGGAGTAATGAAGTGATTCAATTTGTAGAATCGATTGGACATTGTAAGTTGGATATATAACTGAGAGCTCTCATGTTTATCTTTTTGAGAGTACCTTGGATATCAATGGTGGTATCTCTTAAAGGATTTTGTAGTTTTGGGGATAAGTTTACGTAACAATATTGTACTGTCGATGACACATTGTTGAACTATGTTCAAAATCGGACAATGGTGACAGTTGCATGCGTGGTGCCACCCACCTAGCATTGCGCAATGCAGCTTTAGCCATAACGGATGCCATTTACACTACAAGAAATTCATCTTTCGGCGACGGAAAATTTGCGACGGAAAGTAACCGTCGCCAAAGATTAATCTTCCGGCGACAGATAAAAATGTTTGTCGCTAAAGCCTCTGACTATTTTGCGACGGCAAGTATTCGTCGCCTTTAGACAAATTTCCATCGCCGTAGACCTTCATAGTTACTGCGACGGACGGCTTCCGTCGCCGTTGGAGTACAAAGGTTTGGCGACGGAATAAATCCATCGCTATTGGTCTACTTAGTTTTGTCGACGCTTGTCTTCCGTCGCCGTAGGAGTACATAGGTGTGGCGACGGAAAACATCCATTGCCGTTGGTCTACTTAGTTTTGTCGACGGTTGTGTTCCGTCGCTGCAGGCCTAAATGTTTTATCGATGGCTACCTTCCGTCGCCGTAGGAGTACATAGGTTTGGCGACGGAAAAATCCATCGCCGTTGGTCTACTTCGCCGAAAGCTAAGTATATTGGCGACGGTGTCATCCGTCGCCGAATGCTTATCTATCAGCGACGGTTAAAACGTCGCCGATAGCTTAACTATCAGCGACGGATCCTTGTTTCTGTCGCAAAGTGTTTTTGGCGACGCCGTTTCAGCGACGAACGTGGCAACGGTTGAATTATGTCGCCTAAAACCCTTGGCGACAGATATATAACCTTTTGGCGACGGTTTTGCCCGTCGCCGAATATCAATTTTTTTGTAGTGTTAAACACCGTGAAATGGAAAGACAGTTCAGAACCGAGGAAAATACTTGGAGTTTTGGTCGGAACCATGCAAGCTCAAGTCCGGCCACTACTATCTCAAAGAAATCCTTCAACTGCCCAAGACTCTACGAACTTCCACATGAAGATCCTGTGTGATGGAGCCTTCAAAGGCGCACCCATACATGGGCTTACGGGATCATCATCTTTGATGATCCTGTAAGCCCCTGTATGGCATATGTAGTAGTTTCATTTGTAGAGCTTCTGTCAGTGGCGAGTGTTGGTGGTTATGGCCACTAGGGATATGCTTCAGACGATTATCCTAACGAATTGCCAAGTGACTGTGTCCCCTTTTACCGACAATCCGGATCAATGGTCGTGGGAAGCAGCTAGAGTTTTAGCATGGGGTATACAACTCTAATAAGATTAAAACCATAATGACCCTAAAGAGACACGACCCATAAGTTAGAGAATTTGTATCACCAAACTTCAACCATAACAATTCCAAACATATATGATACATTAAGCAACCGTCTAAATCATACCAACCACCATTCAAATTCACAATTTTCCCAACTAATAACCAAAAACACAACTGTTGAAGCAATCACAATCATCAGGATAGTATATTTCCAAATGCGTGCTTTATAATTAAGCGAATGTTAAGACATTTGAAGATGCATGGATGTTCATGTCCTTTTAATTTTTCTGGAGCCTCAATTCTTGAACATTCGACGACTTGTTGTGTCATTTCATTACAGTGCATTGCAGTAGGTTTGCTATCCGACAAGATTAGGTATTATGCAGTAACTAAGCTTTTGTCTTGTTTTGGTATAGAAAGTAACTAATAATCTATGGTATTAGATTACCAATATGTCAAGGATTTCAAAGCTACAATTAGAAATCCAATCATCATTAATTACAGCTAGCTAATCATATTTAGACAAAATGAACCCATTTGATTGTGACTCTTTATCAACGGCGTACACATATATAAAACTAGCTGGCCTACATTTTTTACTATTTTAAAGCAGTATCAATATTTCATTAGTCTTTTATAATCTAGAAATAGTCTGGGCTGCTGGGCGGTGTGACCCGGATGGGCCCTGTATCAAGCACTGGCCCAGTTGATTTGGGCTTTTATCAGATTTAATTTTAATGAGCCTGTTATAAGCTCATACATTTAAACCCAACTCAATACAACTAGCATCAAAACCAGCACAAAGACTAAAACAACAGGGGACAAATTTGTCCAATTCACGAACAGGTTTAAATCTATTCAATTCACGTAGTAATATTCTTCTATCGGATTTTTTGTTAGTATTTTTTACAAGAATTGCTTGTTAGTTTCTCCACAGACGACAACTAGACGTTGTTATTCACAATAATTTACGGGTTATATAAGGTGAGAATTCTATTGAATTTCTTATATAAGAAATCAATTTTAGGCCATTGGATTATAGAGATTTAATCCTACAATTGGTACACTTTTATTATTAAATGAGGGTAAATTTGTAAAAGCCATAGTAAAAAAACTGCCATGTAACCACCACCGCGTCAACTATTAAATAAATTAAATGGAGACAAACCCTAATTAAAGAAACTGCCGACATTAGAGAGACCGGCTTGGGATCAAGGAAATGATTTTCCTTGATCCATCAAGGAAGGGCATTTTGGGGATTTTCAAAAAAGCTATTCAGCCCTCCACGTTGTTGCCAGTCAGCCGCCGTCGTCGGTCAGCCGCCGCGCCGTCGCCGTCAGCGCCGCGTCGTCAGCCGCCGTCGCGTCGCCGCCTTCGCGGTTAGCCGCCGCCGGCTCCCGCCGCCCGGTCAGCCGCCGCCGCCGTCTCATAATAATTAAATTTAACCGCGCGCTCGTCGCCCGTCGCCGGTCAGCCGGTCACGCCTCGCCGTGCCGCCGCCGTCCTCAATAAAATTATATATATATATATATTTTTAAAAAATGTTGTTGATGTGATTCGAAATCATAACCTCTTTTGCTAAATACTAAACTCCTACCACTATGCTACCAAGCACTTATTAATATTGTATAATAATAAAATTATCTTATTAAATAGATGCACATGGTTTATAAAACAATGTGTACACAAGGACGAAATATGTGTACACTACACTAGTATATAAAAATAGGTGTGCACGTGTACGAATAGGTGTACACATGTACATGTGTACAAGATAAGTGCACGTGTATAAAAAATGCAAGTACATAAATGTGTACGTGTATAAAACGTGTACACATGTATAAAACGTGTACACATGATTCATACAAAATATGTGCACACTAGTGTAAAAAATAAGTGTGCATGTGTACGAATAGGTGTACACGTTATAAAATGTGTGTACACACGTACATAAACAAATGTAAGATATTGTGTGCACGTGTACAAAGAGTGTGTGCACGTGTACAAAGAGTGTGTGTACGTGTGCAAAAATGTAAGTACATAAACGTGTGCGTGTATAAAATGTGTACAAAACATGTACACATGTATAGAAACATGTACACATGTATAACACGTGTACGAAAAATCTTTGCAAATGAGTACACAGTTTATGTACAAAAATGTGCACGTACACATGTACAAAAATGTGTACACATATTAAAAGCGAATACGAAGCGTCACCAGAAAAAAATTTCCAGAAAAATAGGCCCGACGACAGTGGTCCGGTGGCAGAAAAAATTTTCGAAATCGAAGCTCCGATCGTCTGGAAAATTCATCGGAGAAGTCGTCGGAGCTCTGGTCGTCGGAGTCCGGTCGCCGGAGTTCTGGTTGCCGGAGTCGTCGCCGGAGCTCCGGTCGTCGGAATTTCGGTAATTGGCTGTTTGAACTTAATTAAAAAACTAAAAAAGAAATTAAATTAAATTAAATGGTGAAATGACCTTTTTACCCTTTTAATTTAAACCATTAGATCTGAAAAAATAAATCAATGGCTGAGATCCTTCCTTGATAGTGTCAAGGAAGGGAGTTTTCCTGACAGTAAGCTGGACTCGACATTAGATTAAATACACAAGCGACATCGGTCGGATATAGCAAGCGGCACCGGCCGGTTACAACAACAATTTTCACGGTCAATTTAGGGCGGTGGTTTCACAATCAATCGACGGTGCATATTAGCGATCGATTTGTGGTTCAGGGGAATAGCAGGGGATTTGAAGTTTGACAGTCTGGCGTAATGTTGCACCGTGCGTGGTTTTGAAGATTCCGACAACGCTATACAGTTCAGGTTGGACGGCGGTTCGGGAACGTACACAGTTCTCAACAAGATGGCCGAATCAAGCAACGATAGTTCCACAACCACATCGACAACAGTTCCCCGGCCGCTGGCAGGGCCGGCCATTAGGGTGTGTTGGCCTGCCCTCCGGCACAGGGCCACAAAAATTTTGGGGCCTCAAAATTTTCGGGTTAAGTAGAAATACCTGAGAAATGTATTAAAAATGCTATGCAAAAAGAAACAGTAATGTAGTGTTAGCCTAGTGGTTTAGCTTGTTGTTTTGTTTAGGAAGGGCAAGGGTTCAATTCCTTACTTTGACAAAATGAAATTAAGCTTATGTTTTAACAAACATTGTTTGTCTTCTTTCTAAATTTTTATATATCTATTATCATTTCGGTCTCTTTTTTATATGGTATTAATTAAATCTATTTATATATAAAATATAGTTAGAAAACATGATTGTTAAAATATAAGTTATATTATTAAGATAGTAAGGTTAAACCCTAAAAAAAAAAAAGATAGTAAGGTTAAATTTAAGAATAAACATGATAGAGTTATACGTACATAAAAAATAGTTAGAATTTAATAAATAATACTATAAGTCTTATATACAACAAGTCGAGAATGGGGTGAAACGATGCGTAAGAAAATTTCAAATATGTTATAAATCTATTACGAGTCAAGTTTTACGTGCCCCAGATCATCTCAGGTCATATTAATACAAGTAAATCGAGTATATACTATCATTTTTTAATATGACTATACCATAATTTTGAAACAGGGCCTCCAAAATTCATTGGACGGCCCTGGCCGCTGGGATTTCAAATCGGCGGCAACCTCAATATTTCATTGGGATATTCATATTTGGTAGCATTAGGAGCAAATAGCACGTTTGGTAGCATTCGGATTCAATTATTGAGTTTTCAAATGTGGTTTGATCCTTCTATTGTTTAGTACATTTTTTTTATTATATTGATCAATGTTATATTCCTTTTTCTCTTGGTATACTACATTGTTGTTTGAGATAATATCATTTATAGATAATAGATTAGCCATGTTCCAGATTTTAATTACTGTGTTGGTAATCCTTCTAAAATATATGGATGATACAATTTAATAATGAATGGTATAAAATGATACCGTTCATAAAATACACAAATGGTACAATTTAATAATGAATGGTACAAAATTTGATTTGTTAAGTGAACGGTACAATTTAACAATGAATGGAATAAAATTGGGTTTGTTATGTGAATGGTACAATTTAACAATGAATGGTACAAAATTGACTTTGTTTTGCAAATGGCATAATTTAACAATGAATGGTACAAAATTTGATTTGTTAAGTGAACGGTACAATTTAACAATGAATGGTACAAAATTTGATTTGTTAAGTGAACGGTACAATTTAACAATGAATGATATAAATTGAGGTTGTTATGTGAATGGTACAATTTAACAATGAATGGTACAAAATTGACTTTGTTTTGCAAATGGTATAATTTAACAATGAATGGTACAAAATCGGGTTATTATATGAATGATACAGTTTAATAACGAATGATATCAATTTATAAAAAAATTAATTAATGATAACAACAAAAAAATTGTACTATTAAAATATAACCACCAAAATATAAAAATCGTCTTGGCAGTTGTGTAGGAAAATTACTAGAACATGAGTTAGTGGGTGGTTTCTTTAAAATATATATTTAATTAATATTTTTAATTAAATTGTAAATTACTTGAATACCCTTTGGTACATTTTGTACCATTAGATGAAATTTATAATCCAACGGGTCAGATTCGAATTCTTAAATAAGAAATATCTAACATTTCTCATCTTAAAATTTACCGATTTGACCCAGTTTAAACTTAAGTTACTACAATGACACAATAATCATACTTAGGTGACCACTTAAATATTTGACCAATTTCATAACTCATAACACATTAAGGGCCGTTTGGTTGATGGAATTGAGACCCAATTCCCGGTCCATTGGGAATTGACTCAAATAATTGCACTACAATTCTCATTAGGCCGGGAATTGAAATCCAATTCCCAGACCAAATTCCATCAACCAAACCACCCCTAAGTGAGTGCATTTATTAGGATGATAAAGAATGTATATTTTATATAAAATATGTTAATGAGGTGAAAAATTATGGTTAGAGCTTTAGCTTATGTGGCAAAAAAAACTTGGAGATCTACCATAGTATATTTTAAGATTTGAATAAGTATTTAATAGCCCTGAAAAAGAGGCGTAAAAATAATTAGGTTCATTATGATATGTATGGAGATCTAAATTATTGCCAAAAAATGAGAAGAAAAATAATTAAGTAATGGATTTGATTAAATTGCTAGGTAGATAGGATACCTTGATTTATTGCAAAACTCGACATTGATGTGAGCATTAAACCACAACAATAAGTATCGGTTGTATGGCACTACGAATCGGTTGTCAAGCAAAATGTGTTTCTTCTTTACCTTTCGTCCATTATCTGACCGTTTGTATTTTGAGATTTGAATAAGTAGTTAGTTTCTAAGGAGGAATAGGAGAGCTTGTTCCCTACTCCTCCCCCTATACAAAGAGGCTTCGGCCTCTCTTGTAAAACAGAACCCTTTTGAATAAACAACCCCTTTTATAGAACTTTGTTCTTGAAACCCCTTATTGTATTTGCATGTTGCAATACTGAAGGATCGGCTTATCATCAAGAGTATCCTCCTCTTGAAGTGGCGCCCTCTACTTGATACTTCTGGTTCCTAGCTCGTTTATAGCTAGCGGGTCAAAGTCCTCTTCCATCCCCGGTTTCGACGGTTTCTCTCGTTGCTAGGATCATCAGCTTGTGGTGTTTAAGGGTCGTCTGCCCACGGTTACGGCGGTTCACATTAGGAAAGGCAGCGCACCGACAGATCTAGGAGACGAAGGCGTCACACCGGATTCATGGGAAGATGACGATGGCTCGCCGGATCTTTAGGGAGATGGTGTCGATTGGAGGTCGTGGGGATGGCTAGGTGACGTGATCCGGGCCACCCGACCAAGCCTAGGGCCAAGTCCAACCCCGAGCCGAGGGCCACCACTAGGCCCTCACCTGATTCCCACGAGCCCTGAAGGTACTGACCACTCCTGGGATCCTCCAGAGACATTCGTGGAGCACAGGAAACAAAGGACCCAAGAGTGCCTGGCCATAAAAGCATGGTGCCCGAAGATTGACCCCGGAACGAGCCCCGGACCATCCCATGTGCTCAAATGGAACTCAAGACCATTTGTCACGAGCCCTGGACCATTAACCATCCCTGAAAGCCTCATGTGGACATTACTGAAGAGCTGCTCGAAGCAGAACTCAAAAGGCCTGGACAGATTTGAAGAAGGCCCCAAGCTAAGCCTGCCACAGGCACAAGGCCCATGCCAGCGCCCGTCAAAGGAGCACTTTTGGCCCAGCGAACGATTGACCCGTGCCTTTTGGGATTTTCCAAAGGCACTGGAATCCTTATGGCTCCAGGAATACACTCCAACAAACAGATCTCGATTTGGAGGAGTATTGAAGGAGATAGGACTAGAACAAGTCCTAGTGATGCTTAGCCTAAGCATCAAGAAGTGGAGCTCGGATGCTGATCCGAGGAAGGCCAAGCAAGGAGCTGTGATCAGGCCACCACCTGAGCCTGATCCAAGAGGAGAGGATCAAGGAGAATCCAACCTTGGAGGAGAGCCAAGAGTTCAGCCCACGACTAAGAAGCTACGGGCCAAAACTAAAGTGAACAAGGGCCAAACCCGGATTTCTGGACAGATTCCTAGTCCGACAAGGATTGACGAATATGGGCTACTTGGAGATAGAATTTGGACTGATGTCCAACATGAAAGTTGTAGCCCATGGAGTCTACTACGATCTGCAAAATATCAGAATTTTAGGAATTTGTTTGGTATTTATTCGGCCCATAAGTCCAGAACCCGTTTAGGCTGTTTTTGGGGAAACTTGGCTCCCAAGTTAGGAGTTCTTGTCTAAGTAGGATTCTTTTCCTTGTAGGAATAGAGTTCCGAATTTCAGTCCTTTTTAGGAACTCCTTTTTGTATTCTTTATTAGTTTTATTAGCTATTTCGTAGGAGGAAAAGGAGAGCCTGTTCTCCCTTCCTCACCTATAAATAGAGGCCTCGGCCATCATTGTAAAATACGTTAAGTCGTCATTAATTGAAATTTCAGAACTTTGTTCTTTTTCCTTCAAGTCTTTGCTCGTTGTTGCTTAGCTTAAGGTTTGGTTTATCATCAAAGGTCATCACCCTTTGTTTGTGGCACCAATTCGACTGAATACCTTGGGGTTCCTAAGTCTATACTTAGTGGATTTCAAGTATTCCCCGCGGTTTTCAAAAGTTAGGTTCTCGTGGGGCTGATATAGTTTTGGGTGTTGAAGCCGAGCCCTTCAGTGAGGAGCGGTTCGCATCAGCTGGTATCAGAGCGCGGTTCAACTCTTGGACCAACAATCTATCCTAGTTTTCAGGTTCTTTTACTTGAATTCATATCCTTTATGCTTTCGTTGTTTTCAGTTTCAGAAAAAACCCTAAAAAAATAGCTTCATTGTGTTTGTTCTATTCTTCTACCTTTCTTCAAGTTTTTGTTGTGAGAAAAAGCTGTGGCCGATCATAGAAAAGAAAAAGAAAAGAAAAGAAAAGAAAATCAAAGGTCTATAAAAATTGACCTAGCAAAAAAAAAAAGCAAGGCCACGTTCACTATCAAGGTAGTAGAATAAGTTCAAGAAGAGGGGTTTTTCATAAGTTAGCTACTAGATTTCGCACTACTAGCTCTCTTGGTAGAACACCCAAATTTGTATGTCTTGTTATCCCACGTCCTAACTCAAGATTCTGGCCCCTAGACATCTGAAACCCTAGGTATAAGGTCTTGTTAGTGTCATTGGTAGACTTAGACTGCATAGCTTCGAAGAAACTTGCAACTACTTGAATTGAGATTGACTTTGTTTTGAAAATTTCAAAGAAAACCCTAATTTGAGTGACTTGTTAAAAAAAAAAAAAAAAAAAAGAGATTCATACACGAGTGGTAAGAACAAGAGTGTGTGAGGATCATTAGAGAGATTTTGTGAGGCCTTTTGTTCTTGACTAACAATGGCAGATGAGAGATTCAACGTGTTCGATGCCCGATTGACCGCCATAGCCGAATGGCCGATGCCGAGCAGTTCAGCCGCGAATGGAGAAGGCCCCCGGCGGCCAAGGAGGAATGAACCGGAGGAAGATGATGATGTGAGCAGTTGGAAACTCAATGTTCCCAAATTTGCCGGCAAGGCAAATCCTGACGAGTACATTGATTGGGTGGAGAGTATGGAGGACTTCTTTGATTGCCATAAATATTCCGAAAGGAAAAAGGTAAACCTAGCCACAACTGAGTTTACTGACTATGCTGCTTTATGGTGGGCTCAACTCAGGAATCAAATCAGGAGAGAAGAAGAGGACCCCATCCTTAGTTGGTGGAGTCTTAAGAAAAAGATGAGAAAAAAATTTAGGCCAGCACCCATCACTGCCCCGGCCCAGCATCGGCCCTGCCCCGGCACAGCATCAGGTCTGCCCCGGGCCAGCATCAGGTCTGCCCCGGACCAGCATCAGCCCTGCCCCGGACCAGCATCAGCCCTGCCCCGGACCAGCATCAGCCCTGCCCCGGACAAGCATCAGGCTTGCCCCGGACCAGCATCAGCCCTACCCGAGCCAGCACCAGGCCAGCACCAGTGCCAGCACTAGCACCAGCGCCAGCGCCAGTACCGGCCCAGCGCCCAGCGCTAGCACCAGCACCAGTACCGGTCCAGCACCCAGCGCTAGTACCAGCACCGGCCCAGCGCCCAGCGCTAGCACCAGCACCAGCACCGGTCCAGCGCCCAGCGCTAGTACGCGCACCGGCCCAGCGCCAAGCGCTAGCACCAGCACAAGCACCGGCTCAGCATCAAGCACCAGCACCGGCTCCAGCCCCGACTCAGCATCAAGCACCAGCGCCCGAGCGCCCAGCCCCGAAGCCCCAGCGCCCAGCACCCGAGCGCCCAGCACCGGCGCCCCAGTGCCTAGCCCCGGCGCCCCAGCGCCCGCCCCCGGCGCCCGACCAGCCACCGACGCCCGACCGGCGCCCAGCGCCCGAGCAGCCATCAGCGCCCGACCGGCGCCCAACGCCTGAGCAACCCCCGGCGCCCGACCAGTCCCCGACGCCCGACCAGCACCGGCGCCCGAGCACGGAGCACCCATACCAGCCCCGGTATGGCCCGAACCCCCAAGGAGCGCCCACGAACTACCAGGTCCAATCCTACACGTCCATGTTATTATTTTTAAAATTTCTAACGGATTGCTAGGTGCGGATTCGAGGACGAATCCTTTTCAAGAAGAGGGGAATGACGTGATCCGGGCCACCCGACCAAGCCTAGGGCCAAGTCCAGCCCCGAGCCGAGGGCCACCACTAGGCCCTCACCTGATTCCCACGAGCCCTGAAGGTACTGACCACTCCTGGGATCCTCCAGAGACATTCGTGGAGCACAGGAAACAAAGGACCCAAGAGTGCCTGGCCATAAAAGCATGGTGCCCGAAGATTGACCCCGGAACGAGCCCCGGACCATCCCATGTGCTCAAATGGAACTCAAGACCATTTGTCACGAGCCCTGGACCATTAACCATCCCTGAAAGCCTCATGTGGACATTACTGAAGAGCTGCTCGAAGCAGAACTCAAAAGGCCTGGACAGATTTGAAGAAGGCCCCAAGCTAAGCCTGCCACAGGCACAAGGCCCATGCCAGCGCCCGTCAAAGGAGCACTTTTGGCCCAGCGAACGATTGACCCGTGCCTTTTGGGATTTTCCAAAGGCACTGGAATCCTTATGGCTCCAGGAATACACTCCAACAAACAGATCTCGATTTGGAGGAGTATTGAAGGAGATAGGACTAGAACAAGTCCTAGTGATGCTTAGCCTAAGCATCAAGAAGTGGAGCTCGGATGCTGATCCGAGGAAGGCCAAGCAAGGAGCTGTGATCAGGCCACCACCTGAGCCTGATCCAAGAGGAGAGGATCAAGGAGAATCCAACCTTGGAGGAGAGCCAAGAGTTCAGCCCACGACTAAGAAGCTACGGGCCAAAACTAAAGTGAACAAGGGCCAAACCCGGATTTCTGGACAGATTCCTAGTCCGACAAGGATTGACGAATATGGGCTACTTGGAGACAGAATTTGGACTGATGTCCAACATGAAAGTTGTAGCCCATGGAGTCTACTACGGATCTGCAAAATATCAGAATTTTAGGAATTTGTTTGGTATTTATTCGGCCCATAAGTCCAGAACCCGTTTATGCTGTTTTTGGGGAAACTTGGCTCCCAAGTTAGGAGTTCTTGTCTAAGTAGGATTCTTTTCCTTGTAGGAATAGAGTTCCGAATTTCAGTCCTTTTTAGGACTCCTTTTTGTATTCTTTATTAGTTTTATTAGCTATTTCGTAGGAGGAAAAGGAGAGCCTGTTCTCCCTTCCTCACCTATAAATAGAGGCCTCGGCCATCATTGTAAAATACGTTAAGTCGTCATTAATTGAAATTTCAGAACTTTGTTCTTTTTCCTTCAAGTCTTTGCTCGTTGTTGCTTAGCTTAAGGTTTGGTTTATCATCAAAGGTCATCACCCTTTGTTTGTGGCACCAATTCGACTGAATACCTTGGGGTTCCTAAGTCTATACTTAGTGGATTTCAAGTATTCCCCGCGGTTTTCAAAAGTTAGGTTCTCGTGGGGCTGATATAGTTTTGGGTGTTGAAGCCGAGCCCTTCAGTGAGGAGCGGTTCGCATCACTAGGGCGGGGACGATGGCTCGAACCCGAATGGAGGATGGGTTTCTCGAAGAGGAGGGGCACCGTCCCCGCGTAGGGTTGGGCTGCGGCAAAGATACAAAAAGAGAGAGAGAGAAAAAGTTGTGGAAGGGAAAGTGAAATATGAGGCGGAGATTGTGGGATAGATTAATAATAAATAATCCTTAAAGGGAGAGAGAGAGCACAATAGCGTTACGGGTGCTGATCCCCATCCAACCATTTTCAAGGGTTGGAAACTTCCAACCTTCATCTCAACCATTAGATCACTCTTTGACCATTTGACCAATCTAATGGTCTAAATTATTAGGGGTATTTAGGACTTTACACACATAATATTTAATTATTATATTTAAAATAAATAATTTAATTCACAGAGGACCACCGGGGCTGGCCACCGTCGCCGTTGCCGGTGACTTTTCCGGCGAGATGATTTAAAAAAAAAAATTTTTTTTATTTTTTTTTTCTTTAAAAAACTAGTTAACACTTTTTTGTGTTGTTAACTAGTTAACAGTGATTTTTTAACTGATAACAAGTTAACATGGTTTTTACCTGATAACTAGTTACATCGTTTTTTGTTTGATAACTAGTTAACATCATGATTTAGATAACTAGTTAACAAAAAATTTAGTTGATTACTAGTTATCAAAATTAGTTAACTAGTTAACACATATTTTTGCTGTTAACTAGTTAACCCGTGTTTTTTTAACTGATAACTAGTTAACATGGTTTTTATCTGATAACTAGTTAACAACGTTTTTTGTTTGATAACTTGTTAACAGATTTTTTACTCGATAACAATTATTTTTGTTAACTAGTTATCAAGTTATTAACTAGTTAACAAGTTGTTAACTAGTTATCTAATCGAGTTAACTAGTTATCTAATCGAGTTAACTAGTTATCAGTTAACTTATCGAGTTAAGTTAACTAGTTATCAAGTTGTTAACTAGTTAACAAGTTGTTAACTAGTTATCTAATCGAGTTAACTAGTTAATTAATTTTAAAAACTATTTATCAAAACTAATTAACTAGTTAGCAAAACTAGTTAACACGTTATCAACGACCATATTATATAGTTATAAAGTTTATCTAACAATGTTTGAATTTAAATGTTTACAAAATGGCCAAAATTCTCAAATAGTCAGCAATATAATTTTAGTGACTGAGAATGTAACTTTCAATAGTTGTTAAAACATCCCAAAACAGTCGCCCAGATTATCTAAGTAATAAATCAATCACCTAACTAAATAACAAACCAGTCATCTAACTTAACTAAACGACAAATCGGTCATTCTTCTTCAACCCCTACCACTGCTCCCACGCACCTGTTTCATCGGCGATGTCGCCGACGCGGGTTTTATTATCACCGATGACAGCCACCGACGAAGTCCACCTCCGCTCCGACGAACCCCAAATGTCTTCTTCCGATCCCGATAAGCTCGTTGCCAAGGCCGATAAACTGTAAGCCTATCTCTCTCTCTCACTTTCAATCATCTGATTCGAAGAGGACAGGGGAGGAGCTGAGCCGGGTCGGAATCAGAACGTCTGGGAAGATCGGAAGTGGAGCAGGGATTAGTCTGGGAAGTCGTTGTCTTCGAAAAATTCGGAATCGGAAATTCGTCTGGACGGCGGCGGCAGCAAGATCGGAAGTGGAAGAGGATTAGGGTTTAATTAATAATTTATGAAATGACGATTTTGCCCTTCGGATATTTGGTTGGAACCAGTCCAACCCCAAATGGGTTAGGACGTGGATCACGTCCCTAGCGTTACGGGGAAGGAATGGTAACTTTGTGCCTCAATTATATTATCCTCTTTTCTTTTTGCAAATTTGCCCCGTTTCTATTTAATGAATAAAATTAAATCAGTAATGATGTGTATAAATAAATGGTCAAGATTGATGCAGTATTTTCTACTGCAAAATAGTGCAGTCACCACAAAATTTGCCCTCACTTATCTTTTTCATCACAAAAACTCTTCCTTATGAAATTTCAAACTTAGTCTGTAAGGTGTTCATATACACTTCCAATTGTCATAATAACGACGAAGAAGGTGAAATCATTGGTCATGAAGCTGCAAAAGTTGCTAGTGGATCTTTGAATTGTTGGTACTCTTGATTTAAATGGTTATACGTGGAGTTTTTTTTTTTGACAATTCCATGGAGATTGATCAATGAACTCATCCACCAATTACTGCAAACCCAATGGAGTTGACGTGATCCGGGCCACCGACCAAGCCTAGGGCCAAGTCCAGCCCCGAGCCGAGGGCCACCACTAGGCCCTGACCTGATTCCCACGAGCCTTGAAGGTACTGACCACTCCTGGGATCCTCCAGAGACATTTTTGGAGCACAGGAAACAAAGGACCCAAGAGTGCCTGGCCAGAAAAGCGTGGTGCCCGAAGATTGACCCCGGAACGAGCCCCGGACGAGCCCAGGTGCTCAAATGGAGCTCAAGACCTATTGTCACGAGCCTGGACCATTCACCACCCCTGAGAGCCTCATGTGGACATTACTGAAGAGCTGCTCGAAGCAGAACTCAAAAGGCCTGGACAGATTTGAAGAAGGCCCCAAGCTAAGCCTGCCACAGGCACAAGGCCCATGCCAGCGCCCGTCAAAGGAGCACTTTTGGCCCAGCGAACGATTGACCCGTGCCTTTTGGGATTTTCCAAAGGCACTGGAATCCTTATGGCTCCAGGAATACACTCCAACAAACGGAGCTGAATTTGGAGGAGAATTGAAGCAGATAGGGCTAGAACAAGTCCTAGTGATGCTTGGCATAAGCATCAAGAAGTGGAGCTCGGATGCTGATCCGAGGGAGCCTATGCTAGGAGTTGTGATAAGGCCACCGCCTGAGCCTGATCCAAGGAGGGATGGAGTAACATTCAAGATACGGGAAATGAAGAGAGGAAGCCAAGTACATTCAAGCAAGAAATCCTAATCAAGCTAGGATTTCCCGGTTTTGGACAGATTCCTAGTCTGACAAAGAATGACGAATTTGGGCTACTTGGAGGCAGAATTTGGACTGATGTCCAACATGAAAGTTGAAGCCCATGAAGTCTACTAGTGATCTGCCAAAGGGCTTAATTTTCCTAATTTATTTGCTATTTATTTGGCTGAATCTTCCAGAACCCGTTTAGCTGTTTTTTAGGAATTTCCAGCTTTTTCCCTTTTAGTGTTTTTGTTTAGGAATGACTCTTTTCCTTGGTGAACAAGGCTACGAGTTTCAGTCCTTATTTTTGTATTTCTTTATTAGTTTATTAGCTAATTCATAGGAGGAAAAGGAGAGCCTGTTCTCCCTTCCTCACCTATAAATAGAGGCCTCGGCCATCATTGTAAAGACACGTTAAGTCGTCATCAATTGAAATTTCAGAACTTTGTTCTTTTTCCTTCAAGTCTTTGCTCGTTGTTGCTTAGCTTAAGGTTTGGTTTATCATCAAAGGTCATCACCCTTTGTTTGTGGCACCAATTCGACTGAATACCTTGGGGTTCCTAAGTCTATACTTAGTGGATTTCAAGTATTCCCGCGGTTTCAAAAGTTAGGATTCGTGAAGCTGGTAATATAGTTTTGGGTGTTGAAGCCGATCCCTTCATTGAGGAAGCGGTTCGCATCAGGAGTCATTGTTGCTTTATTGGACGCCATGGCCGAAACAATCTCGAATATTAGTACTGAGTGATGGACATAATGGCTCGATCTCTCCCGTTGCAGAGATTTGAGTCGCCAAATTTTGACTCGTCATAGATTGTGATGGTTGGAGATGGGAGAATCATAAACGTATTGCTTTACATATTAAACTCGTGAAGGAATGGAGCCTACTAAAGATAAAGATTATAGATGGAGGAGATAGAGGAAAAAGAATATTGAGTCATGCTAAAAGGGGATCAAAATGAGTTGGATCTAATGACTAAGTGTTTGATGCCATGGAATTTTAAAATTATATTTAGTTGATGTGGTCGCCCGTAAGATTTTGGATAAAAAATTGAACAAAAGTGGACGAAATATCGATCTCTTCCTAAATCAAACTTGAGTCATTGATGTGTCAAAGTTGAAAGTTTAATGACCAATATGATAAGATTGTCTTAACTTGAATGACCAAAAATGTTATTAACCAAATTATTAATTACCTCTTAACGTGAGAACATTTATTAAAAGTTGATATAAATTTTATTTTTAATTTAAAATTTGTAGATGAGGTGGAAAATTGAGAGAATAGCATTGTCCTATGTGGCAAAAAGAATGCAATGATCTCCCATAGATTATTTTAAGATTATAGATATAGATGTAAGTGTATCGGGCTCAATGTCTGCTTTATATAATGTTTTTCAATTTGATTTCGTAAAAGCATCCCCTTGACATATTTTCTGGCTATGCCACTGCCTACACCCCCTCCTCTTGCTTGCCCTCTATGAAAACCTCTAATCACTAACCGCCTGAAGATCATCTTTGTCAGAGCATTTACGGGAGAGAGTTGATCTAGTCGTTCAAGTTTTAACTTCAGCGCTCCTCTTGGTGACACCCGAACTACCAACCATCACCGGCGGCAATTGGGAGTTAGATCAAAATCTGCCTAACCAGAACTGTTCGTCTGACCAATCGCCAGACTAATCCTTCCGTCTACGTGGATGAAGCGCTTCTAAACCCCATGGTGGAGCCACGGGCTGGGTGCTTCTCTCTCCCACGGACTTGATCCTCCACGCGGTAGAGACTCCATATCCAGGTTTTACGAATCTTTTCATTCTTGAACTCCTAGCGTGTAGGGATGCAGTTGCTTGGTGTGTCTCTTCTGGTCTTTTTTTAGGTTGATTTTGAAGGGGATGCATAACTTTTTTTCCAAAGCAATTCTGGATCATGAAGGCTCAAGAGCCCGTGGTGGAATCTTCATTCAAGAAGTCATCCGGTTATTGACTGCCAGTCTAGGCTTCAAGCTGCTCTCGGTCCGCCATTCAGCAAATAGAGCCGTCCATTCTGTGGCACGTTTGGCTCTTAGATATCTCACATGGGTGTTGCCGGTAATCCTCACACCTTGGGTAGATTGTATCTAATTTACTGCTTACTATCTTGATTCTCTCACGGAGCTATCTACTTAAAAAAAAGTCTCACTAACAATAATTTTTTTTTAATTTTTAACATTTTATATCTTTTAAACATGCACAATTTTTTATAACAAACGAAATTATTATAAAATAGTAAAATACAACTAAGTTTAAGTTTATACCAATGAGAAGTGTCCACCACACTAAAGTCTCAAACTATAAATAAAGCGTTGGCTGACTGGATTCAAGGCCAATGAAGACAGACATTAACAAGAAACCTCTAACCCGTACCAGCTAACATGAACATCGTTGTTTGAGTAGGCGATTTAATTGGGACAATTGGCATGTCAAAGAAGGGATACTCTAGATAGGAAATCTGCTCATAAAATCAAAGATGCGGAAGAAAATGACATCACAAGCTAACAGAGATGATGACGAAGAGGGAGGAACACCTTTGAAACACTTAAATCTTGACAATCACATGGAAATCAGCCAGGAAAGGTGGTTAGAAGAAACACAACCTGACTCTATTGTCCATGCACACAACCGCCAAGTAGGAGTAGTAAGAGATCATGGAAAGCGCATGGCATAGGACGTTGGGCCAGCGGCCTAAGCATGTCTTGCGTTCAGGCAAAGATTTTCTACTCTAGAACTCCAGAATCTAGAGCTAAGAATTGTTATCGACTAGGTACGCCCAGAGATATGAACGTTCCTTCTCTCATACACTTATTGTCGATGGTTTCATATAGTATTATGCCATTAATACCGAACCCTACTCGGCATTGCCACTAATACCGAGCATTGTCGAAAGCTTGATCCGAGAGAAGATAACCAAGAAAAACCCATCACTGAAGCTGGGCCGAGAAGTCAGTCTGTGGCCAAGCAGTCACGGACCAATGCTGAAGCAATATTAACCCAATGCTGGAATTTATGGACAGATTCATAGTCTGACAAAGATTGACGAATTCGGGCCACTTCGAGGAATAATTTGGGCTGATGTCCAACATGAAAGTTGAAGCCTTTGAAGTCTACTAATGATCTGCAAAAGGGCTTAATTTTCCAAATTATTTTGCTATTTATTTGGCTAATTTTTCCAAAACCCATTGAGCTGTTTTTTTCTTTTGTTTTATTTTAGAGTTTTTTTGTTACGAATTTGCTTCCTTCTTAGACTTCTTTAGATTTAGTTTAAGTCTTTTTTAGTAGTTTAATTAAGACTCTTTTTATTTCTTTATTAGTTTATGAGTTAGTTTCATAAGAGGAATATGATAGCTTGTTCTTTATTCTTCACCTATAAATAAAAGCCTTCGGCCTCTAGGTAAAAGACACACCTTGAAATTAACCCAATGTGTTGACTGACTGTTGACCGACCACCACACAGCCCCTAACCCTAAATCAAAATTGTCTCCCGATTCCCCCTCCAACTCTCTCTGTCTCACACTCTCACACTCTCGTCATCGCGATTCCCCCCGATCGGCAGACGGCGAACGGCACGGACGCAGGCGGCACGTCGGCAGAGGCAGAAGGTATGTTGTGTTTGATTGATTGGGTTTAGTTAGTTAGCCATTTAGGGTTGATTCTAATACACGATTTACTTATGTGTACAGGTTCTGACTTCTAAGGCTTCGTGTTGTGAACGGCAGACGGCTCCTTCGGGCTTCGACTTCGACTTCATCCACATATCGTCGACAGACAGTGAGACAGGTCAGTGTATGTTGTGCTGCTGTGTATGCTGTGCTGCTTCATCTCTCTGCAAACTGTTCTTGTAGTTTCCTTTCATGGCCACCTCTGGATATTACTTAATTGTTATTTAACAAGTGTTTAATGAAGGGACCACGTCTTAATTGATCTTTGCCAAGGGCTTTAATACAGCTGATAATGACTTGTTAATGGAAAGTGAACCACTAAACTCAAATCTAATGGCAAACTAGAAAGTGACATCCTTAGACTTTTCTCCAAACCAGTCAGCTGCAGCTTCTCTTGTTTACTAAATGATTTACTAATAGTGCCAATGATGAGGATGATTGGGATGATTTCATACCGTGCTCCGATGATGATAATCAAAGTTGAGGTATTAATTCTTTAAGTCATGCACACTTTGTTTTTGTAACGTCGAGTTGCTCTCGAATTATAATTACATCACATGATTATGCAGGACCTTTGTCGTGCATTGGTTCACGTTTGGTGAATTGCAAGATTGGGGAGACGGTTTAAATATGAACAATTGTCTTCGTTGTGTTTATCGATTCTGTTATGGATCTCGTTTGGACGTTTGCTATTAATCGTTGTTGGGATTATTGTTATTTATGGTTGAATGTTGGGATGATTGTAGTGTTGTGGTATTTATGTCTCATGATGAATGTTGAAATCTGTTCATGTTGTGTTATGCTATTTGTGATGCTGAATTTGTTCATGTTGTATTGTTGTGCAACTGCTGTGTGATGCATGTGATGCTCTGTTTTTCTGCTGTGCAACTGCTGTGTTAACTGATGCTGTTGAGTATTGAGGGTTTAAAGCAAAGTGATGCTTGCTACTGTTTTAAAACACAGCAGGTGCTGTGGTATTAAAACACAGCCTGCTGGAATTTCATGTTTAGATTGATGCCAGGATTGGAATTGCAAGTTTCGTTGTTGCCAATCTTTCCCAACTATTGAGGTTTTGATTATTGGGAACTGATCATTTGTTGAACTTGGGTTACTTGCAGGTTATTGGAGGATTGATTTAGCACCCCTTCGTGCTGGTAGTTATGGCTAATAATGCGGCAGCTTGGGCCCAGAGGGCGACTAGTGATATGCTGATGGTCCTGATTGGGATATCAACATTGAGCTATGTGACATCATTAACATGGATCCTAGGTACTTCCTACTTGCTTATTGGTCCTCATTGTACCAGATTAGATTGAATGCTAAACTGTTTAAATGCATCTGACATACATGATGCATCCCTTTATTGGGTTTGTTGGATTTCTTATCATTTCAGAGCATGTTCTGTTGGAAAGAACTAGTTTTTTTTTTAGTTTATTACTTCCTGTCCTTTCTTTCTTTCTTCCTAGTAGATTTCTTTTTTGGGGATGTGCATAATCACGTTTCTTGTAAGTCTTACTTTGATACTCACAATGTCGTTCTTGACTTCGAGTTGCTTGTACTGACATTGCAGGCAAGCAAAAGATGTATTGAAAGTACTGAAAAAGAGGCTCGGCCACAAAAATCATAAAATACAGCTACTATCTCTTTTTGTGAGTATCCATTTTACCTCTCCGGATACCTGTATTGACTAGTAATGTTTTAGATAGAAGACGTAAACTTCAAGCTTTTCCGATGCTGGTGTTGAATGTGTAGTACATGCATTTGCTCCTATAATCCTAGTGTGGATGGTTCCGGAAATAATTCTGTTACTTGATTCAGGCACTGGAGGCCCTTAGCAAAAACTGTGGGGAGAATGTGTTTCAGCAGATTGTTGAGTGTGATATCTTGCATGATATGGTTAAAATTGTAAAGAGTAAGGTGGGACTTCCACTCTTACTGCTATGTATACGTTCTTTTGCTTCATTTTGTATTGCTGTATAATAGGAATGTATTTGTTGTGATTCCACAGCCAGATTTGAGTGTAATAGAAAAGATACTTACGCTGATAGACACATGGCAAGAAGCTTTCGGGAGCCCAAGGGGGAGGTACCCTCAGTACTATGCCGCTTACAATGAGCTAAGGGTAATCATTATGTTATATTTTTCTCTCTCTTTCAGTATAAGCATATCTCATATGGTTCTTAAAAATTCTATTAAACATGATCTCACATCTTAGGCTTGGCAATTCAAAAGAGCTAAGTTTCATATGCTTGTGAAAGCATGTGATTCAATGCTATTTATTTCCAGCCGCTTCCAACTTTTTGAATTGCACTTATGCCCACATTGAGTTGGCCATCATCGAATCGACTCTCTGTTATCGAGCTGCATTGTTCTTATTTTTTCCTGATTAATTTGTCGGACTCCAGTATTTATTGATGCTGCAGTTTTATATGCTTAAACCTTGAAAGAATATAATCTTTGATAAGTCATTCTTTTATGATACTTTGAAGAGTTTTCTTTGAATCATTTGGTGCTTTTGCTTCTTTCTGTAGAATCATAATATATTGAGTATGCCACTATTCGCTCCTTGATACGATTCCTACTCATCCACATCACAATTGACAGGCTGCTGGAATTGATTTCCCACCAAGGGTACAAAACAGTGTGCCACTACTATTCACTCCTCCCCAGACACAGCCAATCGCTCACACACCAGCATACGAAGATGCTGCTATTCAGGCTTCTCTCCAGTCTGATACTTCTGGCCTGAGGTACTACTTGTCCATGACAGCAGTTTGTTTTTTTACTTCTGGTTGATGCTACACATGCTTTTTTCCTCATGTGACACATGAGTGGACTATAACAACAAATGTAAGGATGAGTGCAACCACTTCATGCTTCAACCTTCAAATCCTGATCTCACTGACATTCCCTTTCTTCTGAACACCCAATGATGGAAATTTATTAGTGTTTTGTTGTTGTTGTCAAGTTAGCCTGAAAGTGGTGTTCCATTAGCACTTGCACCACCTTTGTCAATGTATTATGGAATAACCTTAGCATAACTTTCTAACTGAAACTTCAATCTCAATTCTCAAGGACCAGAAAACATAAGCATGTGGCCTCTCTGAATTTCCATTTTCACATATAATTTATATAGCATTCTGATTATGATTTCCTTTATAAAACTTTCGGTTTCAGCTTACCAGAGATTGAGAATGCGCGAGGTGTAGCTGAAGTATTGATGGAAATGCTTGGTGCCTTGGATCCTAAGAATCCTGAGGTAAGAATGGAAATGCTTGATCCCTTGAAATTGAAAATTGAAAATTGGGGACTCGTCCGTGTCCATCTAACTGAATCAGCGGTGGTTATACCCACATTGTCTGATATACACAACTGACTTTACACCAATTGTAAGCTAGACCCACCATGTGCTAATATTGTGTTAGATAGACTTCCAAGATCTTTTTGTTTGGTGCACTCTTTTCTTTCATCTCCTTGTGCCGTGTCTGTATTAATTTCGCTTTGTGATCCTTTTTAATTTCACTAGACTCTGGGTTTCAGGCCACCCCTGAAAGCCCTATTCCTTTCTTCTAAGAGACCTGGGATTTTACTTGATTGTACCTGTCTATTTGCTTCTGGCTGTTTTTCTCAACCTTTTGTTAGTCATCCACTTTGATACCTGTTTAAGCCACTTATTTCACCTTTGTGCTGATCCGGTGAGTTGTTTTGAGAAATATTGGATGATAAATGAACTGCTGAATTCATGGCAGGGTGTGAAGCAAGAACTGATAGTGGACCTAGTTGACCAGTGCCGCTCCTATCTACAGAGAGTAATTCTTCTTGTGAACAACACAGCGTAAGAAGCAGATCCTTGTTTCTTACGCTGCCATTGTCTTGTGTTGTACATTTTGTATGCTGACAAAGGTTGTGGCAAATGGTCTTGTTTCAGGGATGAGGAATTTTTAGCACAGGGACTGACACTGAACGATAGCTTGCAGCGTGTCATTGGGGTTCACGATGATATTGCCAGCGGAACTGCACAGAACATGTCTATTGGTTCATCCACCCCTAAAAAGGAAGCGAAACCAGAGGATGTCCTCTTCAAGGATATAGTCAGATTTTGCGAAAGCCTAGTCAACGGAACCTACCAGCAGCAGACCATTATGAGAGGAGGCTGAGATGAGGGAGTTGGATGGTTGATCTTGTTTTGTGGGTAGAGCTCGAGATTACATTACAGTTTATAGTGAGTGAGTCGTGGACGTGGTTAGGTACGAGTTAATAAGAATGTGTGGGTTGAAGCTTTGGGTCTAAAATATGTCTCTCTGGTCTCGTTTTGGACAGTTTGATAATTACATTCATTCTTATTCCGCGGTTACTCTTGACTGGTGGGGTTAGCCCAGTATCATATCTTTGTTTTGAATCCTTAATGCTATTTGTTTTGTTTATGTGTTCTGTGATGCTCGCTGGTTTCTGCCTCCCTGTTTTAACCGGTTACCTATTTTATCATGTACACATGGATTACATGATAATAACATCGTACTATATAGTCATTCGAGAGGCTAATCTTAATAATCTTAATGGTAGTATGATATAAATGGTTTTGACAGATAGGATAGAACCCTTCTCACAAATTTCCACATCATCACTCAATTTTTAAATCAAAATTCAATTATTTTTCTTTCTTTTTATTTAATGTTGAATGTAAATAAACACCCTATGAATGAAATTTTAAGTAATTTGATGTTCAACTATATTATCTTAACATAACTAATATATGAAAAAATAATTTTAAATTATAATATTGTATAAAAAATTATTACATTTTTTTTCTAAATACATAAATTTTATTAAAATACTTTCTTAATCACTTCAACAATAATAGTTCATTTTTGTATAGCTATATACGTATATTTATAAATCATGGACATGAAAAATAATAAACATAATATTTTGTAAATCTTGAAAATTTAAATATAAATAATTATTTAGTGAAATGTAGATTAACTAGGTTAAATGATAATAATATGAATAAATAAGTATTGAATATTTGATAATAAACCATCATAGACACTTTGGAGGTTTTTTTTTATAAATGATTTATAATATAAATATAAACTCAACCAGAATAGCTGGTTAGCAATTTACAAAAATCAGTGTCAACCTCACAATCCACGAACCCACTATAATCCCCTCAAACAAAATGACTATACTCTAAAAAAACCGCCACCCCCAATGCCCCAAAACACAGTGAGTTCCAAAACTAACCCAGCTGTTTTGGCCAACAAAATACAAGGCCAAGTCCCCCACCCGACTATACAACAGTAAAAGAAACAGCCACCAGAACAAGAAGGAGGAACAATCTCATCCATGGTCATGAATGTCACTCCAAATCAACAATCAATCGCGTAAATCCTCATGAATGATAGAATCCATCGCTCGAAGCCATCGCCCAACTTTGGAGGTATTAGTGGTGCATATTTTCCCATGTTAAATCTATAGATCTCTAATTATTCAATTGATAAATCATCATTAAAAATTTTCTTTTCTTTATATTATGGGTTTAGGGATTTTGGTCACGAATCAAGTTCGATCATGTTGCATATTAGTAAGAATTCTTTTTGAATTTTATGAAAGAAGTATATTTATAGAATTGGAGTATTTTGATTTATGAGAAGTAGGATCCACTAGATAACGAGTCAATTGAATTATCAATAGATTGGACGGTGATTATCATGTACTTAAATATATTATTTACTTATGCCATGGTTGCATGGTGGATATTGAGGAGTTACACAAGCTAATTAGTCTCGAGTTGAGTTGAGTTAAATAGGGGACATGTTAGTCATGTCAAAAGTAATTAAATTATGAATTCATCCTATTGCAAGTTTATAAGGGTTGATTGACAATAAATTTTAATCACCTCGAGTATAATTTGAGTAAAAATTATGGATATATTTAAGAAAATTATATTAAAATTGTAGAAAATTAGAGTTAATAAGGGTCAAGACACTTAATGGGGTTGAAGGCCTTGAGTAACCCGTAATACTTGGGGGGAACATGCATAGTATCAATTTGGTCGTGCTGATGTTCCAACCTATGATTTCGATGACATGTGTATTGATTGCCTAGAGCGATCTATGGTGTCTGACAAAGGAAAAAAGATGTGACTGAAAAAATGTTGGAGATTTTCATGGCATTGCGACAAGAAGCTATGTGGTTTAAGACACGTATATGATTTTGAATATGGATATATGATTCTCATCCTACACTGATTTTAAATAGGTATATATTTAAATAGGTATATATTTATTTTCGATTAAGTTTAAATAAGTATCCGTAGGGCATTTCACGAAAATAAATAAAAAAAATTAACTATTAACCTAAATAAATACGTTTCAAAACTATTTATTTGTATAAATATACTCGCCCCAGGCATAGGCGATATCGCCTAGGGGCCAGGCGATATCGCCCCTGCACCGAGGATTGCCACCCGTGACTCGTGATTAGATTCGGTTGAGTCACGGGTGTGAAAATAGCCATGCATTAGGCGATATCGCCTAGGGCATGGGCGATATCGCCTAACCCATAGGCGATATCGCCTACATCTCGGATCACTAACCACCCTATAAATCCTTGTTAGTTTCGGGGGTTAGTCACCAAATCGAAAGAACTAACATTCTAAAATGGCCGACTACACTTTGTCACGAGAATTCCGAATCCAAGTTTTCTGGGGGGGCCGTATCGTTCAGGATTGGACCGGCTTATCCTACGAAGGGGGAAATAATGTCCGTCTGAAGATGACCAAGCGAGCGACCTATGATAGTGTGGTTACCGTGTTTCGGCGGAAAATGGGTCTTGGAGCGGATCAGATAATCCAGTTTCTTGATGGAAGATGGGTCTTGATGGAAGAGGAGCCGTCTCAGTTCTCCGATTTCTCGGGGGTCATTCCAAATCAGATGGCAGAGCAGAGCCAAACGTATGATGGTGAATACATGGCGACCAGTCATATCGGTCCGGAGGAGGAGGAGGTTGACCAAGAGGGGTTGGCGCGAGATGAATATGTCAGCACTGACGATTCTGGAGATGAAAGGAGCCATTGCTCGGCGGACGAAGGGAATCCAAACGTCGACGATGACATTGGCCAAACCGACGAGGAAGACGACGATGAAGAAGGGGGAGCCACAGCAAATAGCGTGGAAGTTCATGTGCCACTGGAACATGCCACGAGCGAGGGTGACGACTGTGACGACATTATGACAATCTCCAACACCTACTCCATGGACAGGCGCTTCCAGATCCCAGCGAAGGCGTACTGGTCGGTGGAGATGGAATTCTTCTTGGGTCAGACATTCTCTACCAAAGGTCAACTGGTGTCCCTAACGAAGAGCCAAGCAGTCATCCGCAACTATAAGTACAGGGTAATCACTTCCAACCCGAAGGAATGGGCCATCAAGTGCATCGACCCGACGTGTCCTTGGAGGATGCGTTCTACACTTAGCAACAGATATGGATTCTGGATAATACGACAACTCAACAACGGCCACAGTTGTGACCGGTCAACGATACTAGGGCCCCACCCACAGCTCGATGTCACGCTGATCTCAGATGCAATCATGCACATTGTGCGCAGAGAGCCGGGGTTGAAGGTTGACACAGTTATTGATTGCATTCTGGAGAAGTACCACCGCAAGATATCATACCGGAAGGCGTGGTTTGGCAAGCAACGTGCTGTCGAGAAGCTGTACGGTGACTGGGTGGCATCATACAACAACATTGAGACAATCCTGAATGCTATTCGGCTCACAAACCCCGGGACACGGTACGAGATCATAACTCACCCGGCGGGTAACTGTAGGATGTTCAAGAGGGTGTTTTGGGCGTTTGGGCCATGCATAGAAGCCTTCAAGCACTGCGCTGGGGTCATGATCATTGACGGCACATTCCTCACGGGCAAGTACAAGCAAGTGTTGTTGATGGCTAGTACATTCGATGGGCAACATCGGATTGTTCAATTGGCGTACGCCATAGTTGACCAAGAGGATCACGATAATTGGAAGTGGTTCATGGAGAATCTACAGAGACATGTGACCAATCGGGCCAACATCACAATCATCAGTGATCGACACAAGGGGATAGCAGCGGCAATGCGCAACATTGATCGAGGGTGGGTATGGAGGTGGTGTCTACGCCATTACGTAAGCAACTTCAACAAGAAACACCGCAACCACACTTTAAAATCTCGCCTTTGGAACTTAGGTATTTGTCAACTTGTTTACAGTGTATATTTGAACCTAACTAATACAATATTCTCATACAAACTAGATATTCATAGAAGTCTTCATCGCTACCCGCAGGAATAGAAGGGAATGTGCGGAAGTTTGAGGCCAAGAAGGCAGAATGGTTGGCGATCCATGATGAACAAAACGTACGGGAGCCAAAATGGGTGAATGAGGAACTACCCTTATGGAGCTTGGCCTATGACAACACTGAGGGAGGCGGTGCTCGGTGGGGAACCATGACGACCAACGCGCAAGAATGCGTGAACGGAGTACTTAAGGGCGTGCGACGTTTGCCCATGTCTTCTGTGATCGAGCACACATTCCATCGTATGGTCAAGTATTGGCATAGGCGCCGTGGGGAATACCAGGGAATGTTGGCAGAAGGGAACGCGTATACGAAGTACTGTCAGAAATTAACCGAAGAATCTACGTCAAGTTCCGTCAGACACTACGTGCTGCCGTACGATGCGGCTAACGGGGTTTACGAGGTTAAGTCTGGTCCAAACAATCAGAATCGTAGCGGTAATAATAGCTACGTTGTTCGGTTCGATAGGCAGTCGAATCGTAAGGGGACTTGCACATGCGGGAAGTTCCAGGGGTACAAGGTACCGTGCTCCCATGCTGTAGCTTGTTGCACATTTGCTGGTGCTAACTGGCACAACTACGTCAGCCCCTTCTATCTGGTATCCAAGACCCAGCTAGTGTATGCTCAGTCATTCCAACCAATACTGGGTCCTAAAGACTGGATCCCACACACAGGCCTACCAGTGATCCCGCAACCTCATCTTTTTCGTGGACAGGGTCGTCCACGACACTCTCGAATCAGAAACGAGATGGATTGGCGTGAGGAGGGTCGCCCAAGTAAGTGCAGGACATGCGGTCGCGTGGGTCATAATGCAAGGACATGTGGAAGGAGACGGGACAGTGCTGGGGCGTCTTCTAGTAATCAAGCGTGAAATAAAATAGTGTATCTGTAACGTTTTTATCTCGGTTCGTTTAATAAAATAGTAGTCACTCTAGGCATAGGCGATGTCGCCTGTGACATGGACGAGATCGCCTGGGTCACGGGCGATATCGCCTGTGCCACAACAGGGGGCAGTATGCATCATAAAACCCTCCTACCACCAGCTTCCAAACACACACCACTACTTTCAATTTTCGAATTCAGTTTCCATCCACCGCGGTCACACTATGGTGTTCACACATGGGGAAAGAAGTAGAGCTCGCGATAAAGGTAAAAAACATGTCTTGTTTCCCCCGTCTACTTCACGTTTTGCACTAATTACAATTGCTATTGTCGTGTAGTTTCAGAAGTTGATCGTATAATGTACAAGTTGAAGAAACCTGAGGAAGACCTGTTCGAGTATGAGCTAAGTGAGGTGAATTGCTGGTGTGATTTGAGGGCAACAAGATCCATTCAACTGAAGGATCTCGAACCCTATTTTGGGTGTCCCCTTGAGAGGGAGGTATAAAGACTGGAATGATTTTCAATATTTGTCACCTATCCCATTAATATTTCCTAACCAGCATGTTTCGTTGCCATTTTGTAAAGAACAAGGGTTGTGGTTATTTTGAAACATTGGTGGTTCGGGAGGCTGTGGACAAGATCAGAAGGGAGAAGGACAATATAATTCGGGCGAAGGACAAAGAACTTGAGCGAGCTAAGAGGGAGAACCAAAGGGTCGTTAGGGAGAAGGACGAGATGATTCGACAACTGAACCAGAAAATCAAAGAACAACAAGAGCTTATGAATTTCATTATGAGAAACCCTCGGACCTGAACCGTGATGGAACTGTTGCTTGTGTAATTTTCGTAGTGAAGTTTGTTATAATAAAATGTGGCGCAGTAGTGTTCCATCCACATATAGATCGAAATGGTTGAATTTCATTGCAAAAACAGTAACAGCGAAAATGACATGAAAGTGCAAATCAGTAAAATCGATCACCATAGTACGACAAATAAATACTACAACAGCCGAAACAAGTACAATCGATCACCACAGTACGACAAATAAAAACAGTAAAACTACAAATGTGAGTGTCAATGCCTCCGACCCCTCTGGCGTCTCTGTCGCTGCTCGTCCGTGTAGCAATCCGGTGGACGCAATGTAGTCCGATCACGTAACATGTGAGTGTACGGTGGTGTCTGGGTGGACTGCGGTACGAAATCAGGTCGATGGGCCCAATCCTCGAACGCACTGTCCTCCGAGAAACCCTGGGAGCCGACCGGATGGCTCTGATCAACGTGCTGGCTGGTGGGCCCATACGGCTGGCTGCTCGACGCACCTGGGTGTCCTGCATGCTGGTAATGAGGCGCCGTCGTCTGGTACTGAGGTGCCGTCGGCTGGTACTGAGGCGCCGTAGCCTGGTACTGAGGAGGGTCATCGAAACTGTAAGTCCGCCCGTCAGCGAAATCCTCGTTCCACACATAGTAGGGTGGAGGTGCGTATCCCACATCATGGTGCGCGAGACCGCCGTAATCGACATCATCCAACCCTGTACTGTGACCTCTCTGTGGGATGGGATAGCCATCATAGGGAGTGTATGTCGGCAGGCGTGATGCTGCACGTGGGCGGTGTGGTCCTCGATCGGGAAGGCGCTCATATGCTCCGCTCATAGCCAATCCAGATCGGAGCACATGACTCATGTGAGAATCACTCGTACCACTCAAAATGGTAGCCTGCTCCAACGAGGCGATCTGAAAGGCAAAACAAAAAGAAAAGTTAGTGTACCCTAAGGGAATACTAAATTGGCTATAGTTACTAAAGTAGGTGGCCACTAACCATCCCCTGAAACTGTGCACCATCGTGTGATATGGCCAGGCGTGTCCGTCTCCTGTACCACTCGTCGTACTCATCATGGAAGTGGTGGCTCAATGGATCTGCTCTCACGTCGCCCTCGGCAATGTGCTGATCCCGCTCCTCCCAGAGACGTAAGTACTGTAGGTACCTAGCCCCCCAATCGTGTACTGGTGCTCTGAAGTCCAGTCCTAGTAACTCCTCGACGCGAGCAGCAGGTTCGGCGTCCTGTGGGATACGCTGACCATGTCCGAACTGACGCATGCAACGATCAGGATGGTGCCATGAGACACAGTCTATGCACAGCATGGGGCAAACAGCTCGCCAGAACACATCGTCCTCCAACTGATAGTCCTCCTCTCGGAAGGCGTACGGCATCCACTGGATAATTAATAAATATGTTGTGAGAAAGAATTAAGAAAATCAGAGAGAGTATGTACATGAGGTTAAGATTCCTAACCACGAACTCCGTGTTCCGATCAAGTGCGTAGCGTATTTCCTCCAGCTTCATAGCCACGCGATGCTGGTGGCGCCGGATGACAGCCATCCAGCGCACACCACGAGGAACGGTGTCAGCATCTGGTGGGTCACCACCTGCAACGTAGCGCTCGGCTATGCTCGGGAATCTCTCCAAGGCCCAGAGCTGGACCAGCAAGGTGAAGCCTCCCAAGTCACCTGTACCCCTCTGACTCCCAGCCGTGAAGAAGGCCGCCCTCCCCATGGCCTTATACAGCCATGCTAGTACCGCACTACCCCAACTGAACGTGGATGCAACCGCAGAGTCCCCAATAAGCCGGAGTAGATGAACCGGTATCAAGTCTCCAGTCCGGTCAGCTAGTAGAATGGCGCCAATAAGAACCCAAGTGTAGGCTCGTGCATATCGGAGAACAACATCTGCTGGAGCACCAGCCGGTAGACGATCAAACATGCCCTTCACCCACGAGATCTTAACTGACTGTCCGGTACAACTCCCAGCTGGGGGTCGGGCACCCAACAACTCCTCACATATGAGACCCGGATCACGTCTGTCCACCGCTACGGTAACAGGAACTCCATCGATAGGAAGACCCGTAAGTACCTCAACATCCTCCAACGTGATCGTCGCCTCGCCCGGGTACCAGGTGGAATGTGTTCGTCTCTGGCCGCCACCTCTCAATCAATGCTGTGACGAGCTCCTTACACGGTGTGCAACCGAGTAAACGAACAACAGGGAGGAGTCGACACTCTCGCAAGAATGCCTCGTACTCTGAACTCCACTCTAAGCAAGAACTACGCTGTCGCAACTTCAGCGCCTTGCACGCATGTGGGTCACGCCACACTAAAGTAGCCCTATGCTTGTTCTCCCCCCACAGTAGAGAACAATCACCAGGTTGAGGCTTAACTCCCTCAGGAGTCTGATCTACCAACGGTTCATCCCATCCATAGTTCGACATCTATTGTATAGTAAATTGTTAGAAAAACTATTTTAGACTAATTCTCTTTCTCAAAAGTATACTAGTTCTCTAACCTCAAAATTATACTAATTGTCTAACCTCAATATTATACTAATTGTCTAACCTCAATATTATACTAATTCGCTAACCTCAACATCATACTAATTCTCTAAACTATCCATAAATAATGACATGGTTCACAATGACATAAGAACAATAAATAATGTATGTACTACGTACCTTGTGTAATGGTGCGAGAAAAGGTGCTGGGGCGTTTTATAAAAATCCTACAACGTCAATATGACAGTGTTAATAAATCACTTTGGAAAAAATTATCTACCATAAAACCCTAAACTAATTCTCTACCCTAAAACCCTAAACTAATTCTCTAACCTAAAATCCTAAACTAATTCTCTAACCTAAAACCCTAAACTAATTCTCTAACCTAAAACCTACTAAATAATGTAATTTAAAAAAAAAGGAGAAATGAGACTTACCTTTGCCTTAGGGGTTAAAGAGTAGTGTGGGAGAATGAGTTGAAAAATGGGGTATTTATAGGGGTTGGGGCGAGATTGCCCGGTCTCCAACCCTTAGGCGATATCGCCTGTGCCCTAGGCGATATCGCCTGTGGCTGGGGCGAGATCGCCTATGGCTGGGGCGAGATCGCCAAGTGTCCAGCCAGACAGCATTTACTCGGTTGGTTGGGCAGTTTAGAAATCGGTTTGACCAACAATCCTCGGTGCAGGGGCGATATCGCCTGGCCCCTAGGCGATATCGCCTATGCCTGGGGCGAGTATATTTATACAAATAAATAGTTTTGAAACGTATTTATTTAGGTTAATAGTTAATTTTTTTTATTTATTTTCGTGAAATGCCCGTATCCGTACCATTCCTCCCACCTAAATGTAATAGCTTCCAAGAAATAAAAAATATTATATGACTATCATTGTTACATAAAATCCCCGACCACCAGGTCGGGTTGAAAACTAGTATTAAACTAATATTTTTGCCCGCCCATTGGGAGGAATATTATGTTAATATGTATGTATTATTAGTTATTTAAGAATTTTAAATATTAATTAATAATCAGTAATCGTATTAAGAAACCAAATTAATATTTTTGAGTGAAAATATCAAATTAATATTTATCCATAGTGATTTTTAATATATATATATATATTGGTTAGATAAGATGAAATTTACGAATAAAATGTGTGGTTTTAAAGTCCTTCGTATTTCATCATACTCTTCGTGATACCTCCTCAATTTAACTCCCTAACCAACTCTTCATCTCCTACCTCCAATATCTCTCTTTGTCGATGTGTGGATGTGTCCGATTTAATGTTAAGAAGATGAAATTTGGAACGGAAGGACCAAAACGACAAAGTAGTCAAAGTAGGAGGGGTAAAAAGAGCGATTTATAGTATAGGGGGCTATTTGTTAAGTTGGAAAAGTAGAGGGGTCAAAGTGATATTTTTCCTTTTTACTATTTTAAAGTGTTATCAGCAAGGTTTTCAAAACCAGACCGGGGGTCGAGCCGGCAAGGTCAAGGGTTCAAAGGTTTAATGGGAAAATTGAGGTCGAACCGGGATCGAACCAGAATTAATTGGTGCCGAAGAAGGGGTTGGCTCGCGGTCGGACCGGTCGAACTGGCCGGCCAATCCGGCATTGAAAACCCTGGTTATCAGTATTGCATTAGGTTTTTATAATCTGTAAATAATCCTGGAAATGATATGGGCCGCTGGGCGGTGTGACCCGGATGACCCCTTTATCGGGCACTGGCCCAGTTGATTTGGGCTTTTATCAGATTTAATTTTGATGAGCCTGTTGTAAGCTCATACATTTAAACCCAACTCAATACAACTCTGTCAACTAGCCTCAAAACCAGCACTAAAACAACTTTGTGATGCAGCCGAACCGAACTTTGTTATGCTCAAGATTGGCTCGTTTCTTTTTAGACGAGCTCGAGTTCTAGCCGAACACTGAGCTGCTTACGAGTGGCTTGGTTCATCAACCGTCCTAGCAATAATGGAGGATTTGCATTTGCACTTAAAACTCAATATATTAATGAGGTTAGATAAAGAACCAAAAAAAAAAAAAAGTTAGGCATTTGCACTAGAGGAAGAAAATAGGAGCATAAGTATGTTGTAAAATCCATTAGTGATGAGCTCATGTGCTCGCTTGTAAATTTGTGACCAATTTGATGACTAAATCCAATATAGTTTTAAATTCGACTCTATACATTTATGCGTCCGGCAACTGATCGGGGTACAACCCTCGGGAGGGGTTGGATTTTGTTCCAACCCTTTCCTACCCATTGGATCATTCTTTGACATCATTTTCACATTTTGACCAATCCAATGGTCTAAATTGATAGGGGTATTTAAGACATTTCACACTTAATTTAATTTTTATTTTATTTTAAATATTTAATAAATCTACAGTGAACGGTCAGCCACTCTCCGGTGACCGGCCGCCGTGTTCCGGTGACTTTTCCGACGACCGGCCACCGTCTCCGGTGACTTTTCCGGTGAGACTCCGACGACCGACCAAACTCCGGTGACTTTTCCGGCGAAGTACATGTTAACTAGTTAACACTTTTTTTTAATTTTTAACACCTGTTCTAACTGTTAACTAGTTAACAAGTTTTTTTACTAATAACTAGTTATCTTCACTAGTTCATAGGTTATTCACTTATAACTAGTTAACAAATTTTCATGATGAATTTTTAACAATAATTTTTGTTGATAGGTTATCTAACTAATACGTTGTTGTTAACTAGTTATCAAGTTGTTAACAAGTTATCTAATCGAGTTAACTAGTTAACAAATCGAGTTAACTAGTTATCAAGTTGTTAACTAGTTATCTAATCGAGTTAACTAGTTAACAAATCGAGTTAACTAGTTATCAAGTTGTTAACTAGTTATCTAATCGAGTTAACTAGTTATCAAGTTATTAACTAGTTATTTAATCGAGTTAACTAGTTAACTTATCGAGTTAACTAGTTTACTCGATCAAGTTGTTAACTAGTTATCAAGTTGTTAACTAGTTAACTTATCGAGTTAACTAGTTAACCAGTCGAGTTAACTAGTTAACAAGTTGTTAACTAGTTATTTAATCAAGTTAACTAGTTAACCAATCGAGTTAATTAGTTAACAAGTTGTTAACTAGTTATTTAATCAAGTTAACTAGTTAACCAATCGAGTTAGCTAGTTAATTAATTTTGAAAACTAGTTAACTAGTTATGCAATCAAGTTATCATGTTATGCGACGATAAAATATTTATTCCAACAATGTTATCTACTCGAGTTAACTAGTTAACCAATCGAGTTATTCCAACAATGTCAACAACATAAAAAATAGTGACTTAAATTGTAAATTTTATTACTAAACAATCAAATTATCTATACCATAAAAATGAGTGACTGAAATTGTAATTTTTAATAAAGTGTTAAATCATTCTTTGCGTCTTCAATCTGGAGCTCGGAGCTCCGTTCCGTCGGCCGTCGACCGTTGTTTCTTTCTTCGCCGCCACTGCTTTGATGTCGGCCACGGCGTACAGAGAGATGGAAAGGCTCTCCATGAGTGCTCTCATCCACCTTTCGAAAAAGGATCCAGATCTCGCCACCGTCATCGGCGGTGGATGAAGGTTTACGAATCAGTTGCTCTGCCGTGACCTGTCGTCCGTCGTCAGATCTGATCAACTACGCCTCCGCAAGAGAAGACGGGGGAGGAGGCGGCTGGAGGGAGGTTGAATCGGAGGCGGAGGTGACCGTAGAGAGGTTAGATCGGAGGAGGACGAGGAGGTGGCCGGAGAAAGGTTAGATCGGAGGAGGAGGTGGCTGGAGAAAGGTTAGATCGGAGGAGGAGGAGGTGTCCGGAGAGAGGGTGGATCCCTTCATCGGAGGTGGGAGCGGAGGAGGTGCTCCGATTTGACTCTTATTTTTTATTGTTTATGTACGACAGTGGCTGAGACAGGGGAACAACAGTTGAGGTAGGGGATGACTGAGGTAGGGGTTTCATTAATTTTTTACGAAAAGACGATTTTACCCTCCAGGTTGAGTGGTTGGAGCGGTCCAACCCCGGAAGGGTTGGACGTAGATCATGTGCCTTGTGCGTCCAATGGGACGCTCCATCAAACTATTTGCGTCCAAACATCTCAACAAAATGTGTTGGTCGAAAGAAACACCAACACGTTTTGGCTGTTAAGCGTCAATCTTATCTTCCAATTCATTTTGGAGTCACATAGTTATTCATGAATTCAACACCATTTGAACTTCTTCACAGTATTAAACCCTCTACATACTCTCATCGTCGGATATTCAATTGTCTTTGCTATTGTTCGACTCTTTCTCATGGTCGCTCCGAGTAACTCTCTCGTGCAATGTCTTGTATGTTTATACTTTTTAGGATATTTCCTCTGATAATAACACTTTTCTACTTTGTTCTATCCATATGAATGAAGATATAATCTCTAGAGTTGTCACATTTTAGGAGAACATCTTTCCTTATTACCTTGTAGGATGGTAACTATTCCATTGATATAACACACATACCTTTGCCTTCTTATATTGGGCCCATGATCAAGAAAGTTATCCTATATGATTCCTATTGGGCCTCATGAGTCACATTTTGAGACCAACGAGTTGGTTGTTCCAGATTCAACCATTTCGAATGGACCTCATGAACATCATATTCTTACTCAAAGCTTGGCTGCTAGTCTATGTATCTCATGGAGTCAATAACTTGGAAACCACTCAAAACCAAACGGTTTCTCGTAAACTCATAAACGAACATCTTAACTACAGTGTTTCATTGTCACCAAGCCAAGGAATGGTAAACCTAATGAACATAATATTAATTTATTAATTTATGTGGATGATATTATTCTAGTTGGATTTGATTTAACCATTAAAATGGTAAAAGCGTATTTAGATACTACTTTTACATTAGCGATTTGCTATATACAGTACATGTTTTACTTCGCGCAGTCCATATTTTTCAAAAACTGACAATTATACCCTTATTACTTTGCGCAGTCCAGGTTTTACTTCGCGCATTCCATTTTTACTTCGTGCAGTCCAGGTTTTACTTCGCGCAGTCCAGATTTTAACGCAGTTCAGATTTTAATAACTTGAATACCTATAAACCTTAATTTTTTTGTTGGATACTTTCGAAGATATTTAATGGTTTATAGTTATTCAATTTATTTTGTAAAAAATGTGATTATTTTTATTTTATTAGAATATTAATTTTAGATATGAAATGTTGAATGTGTATTTTATTTTACTTTCAAAATAATAAAAATAATTAATTTATTCAATTATGGACTACGTTAGTAAATTTAGATTGCACAAAGTAAAAATGGACTATATTAGTAAAACATGGACTGCACGAAGTAAGAACGGACTGCGCAAAGTAAAACTTGGACTGCGCAAAGTAAAAACGGACTGCACAAAGTAAAACTTGGACTGCACGAAGCAAGAACGGACTGCACGAAGTAAAACATGGACTGTAAGAAGTAAAAATGGACTGCACGAAGTAAAACCTGGACTGCACGAAGTAAAATACAATAAGGGCATAATGGTCCATTTTTTAAAAAAATACGGACTGTGCGAAGTAAAATACGGATTGTATATAGCAACACCCTTACATTAACATTGTAGGCATGGAAGTCTCCCACAATAACTCGAACATTCATCTTTGTCAACGAAAGTATACTATTGATCTTCTTGAAGATACCAAATATAGTTCTAGTTCTTGCAAACCACCTTCCGCTCCTTGTATTACACCTCTTTCCCTCGATGATGCTTAAGTCATTTAGAATACCTCTGTACGACATGACCAAATATATGTTTCACTATTAACCATCTTAGTCAATTCATTTCCGCTCCTACTACTCTTCATGAGCTTGCTACCCATTGCTTGCTTCAATATGTTAAAAGCACAACCACCCATTGTTTAGATTTCTCAAAGATATTTTCACTTAATTTGTACTATCCATGCCTAGTTTACCAAGGAAATACAGTTAGTTTGCTAGGTGGTTAGAAATGTAGTTAAGTTTGTTAACTAAAAATTAAGTTAGATTTAGTTTATAAGTTATGTATAAAGCCTAGTGGACTTGGTTGTTGTCATTTATCTTCAACAGTCACTGAATAATATTTTGTTTCACTTTTGAAGAAAGCAAATAATGACCAATATAGAAAGAAAGAAAAAAAGAGGAGATGTTGGTGAGAAAGAATGGACGGTGGATAATGGGGCAATGGGGCAATTGGATGGTTTGCAGAAAGTGACAAAGAAAAAGTTGCAAAGGATAAAACCCAAATCCCCATTACCTCAACTCATTGGTGGGCCGAAGACGATACCCGATATGTGGGGGCTTATCTTTTCTGCCCTTTTGCGCTTTTTCGACGATAATAAAGGCATGGGATCTTGGGGATTGGGGATCAGCTACGTGGCATTCTCAGTATGAAGTAGTTGAAAAACCAACCCCATACCGGCCCGTTAACCGGTTCAACCATGTAATGAACATGTACGTGCCGGCATATGGAGTATGGATATGGGTACCCCGTCCAGCCCGAAATTTTGTGGGTATTGGGTACTCACTAGCAGCTACGAATTGAGTTTGGGATGGACTTTGGCTTAATACCCACTACTCATATATGAGAATACTCATGGATACGTACCCACAAATACTCATACTTTCCATAACATATAGAATATACCAGACTAAACCTCATTACGGTAAAATTTAAAAACCTAAATAGTAAACCGGAAATCAGGTAAATCCTTTCACTTTTAAACCGACGATTGGCGAACCCTGATTTGTAAAACTGAAAAAATTTCCTCGTCGCTCTGCTCTCAACTCTCAGTCTCTCTGCCTTCGCGCGGAGCTGGAGTCACCGAATATGGACTCACGGAGACGGAATCTCAACCTCACCGCTCTACTCTCAACTCTCAAAGCTCCCTTATCGGCTATCCCCGGTAGGTGGTTCTCGGGATTAGAGTTTTCTTTTAAGTCTTTTATCATGGGTAAAATGGGTAGTGAGGTACGGAGTTTGGGTTGAATTTTTTGGAATTATAGGCATAGGTATGGGTACCCATACTCAACCCATTTCTCACCCCTATGAACATGTGAATCAAAGCGGCCTATTCGCACAGTTGAACATAATCGAACTAGTAAAACTCAAATCAGTTTGGCCAAAAGTGATGATGAATGTGAGAAATCAAATTCGTTAATCATAAAGTTTGAACTTTGAACAATCTTCTTCATATGATATTCACATTTGCCAGACACACGCAGAGATGTAACCATTCTTTTCACAGATCTACTCTGTTATTTCTCACACTAAAAATAGCTGCAAATTAATCACCAAACTTAGAAAAAAGAATACAACGAAAATCAACCTATACATGATTTATATTAACGGTCTTGTTTCGTAGTCTAGTTAGTCCTGGCAAACTCAGCTCTTTTAGAAGGACCAATTAGTGCCCTGCCATAAGCTACTGGCAAAGAAGCAAACTTCTTCACTTTCCCTACATAAGCTCTCTTTGTGAAGTTATCATAGTCATTCGCTTCAATGGCGTCTAGGATCTGCTTATACAGCAGCAGAGATGCCCACACCGGCCATCTGCTCGCCCCGTTTAGCTCCCCGACACCTTTCTCCGCCTCATCGAAGAACATCCTCGCCCTCTTGATCTGCCCTTTCATGAAGCTCCTCCACTTATCAGTCACCTTCCCTTTTAGTATGTCCTCGTCTGATAACCCGGCTTTCCTCAGCTCGTCTTGTGGCAGGTATATCCGTCCTCTCCTCGCACTGTTTGCAGATCAAACGAACATTAAAATCAAGACTATGGATGAATGAATGAGTTGTAAGAGGCAGAGTACTCTGTTTTGTTTAGAAAGCATGAAGTGAAGTGCTTACTCTTCTCCAACATCTCGGAGTATGTTAGTGAGTTGGTTGGCGATCCCCAAGGCCAATGCAGCATTGTAGACGCTCTCGGTTGAAGCTTTCGACTCGGGGTCGATCCCCATTACTGGAACAGTAATTAGCCCCACTGTGCCAGCAACATAGTAGCAGTAGAGGTAGAGCTCGTCGAAGTTCTTGTATCGTGACTTTCGTAAGTCCATTCGCATTCCTTCTATCATGTCCTTGAAAGGCTGGTGAAGAAAACACAAGATTCAATCAATTACTGTGAATCACTCCTCCAGCCGATTCTAGCAAATGGGGAAGAGACGTGTTTGATCAATGATCATGTAACCTTATCTATTTACCTGGATATCGACAGGGTATTTCGAGACAGTATCCGATAGAGCAGCATCAAACATGTCATATGGGCGGCCTTCAAAGAGATCGTTGAGTCTCGTCTCCCATCTATCAAGCGCCTTGGGGGTGATGTGAGTTGCATTTGGCCCGTCTACCAGCTCATCAGTCCTTCTGCACCAAACTTCACAAACAAACAAACGAAGAGAAAGAAGTTCAGCTCCCAATTATTCATTCAGCAGGCCAAATAATCAATAAAACTAAGCTCAAACCCATGTAGCCCAATGAGTCAGACAGATGCATAATCTAGGCTGGAATTGGATGAAACAGTAAATCACCACCAACCACAGACATTAACAACAACAAAGAATCAGAATTGACACATTTGGTAACCAAGCTTCCATACCATAAATAGCCCATACAGCTTTCCTCCTCTCTGGTGTCATTAGCAACGTTCCTGCAATTGGAAACCAGAGGTCAGATATGATAAACTTACAGTTTCTGTGAATAGATATCACAGTCATCAATCATCACTAATTCGTGCTATGGTAGCTGTTCTTACTCTAGCAGATTCTCTCTTGCTAAAACCAGGGAAAAAGGATGGAATCTCTGAGCTAAGACTGTTGTTTTTAAGCAAATGATGTAATCAAGAGACGCCATGAATAAAATATACAATCAAAAGGGTGAAATGTTTGACTCTTTTGAGACCCAAATAATATAAATCTAAAGTTTTCAACACGAATTCAATCTATCAGTCATCATAAACAGAGCTGAAAACCAGGAGACAGATAAACTAATTAAAAAATTAAACAAAAGGACAAATAAACAGAGAAGCCGGAATTCGAATTACCCAAGTAAAAAGTCTTGGCGTACTCGGCGCAGACCTCACCGCACCTATCGTAAGCATCATTCAACAGATCCCAATTCGCTTCCCTTCCCGCCACTGCCTCCTCTTCCTCCTCCTCCACCACCGCCGTCCTCTTCTGCAGCTCCTTCACCAGCGCCGCCTGCTTCAGCACCACCTCATTCACCTTCTCCTCCGAAGATCTCGCCGGACTCGTCCGTCACCGTGGCGGCCACGGCAGCGCTGGAGTACACAGCAGACGCACCACCTCGATTACTCGACTTCGATGCCGCCATTCTCATCCTCCGATTTCCACCTCCCCCGGCGCCTCTAGGCCTGTTTCCGAGCTGAGAGGCTCCTCCGCCGGAGCCGATTCTAGGTATGGAACCGAGGAGGGCGGCGCCGGCAGCCATCGTGAAGAGAATTAGTTGTGTGGCTGTGGGAAGGAGAGAGTGTGTGACTGTGTGTGAAGAGAAATTGCCCTATTTTTCAGAGTTATAAGTTTTCCACAGTGTGTTCTCTGGTTTTCGAGTATTCGTTGATTTTCCGATTGAGTTTTGGGGTAAATATAATAAAGAGATAGGAAGAAAATGTGTGATGGAGAATGATTTTGGCGCTTTCCCTTTTCTCTTCTATATCATTTAAATTCTGCATTTGCTACCTTTTTTAATTAAAATTTGACATTTGGTCCTAATTAACCATTCATGGTAAATTGTAGTTTTGTTAAATGGGATAGCTTCTTGATTGAGAGTGTTTCATTGCCTATATAGTTTCTTGATCAAGAGACCCGAGATTTATTACTATCAGGACACCCCTTAGTGTCATGAATCGTTCCACCAAATATTATGCAAGATAAATTGTTATATTGGGGGCTATCGGGATTTGATACCAAGACCTTTCGGTCATCAAAGGCTTTGATACCATGTCATGAATCATTGCATCCTAATAACTCGAGTTGTTGGGAGAGGGTTCTAAATGGATCTTATATTGTTTACTAACACTATCAAACAAGTTGAACTTGAAATGTATATATAACCAACTCAATATTTAATCATGTATCTAGTCATTTGATCAAGAGTCCCTATGGTCACCCTTTTCTCGTTTTATTAACAAGTGTAAGATCTATGTCGAACTCTTTCTCAACAACTCGAGTTATTGAGCTTCCCTTCAATTTACCTTGGCTTACCGTTGGGGGTTAGGGCAGTTTCTAAGGCGTTTTGGGATCCGGTGGTGAGTTGCGTTACGAAGAGGTTGTCGGTTTGGAAAGCGAAACTCCTATCTTTTGGTGGACGCTTAACTTTGATTAAAAGTGTGCTCTCCAATCTTCCGGTTTATTACATGTCACTCTTTAAAGCCCCGGTGAGTGTGTTGAAACGGATCGAAGCCATTCAGTGCAGGTTTCTTTGGGAAGGGTGCTCGGAGGGGAGGACGCCCCACTTGGTGAATTGGAGGATGGTTAAGGCCCCAAAGGATTTGGGGGGTTTAGGGGTCCTTGATTTGAGAAGCATGAACTCTGCTCTTCTCGCCAAATGGACTTGGAGATTCGGGGTTGAGAAGACATCTTGGTGGCGGATTTTGATTGGGGTGAAGTGTGGTTACGGGGTAAGTGAATGGCGGGCTGTTTGGAGGGAAGGTGCGAGTGGATGGTCGGTTTGGAGGTGGATCGTCAACGAAAGTCCTTGTTTCTGGGAGTTTGGCTATTTAGATCCGGTGGGGGTTGGGTGTCTTTTTGGAGTGATTTTTGGGTTCAGGGGGGGTGTCTGAGTGTCCAATACCCGAGGGTCGCTGCTGCGGCACGATCTCCCGGGGCTAGGGTGTGTGATTATTTTTCTTTGTTAGACAGGTCCCGATGGCGGATTCCTTTGATGACAGACCTAAGGGGAGGTGCTGAGCAGGAGAGGAGGAGACTTATGCAGTTCCTCGATGCGGAGCTGACTACGGTTATCTCGGAAGGACCACCATGCTTGGTTTGGCCCTTGGAGTCCTCAGGTAGCTTTTCGGTCAGATCTTTGGCTAGGACGCTCATCAAGAGGAGGTTTCCTGGGTGTAGTTCATTTCCGGCGGAGGCGGTTTGGTTGCGTCATGTACCTACCAAAGTGAGCTGCTTAGTGTGGAAGGTGGCACTTGAGAGTTTAGCCACGATTGATAAGTTGCAACAACGGGGCTTCTCGATGCCAAACAGGTGTGTGCTATGCTTTGCGGATTGCGAGTCGATTCAACACCTTTTCTGGATGTGTCCTTTTGCTAGTCAGGTTTGGTCCTTCTTCAGTTCACGACTTTCCTTGCTGGGCCCTTTCCCACTTGATGCGAAAGGGTTCTTGTGGGCTTGGAAAGGATTGAACTGTGATGCTTGTTTTGCTCCGTGTGTTAGGATGTTGGCGCATAGTGTTCTTTGGGTGCTTTGGTCCGAAAGGAACAATCGGATTTTTCGGGATAAAGCTGATGAGCTACAGGCTGTGATTCACAGGATTGTTTTTTGGGTTGGGTTATGGGGTAGGGTGGGAGGCCTAATTTCTCCTGATATCTTGGTTAGATGGCAGAGGGTGTGCGGAATTCAAAGGGAGCCAGATTAGTGGTGAGTGGGGGTTGGAGTTTTGGGGGTTTCTTGTGCAGATTTGCCATCATGTTTTTGTTGTGAGGCTGCTGCAGTTTTCTGGGTTTACAGAGGTTTTTGGGGGCTGCTGTTCCTGGATGCAGTTTTGACCCGGTTTGGGTTGGCCTCTTTGAGGTTGTAAATTGTTCCTTTTTTGTGATTAATACAAAGCATACTTTCATCAAAAAAACAACTCGAGTTATTGAGATATAACAGTTCATGACATGCATCATAACCTTTTATGACCAAAAGGTTTGCTTGGCATCCGAATAGCATACAATTTGTTGTACAAGATTTATCGAAATTCTCCAAATAAGAGCAACAACATATCCAACTAGTTAAATTGTATACTAGCTAGTTAAGGCATGAATAACAATAAATTATGAGTTCAAATCATAATCTCCACACAAGTGATTGGTGTCATAAAAAAAAAAATCTAACCGCCGTGAAAGTAAATTGCCAAAATAACTATTTTTTCCCCTAATGCAAAAATGATTCACTAGAGCAATAATAGAGTTTGTGCAAATTACTTTTGCCTTGTGCAACTAAGGGACCGTTTGGTTGATGGAATTGGGTCTGGGAATTCGGTCTCAATTCTCGGTCCACTGAGAATTGATCCAAATAATTGCACTACAATTCTCAGTTGACTGGGAATTGAAACCCAATTCCACCAACCAAAGTGACTTGATCATGTGACTCAAAAACTCAAAAGAATCCAATCAAATTAAGGAATCGGTGGTTGAAAACATTATCAATGAAAGTCCACCAGCATTAGTACAATATATTAACACTTGCTAAAAATTCCATAATGGTGCATTATCTTCGTGTATATTACTATATATCCATCTCCTCTATTTAAAAATTAAAATGTTATAGAAAAAAAAAAATAAAGGGGGTTGTGTTGTGGGCAAAAGGCCAACTTGGGAAGTAGGAATATCCTCTCCAATATTACATTCTCGTGGATACTATCCACCACCATCCTTTCAATTATTTTGAGTACCATACACCACTTTTTATTTTATTTTTATGTTTATCTCCTACTACCGTAGCGGCACAATGGTGGTTGGACTTGTTCATGTACATGTATTATGTGTATCGTTAATAATTATTATTATCAGTGGCGAAGTTAAGGATATCTACTCCCTGACCCGTAGTAGTTCTGATTTAATTGTCATGATGTAAAATTAAATCCGGCAAAGTCACACAATCGTTGTTCATATATATGTAAAACACACAATGTTGGTTTTATAAATCTTGTTTTAATTGGGCAACCATTAAAAAAATATCAAATAAAAGTGTCACTGGTTCGTTCCAAAGAGGTACTCCAAACTTCCCCTATTAATTTATTATATGCAAAAACATCGTTCCTTCCCTGAAAAGGATTGAGAATGACTGAATGGATCTAATCTCCCATTTAAGTAATAATTATTCCTTTATTTTAAGGAGCAGTCCACGTTGTAAACGGCAGCTCGGACTTCCAATTATCCCTTTTTAATACATTTTTAATTAATATTAGTGTCATCAATGGTTTTAGCAAACATAAGTGAGCTTAATTAGTCGGCACATAAGAGAATATTCCAATATACATTGCGAGTCACTCTCACTAGCTACCGGCTAAGTACTGCTAACGCTATATGTTTTGTATTATATTAATGAGCCTAAACTGAATTAAGTATGATCCTCATTCCTGCAGTTTTTAATTAGCCCATTATTAGTTTTTTTTTAATGTTTTTTTAGGAGCTGAGTTGGTGTCGGGGCAGGTTATGGTTAAGAATGTTGTTACTGAGGTCGATCGATTTCTAGTTTGGTAGTAGCATGACATGAGTTGTGTCGTTGAGGATTATTTGAAGTTGGGTGAGATTGTTAGGTAGTGTCAAAATTTTGTTCATCTCATTTATGTTATTACTTATTAGGAATGTTACGACAAAATAAAATATATACAAATGTGAGTGTACATGTTTTGGTTAGATAATCATGTTTCTTTATGCCATTACTCTGAATTTTTAATCTTCTTTAATTGGATGGAAAATGTACTTATGATGTGCTCACATGAATATTAATCATTATATGACAACTAATATGATAATCATTTTTATTAGCGATATATTGCATTTTATCTTTGCTTGTTATGAGTCCTCCTAATCATTTTTATTTAATGCATTCATGTACACGTGTCAACAAAGGGATCAAGTGGAGAGAATAATTAACAACAACATTGTGCACTAATCATTATTAATCAATATTTATATATATTGCTAAAATTGATTATCGAGTTCATTTGATAGTATTTCAGCTAGTAATTCTATTTATGGAAATGAACAACATTTTACTATTCGCTTAAAAAAAAACATAAGAACACAAAATAGGCATTCACTGTTCAAAACTGGCAAGCTTCCAGCAATAATTTTCGATTCACAACCACTGTAGTTGTACGTGAATGGCTTAATTATGATGATCGCTCAAATGAAGCAATATTGACAGCACATACGTCTTCTTCATGGTCGCCAATTCCCATTTTTCATCCTATTTACTGTTCAGTACAGAACTACCACTGTTCCAGACTAATTAGTCCGGAACAAAGTTCGATCTAAAGGATCGATAAGTGAAAAATTAGAATATTTGTTTTTTATGGGGTGCCTTAAAATTTTGTGAAGGCGTGTAAACAAAAGATAGTAAACGTCGAGGTAAAGTGAGGACAAGACATATGTATTAAGAGTAAGGGGAAACAGAAAGGTATTGATTGGAGTTATCCGTAGACGATTAAATGAAGTATTGGATGTATAACATGTAAGGTGTAAGGACCCCATATATATGTTATGTAGTAACTGAGTTGGGTTATGTTCCATTCAGCATCAAGGATGTAGTCACTTATCCATTTATATAGTGCGTTGAGATTCGGGTCAGTCTTCACGTGCCATCTACTAATTGGTGCTCCAATTAAGAATTAATCACACTAGTACAATGCTTGCACCCAGTTTTTTTAATTAGGTCTCATAAGACTGATTAAGCAAAATGAATTGAACAAACCACTAATGAAGTCATTAGTTTCACGAACCATATTGCATCCTAATAACTAAACGAAAGCCCATGAAAGGGGATTGAAGTTTGCAAAGGTCCACCAAGCCTTATACAAGATAAATTGTTATATTGAGTTATCGAGATTCGATACCTTGACCTCTCGGTCATCAAAGGCTCTGATACCATGTCACGAACCGTTGCATCACAATAATTGAGTTGTTGGGAGATGGTTCTAAATGAATATTATAGTGTTTACTAACCGTTAGCATCAGCCACTTGCTGAAAAGATGTAAGAATTTAACATATAGCGGATACATGCCTAAGTAAATGATTGTACACAACATAGCATACGTGCCTAAATTGGATAACCCCACGACTCCAAATTTACAATTAATTGGTAAAGAAATTAAAGTATAGACAAGTGACAAAAGTACATGTGCACATCCGCAAAAGGAGGGTACCATTACGAACTTATGTATGTATGCACCTAACTCAAACTATTGTCTTAGATTGCGCCATAGTGAATTTTCCTAATTAAAGTAGCATCTTCATATTAGCTATGTTAACGTATATGGTTTATATATATTCCAGGAATTCAATTAATTAAGTGGAAAATCATAAATGATTATCCGAGTTAGACGGATAGACCAATAAAGATTCAAGCAAGAGGAGATTGACTTGGATAGAGATCTTTGTACATTATTGGCTCCATATAGGTTGTTCCTTGCAAGGTGGGTGACAAATGGCGTAGTTGTGAATGTAGGGTGCAAGGCGAATATGAAACGGATAACATAGAAGTATTCGGGTGAGCCCCTAAATCATTTTTACCAAGCGTAGGGTCTGATGTATGTTTGTCATGTCGTTTGCTAAGTGGGTGATCCCATATATATAGGGCCACTGTGGCATGGGCCAGAGCCCTACGTACGTATCAATTCCTAAGTGACATCCTGGTTATTAGACATCATCTTAACCGTCAGATAGAGACCTAGGCTTAGGCGGGTGGTTGGTTGGTGTACGTAAGGACATGTTGGATAATTTGCCTCTAACGGGATTTTGATAGGTATGTGACTGATGCGGTATAGTGATCGATGAATGTGACAATACGAGCACTATGGTGAAAGGACTCCGGTACCCCAAGTCCCAACCCACTAGTGTGCAAACTAAAGCAATAATTAACCTATCAAAGACGGATCATTATTGTGATAATTGAGCATCGTTAAAAATGGTTTTGGCTGTCATCTCTCCACGAGGTTATACCACCAACCAAAGGCGCTAAGTGCTTTCATTTCTTGTCTCTATTTGGCTCCAAAGATCCATCCTTTGATTTTGTTTGCGTCCCATCCAAAAACAACGACTTATACAGACAACTTTCTCAAACACACTAGAGACCTGCATGCTGTCATATATATCCCCCATCAATAATAATAATAATAATAATATAATAATAATAATATATAAATAATAATACAAAAAATAATAATAATTAATAATAATAATAATGGAGCTAATTAAATATAGAAATTATAATAATGAAATATACGCACCAGCCTCTGAGTTCAACACTTGTAATCAATTATCATGGGACAAAAGGGAACGATGCTGAACCATCCCAACAGCGTTTGCCAAGTGGCTTTTATCTATTATTTAATAATAGGTAAAATAGCACGTTGCCCCCTCTACTCTGCCAACATAACAAATAGCCTCCCTATACTATAAATTACTCTTTTTACCTCTTCCTACTTTAGTCACTTTGTCATCCTTTCGTTTCAAGTTTCATCTTCGTAACGTTAAATCTGGACACATCCGCACACCAACGAACAGATATATCGGAGGTAGGAGACGAAGGGTTGGTCAGGGAGGTATCACAAAAAGTATGATGAAATATGAAGGATTTTATAACCACGTATTTCATCTTATTTAATTATATATATTTATATCCCCAATTAAAACTGCTTAATAAGCTAGTACATGGCTATTGGAGCTAACGTGGTGTACTAAATGCACATCAATTAACGTCATGAAGACGAAATTTGGAACAGAAGGACCCCAAACGGCAAAGTGATTGAAGTAGGAGGGAATAAAAAGAGCAATTTATAGTGTAGGGGGCTATCTGTTAAGTTGACAAAATAGAGGGGGCCAAAATGCTATTTTACCTTTTTTAATTATTGGGTGGCTGTTTTTTTTTTTTTTTGACAGAGGTGGCTGTTTATTTGACGAGATTGCAATTGCATGCTAGGCGTACGTTTACTGTGCAAACGTGAACGAATTTAAGCCATAATAATTTGTGCCAGCTGTGACGTGTACTATGTTTTCCCTTTTAAGTACCTTGGGGATACAACCTTTTATCAGTAAGTACACTTGTCTTACATAATTTATGAATAATAATATTTCTCACTTGCCAACGTACGACAGACATTTTGGGCAAAAATAAAGGATATATTATATTATGATTTATTGCTAAAATATTTTGTGATGATTACTTTGTTTTTGTAAAATAATACGGTGTAAATGTCTATCTTTCATTCACAATTAAATGAGTATCGAAAATTCTAAGCAAGTTATAGAATATATCATTGGATGACTTGACCACTAGATCGGATAATAAAATAGAATAATCAAGCCAATAGACATAATATTATGTCTTAGGCCAAGCTATGTAAGTATTCAATTGCACAATTGTCTTTTTAATAAATATACTCAATTTTGACAATGAACCGGTGCATCGTGGCCCGACATAATGTGGTGTATGAGATTATTGTTGAGTACTTGGCTTCTTCTAGTGGAGAAAGAAGGGAAAAAACTTTATATATCTTGGTTGGATGATTGGGCTTATGGAGTAGCCGCAAAAGGTTATTTTTGAAAGCTAGCCCAACTTCATTTTGGGCTTTAGCCCATTAATACGCTTACAAGGATGGACCTCAGCTTCAATTTTAGATCTCAAACTGATGGCCAAGTCATCATTTTAGGTAATTAGCTTTATAATGTTGTTTGTTTGGGGTTTGTACACAATCGTTTCATATCCTTCAAAATAAATCGATGAATCTTATAAATTTCAAAATCGTACAGAATCATACAAAATCATCTCACAATCAATTTTTCAGCTGAATTGCGTTGTGAGTATGTCAAGTCAGTAAAAAAAATTACATGTGAAAGGTCCACTTAAACAAACCATAACTTGATTATACTTAACCAGACAAAGATTCTAAAATCATAGTAATTTAATTTCCATGAATTATTCATTAAAAAAAAATATCTCATGAATCTTACAAATTTTGAGGAATCTCACTTTCAAACTTTAAAACGACATCATGATATTTTTTTTTATCTACACTTTATGTTAACTTTGTTCACGGCATAGGTCAGGACAATACCAAACATATCTCGTGATAATCTTTGTTGGGATGATTTGGATTAACTTGGTTTAGCCATCTTGGATCGTCTAACCATGCTTTTTTAGTTACTATTCATGTCTCATGTGTAAATATTGGACTTTTTTCTACCGCCGGTGCTTTGGATGTTCTATCTCTAATTTGAATATTAGCTAAACATGTAAAAATCTATCTGGAACCCTTAAAAAACTTACAAATAGTCCAAACAAACTCTGATCCAAACACTATTGGACCTCCATATTCTTTCATTATTTTGGTTGTGAACCGAACTAGACTAGCTCCCGACACCCGATTCAACCATCCAATCTAGTCCGTTCTAAACCATAAACCTCTCTATTAAAATATCGTAATATAACGAATCTTTCTTTGTAAAAAAAGAATGGATTACAATCAACCTGAACAAAATTTTCAACTCCTCACTTGATATCTTCTAAAATCTAAATCATGTAATTAGATCTACCTAAGTTTTACACCCTTTTCTTATATTGTATCATAATAAACAATTTACACAATTTTATGAACATGAATCAAAACGTCGTCGTTCCAACTCATTGTCTTCCATATGTTACCCGGCGGCTCGCTCCAAAAATTCTCGGTCAACGCAAGAATCTCCTCCGTTGACTCCAAATCAAATTCCCCCAATTCATCCTCCTCTGCCCTAATGTTGATTTCTTCCCCTGACTCCAAACTCTCCCCTGCATCCGCCGCCGCCGTAGCTTCCGTGCCCGATTCCGGCAAAAAATCAACCAAATTACTCAGACTATCACGAGATTCACGACGCTTCGGTTTCTGGAACTTAAATTCGACTTTGCAGATGACGAAATCGTTGTCCACGGCTCCGACCAGCGAGAACTCTCTCATCGACCACATCCCGTCGATGAGCTCGTCTTCCTTTCTGTAGACGAAGAACCGCTTCTTGAATCTTTCGTCTGTTTTCACATTCTCGCTGACATTGAGCTCCCACGTGCCGCCGCCGGCGCGGCGGTGGAATCGTCGACCGCCGCGCTTCTTCAGCCTGGCGAAAGCGTAGAATCGGTTGCCGTTGTTATTGTCGAACATCTCCCACGGCTTCTGGTTGCCGTAGATGTCGATTTCCGGGACCAGGTTGGACGGAATGGGGATGATTTCTCCGTGGAGTTTTAGCCAGAGGTAGTCGACTAAGTCTTTTTTCCGACGGGTTGAAGTTGCGGAGGTCTACTGCCGCCGCCGTCGCCGCCATGATCGTAATTCAAGAATCTAAGTGAATAAAATCTGAGGCAGGGTTTATCTATATATGTAGTTGCCTGCGATTGTTTGCCGCTCTATTAATTCCTTATTCAAATAGGATTTCTGGGTTCAGTAAAAATATTATCAATTTATTTATCCTTTTCCTTTTTAAGTGTTTGAGAATAGGAAGAAGTCTTTGCCTTTTAGTTTATATATATTCTGTGTTGTACTTGGAGTGGGTTTTTTTTTTTAAATTAATTATTTAATAAAACGTTCGGTTAATTATTTTTACGGTCCTCTAATTTTGAGTTAAGTATTTAAATGGTTGCATACTTTAAAATCAAGTGAAACCACAATTCCAATCTCATGTTGTAGATAAGCCGGCTAAAATTTCGGTTTTGTAGTTTTGTGGATATGATTACATAACAATGTGTCATTAACAGTAATTTTATCCACAAAACTATAAAACTCGTTGATATTTTGGGTTATGCAGCCATATCATTCATTCTCATGCATGTTTATTCGTGATGTCTCCCTCTCGTCAAAGTAGTGAATTGGGCTCATGAGCCAGGCATTTAGCAAAGCTACACATGGGTTTATTTCATTAGGTTGATGAATTATACCGTTTAAAAGTGGTGTGATTCATCATTAAATCAATATCAAGATATGAAAGGTATCCTTATAATACCGTCCAATATATTTCAAAGATAATTTGATTAATCACTGAATTATATATAAAAAATTACTCTATGCTAATTAACAAACTACTTCTCTATCGATGTGATTGATCAATAACACATACAATTAAGCATGCCCAAATTATTGCAAAGAAATGTATGTTGAATTCAAATAAAATTATATTCAAGTTATATTTTAAAATATTATAACCATATGTGAAAAAGCTAAAGTAGGAGTATAAACCAAACTCGCCACAAGTAAACATTATAAAAAATATCTATAATTAGGGTGATATTATATGATGTTCATGTTTTACTCATGTAGTTCGTATTTTAACATAAACTGAAAAATATTTTCCTGATAAAAAAATAATAATTATACCAAAGACATTAGTAAAAATTAGTTTATGTTAATAAAAATGGATTGCATTAGTGAAATATCGATTGTATTATTAAAATCAGTCTGTGTAAATAAAATACGAAGTACATTATTAAATACGAACTACAATAATATAAATTTGGAACATAAAAAAAAATGGATTGTGCCTAGTATACATATTGACCAAAATTAATGTACAAGGCTAAATTTGGAACATAATTGTTTTTGAAAGACTAGCAAATTATGATTATCTGAAGGATAAATTAGGCTTAGCCTAACCCTTAGTCTATACTACATGTAACATTTAGAATATATGCACTCATACATGTCCTTTCACGACAAATCAGTGTTCACCTGAGATTTGTCTAGTTTGGCATATCTTGCTCATTACCTTGGAATCGTTCGATCAGTTCCCCTAATCAAGTCATATACAAATTTTATTGTCAGAAATCAGGCCCATGTAATACACCAACAATGGCTAGCATGTATTGGGCTGAAAGAAGTAGTTACTGGACTTTCTATCTCCATTTGGAGGTGAGTTTGTGTGGTGTGTTTATTGTTAATCAACCTCTCTTACAAAAAAAATATTTGTTAATCATCCTCAAATATGGAATAAGAACGTTGCTGTTGCTGCTTGTTAGACAGTCTCATAATTTTTCTTCACCTACTATGGGTGAACGATCTCTGAATTGGCTGGATAAGGCACTTTATTGTATTTGTTTGATTACTACTCATTAATGAATTGATGAGCTTTTACCCTTTTAAAAAATCATCCTCATATATACCTTTGTAATGTTAAATATTAACACAGACTCACGATTGGCAATTCGAGGAAATGATCTAAACCTCATACATAAAGTGTCAATAATAAACATCACATGGTAAGGTATAAGCTTTTTATTTATATGAGACATAATTCCAACAAGGAGATATTAATAAGAGGTTTTTATTCAAAATGAATGTCTAGTTTGTCTTTTGGATGAAAAGTCATCCGAACATCTCTTTATGAGATGTATTTTAGCTAAACAATTGACTCTTTGTGTTAATATTAACAATAAGGTTCACAATTCAAAATGTGTAATTTACTGTTGGAGAAAATTGTTCAGACTTAATCAGAGTACCCAAATTAAGGTAATACTACTTTGGTGACACATTTGGAAATCAAGAAATATCGTCGTTTTTTATTTTAAACAATTTTTTCCGGATATTCTTGCCATTCAGTTTCAAGTTTAATTATTAGAAGATGAAGAATCTCACAAAAGGGCTCAAGCGACAAAAAATGATTTAATATCTACTCGAGTATTCAACTCGGACTTTAGGAATTGTCACTTACCTTTCAATTTTATTATTATTAAAGTTGATGGTGGCATATGTAAGGAAGCAGGGAGAGCTATTGGTTTCATTTTTTTAATCAGACGAACAAGTTGTCTTTGTAGAATAAATGTTTCGAAACAGTTTGTAACCCTTTTACAATCGAGTGCATTGCAGTTAGGGAAGCTCTGCGTTGGTGCCTCCAAGTCAGGATGATGAAAATGCATATTGACTGTGATGCAAAAGCCGTCCAAAAGTAGTTCTTGGATAATAAAGTGATGCACCTGGTGGTTGGGGTAATTATCCAAAAAATTAGACAACTAATTGCAAAATTTACAATAATTTTGTACGTTCCATTCTCAAGTTCTCTTTTTTTTTTTTTGAAAATATTCTCAAGATCTCAGAACCAGCTTGCTCACTATGTTGAAAAGATCACACTTGGTTTTCTTCCAAACTCTTCTGATCTAATTAATCTCACTTTATTTTCCACAATTAATAATTGTTAAAGTATTATAACCATGAAAGACGATTTTTATCTTTGTCTCTCTCCATTTTTTTATTATCTAGGTTGATTCGCTATCTATAGTTCTCCTTCAATGGGAGTCGCCTCAGCAAAAAAACAAAATTCAGGTTTGACAATTAGTTCATGCGTTTTAAATTTAAGCTCATTGGCGATTCTCGATCTGTAAAAATTGGTATTTGAAATGGTATGAGAAAAATTTAAGTACAAAGATAAAAAGTCATTTTTAAGTGATTTCTACCATTAACAAAGATAAAAAATTTCAACTTTATAATTTTGAAATTAAGTTTTTCTAAACAATAAAGACAAAAAAATAGCATTAGGTTTTTGCAATTAACAAATTCACATATCTATACTTTTTGTTGATTGTAAGTCTTCTCCTTCGTTGCATCACTTCGGTATTGTGGTGTTATTCTAACTAGTAACTACTAACCGTGCCGGAGGAAGCCTTCTTCTTCAGTGCATCCGTGAGCAGCAAACCCTCAGCGGTCATCTCTTCATCCTCAGCAACCTGCAAAACGAGTATATAATATATCAGTAACCAGCACCAAACACATAATTGTATGGTTCCATTCGGTTCAGCTCGTTGCAAAGCTCTCCAATAGCAAGCAAACCACCATCTTTTTCACGATAATATTTGGGCTCAACTGGACATTCATCATACATAACGATAAAAATAAATCTAAAAAAACATACCAAGAAATAGAAAACACAAAAAATTCTTTTTTTAGTAAAAAACAAAAAATACCTTATGAAAACTTCAAAAATATAGTGGATAAACTTCTTAAATCTTAACGATGTTATCCTCAATCGGTAAAAATTGGTATTGGAAATGATATGAAGTAGATTTAAATATAAAGATAAAAAGTCATTTTTCATGTGATTTCTACCATTAATGAAGATAAAAAATTTTAACTTTATGATTTTGTAATTAGACAAAAAAATAGCATTAGGTTTTTGCAACTAACAAATTCACATATCTATACTTTTTGTTGATTGTAAGAGTTTTTCTTCGTTGCATCACTTCGGTATTGTGGTGTTATTCTAACTAGTAACTACTAACCATGCCGATGGAAACCTTCTTCTTCAGTGCATCCGTGAGTAACAAACCCAGCTTTCATCTCTTAATCCTCAACAACCTGCAAAACGAGTATATAATAATCGGTAACCAGCACCAAACACGGAATTGTATTGTTCAATTCGGTTCAACTCGTTGCAAAGCTCTCCAATAGCAAGCAAACCAGCATCTTTTTTAAGTTAAGGTTTGGGCTCAGCTAGACATTTATCATACCTAACGACAAAAAAATAATTTAAAAAAACATACCAAGAAATAGAAAACACAAAAAAAAAACCCTTTTTAGTAAAAAACAAAAGGTACCTTCTGAAAACTTCGAAAATGTAGTGGATATTTCATTAAAAAAATGTAGTGGATAAACTTCTTAACGATGATATCCTCTTCCCGTTCCCTAACCAACTTCCTAAGAAAATCCATTGGCACAATCATTGGACTATACTAATCTTCATTGATATCTGAATATGAAAACAATACTATATAAAATACTTCATTAAGAATTGTTGGGGATTTGATGTGTGAATGAAGGAATGAACTAAGTGGTGTTGAATACCACATTGTTAATTGATGGGAAAGTGGAGCTAGATATAAGAAATCAAGCCCACTAAGGTTGGTAAAAGGCTTGAGGTGGTGATGGGACCTCGCGCAATCGTCGTCGCCTCGCCTCGCCCTCGGATTCGGTCAAAAGATTTGATTCAATTCTTTTCCTGCCCGGCCGATTCGGTTTGACTGAAAAGTCATCCAGAATCTGCGGTTTAAATCCAAACCAGAATCAGGTTTTAAACCGGTTCATAGGCGAACTGATGTGACCTTATTTAGTGCATTTTAAGCCCTCGATTAGCCTAAGGATCTCCCATGTTTGATCTCATTTTGCCATGATTAAATATGCTTTTATCGAAGTTTTATGCAAAAATGCTCTTTTGTTGTCCGGTTTCCACTTTGAGGCCAATTCCGTGTCTATTGAAGTTGTTTTCTTTGCATTTTCAGGATTTGGCATTGAAGTACTGGTGACAAGGAGCACGAAGGATCAAACGGGAGGTCAATCGGAGCTAGGACGGAGGAGATATGGCCGTTGCAAAATCGAGAAAAGTGCATAGCTTCATACTTGAGTTTTCGGCGAGAATCTCATAGTTCTCGCCGAAAACCCTCGGTTTGTCACAAAGAGGAGGCTGCCAGCATTTCGGCATTGGATTTGTGAAGGAGTTTTCGGCGAAAACTTCCAGAGTTTTCGCCGAAAACCTATGAAGGATGCCAAAGCTGCTCGGTGATTTGCAAAGAGATTTTCGGCGAAAACTTGTATAGTTTTCGTCGAAAAATTCATGTGTTTCTGGCGGTACTATTTAAAGCGGCAATTGGCAAAAATCAGGGAGTCATTCATTCATTATTATTATTACACGCGACTCTCATCACCTCTCTCTCAATTCACCATCGCCGATCATCAACCTCTCCTTTCATCCGATCATCCTTCCTCTTCCTTTGTTGATCAACTTGGAGATCAAGGAGCTAAGTGAAGTCCTCCATACTTTAGATTGAAGCTTGAAGGACCAAGTTGCAAGATCCTCCATGGAAGCAAGGATGGTCTCCTCTACTCAATTTCAGGTTTCTTCCATGGTTATGCTAGGCTAAGCTTAGGTTTAGTTTAGTGGGGGATGGATCAAGCTAGGATAGGTGATTGATTGAATGGATTGAGTTTCTTATAGCCATTTGTGTAAGATGATGATCCTAAACCTTGTGCTTTGTAGCCATTAGAGCTTGACTTGTTCTTTTGGTTTTGTTTATGTCTTTCAATACACGAGAATGGTTGATTGATGTTGATCTAAGGTGTTTGGATTGTAATTGAATGATTTGAGAGATTGGATTATGCAATTGCAACCATTTTGAGCTTGTTTTCCTTGTTGTCATTTTATCAAACACTTGGTGTGCATTTAGTTTTCTTTCATTTGAAGGTTGAAAGACCCTTTTGATTGCTAGACTAGTGTTATATGATTGACATGAGAGTGTCTTGCATCATTTACCTTGTGTTAGATGAATGTTAGCATGGAGATTAAGTGTTGAGCATTTCATTGAGCTAGCTAAGGCACTCCATTCCCTTTGTTCACATAGTGAAAACATGGTGCATTTGGTCTAGGAGTAGAGAGTCAATTGTGCGAGAGTTTGTTGATTCTACTTGAGTGAATTGCATGGTCATTAGTTTACACATCGTTGCTTGAGATTCAATCCAGCTTTCATGAACCTTGAGCTTGAAGAAACCCTTTGCTAAGCTAACCTACTTCTCTCTTGTTGATCCTCAATTTTACTTGTTAGTTTTGCCTTGCTTGTTTATGCTTTTGACTTGTTCTCACTCAAAACCAAATCTCAATTCAAATGTTTAGACCGTTCATGAACCTTGTGAGTATTAGCTTATGAGAGGACCTCGTGGAATACGACCTTGATTGTTGTGAGTTGAAATCTTGCACATCAAGTTTTTGGCGCCGTTGCCCGGGAAGTTGTCGTTGATCTCTTCATTTCCATTGTGTACCATTTCAGCTTCTTCCAAACGAGACAAGTGATCGGCGGCTACATTCTCGGATCCTTTCTTATCCCAAATCTCAATGTCAAACTCTTGCAACAAAAGAACCCATCGAATCAATCTTGGTTTAACATCGGTCTTAGATAGAAGGTACCTCAAATCTTGGTGATCCGTGAAGACGATCGTGTGAGAAAGCACCAAGTAGGACCTAAACTTATCAAAAGCAAACACTATAGCCAAGAACTCCTTCTCCGTAGTTGTGTAGTTCCTTTGAGCTTCATTGAGAGTCTTACTTGCATAGTATATTGGATGGAATCTTTTGTCGATTCGTTGGCCTAGAACCGCTCCAATAGCGTAATTGCTAGCATCACACATTAACTCAAACGACTTTGACCAATCCGGAGCAATGAGTATAGGAGCATTCGTGAGCTTACCTTTGAGGAGTTCAAAGGCTCGCATGCATTCATCATCAAATCGAAATTCCACATCCTTCTCGAGAAGCCGAGTCATAGGAGTAGTTATCTTGGAGAAGTCTTTAATGAAGCGTCTATAGAAACCGGCATGCCCCAAGAAACTTCTCACGGCCTTCACGGAGGAGGGTGGAGGGAGTTGAGAGATGATCTCTAACTTTGCCTTATCAACCTCAATACCTTTTCTAGAGATCTTGTGACCAAGAACAATCCCCTCGTTGACCATGAAATAACACTTCTCCCAACTTAATGCGAGATTGGTCTCTTCACAACGATGCAACACCTTCTCAAGGTTCCTCAAACAAAGATCAAACGAGTCCCCAAAGACCGAGAAATCATCCATGAACACTTCCATGATATCTTCCACAAAATCAACAAAGATAGCAAACATACATCGTTGGAAGGTAGCAGGAGCATTGCACAATCCAAATGGCATTCGGCGATAAGAAAACGTACCAAAAGGGCATGTGAATGTGGTCTTCTCGATGTCCTCCGGAGCAATCGGTATTTGGAAGTATCCGGACATTCCATCTAAGAAGCAATAGTACTCGTGACCGGAGAGACGCTCGAGCATTTGATCCATGAAAGGTAGAGGAAAATGATCCTTCCTAGTGGCCTCATTGAGTCGACGATAATCTATGCAAACACGCCACCCGGTGATCGTCGGGATGAGCTCATTCTTGTCATTAGCTATCACCGTGATCCCTCCTTTCTTGGGAACAACTTGCACGGGGCTAACCCAAGGACTATCCGAGATAGGGAAGATAATCCCTGCATCCATAAGCTTAATAACCTCTTTCTTCACGACCTCCTTCATGTTCGGATTTAACCTTCTTTGAGGTTGCACAACCGGCTTGAAATCTTCTTCCATAAGGATCCAATGTGAGCAAAAGGTGGGACTTATACCTCGAATATCCAAGATGCTCCATGCAATAGCTCTCATGTACTTCTTGAGGAGCTCCACTAGACGGTCCTTTTGCTCGGGTAGGAGCTTAGAATTGATGATGACCGGTAGCTTAGAATTTGGCATGAGAAAAGCATACTCCAAATGTGTGGGAAGAGGCTTGAGCTCAAGAGTAGGCGGTTCTTCATAGGAGGTCTTCACCCTTTCCACCTTCGGGAGAGCAACAAAAACCGTTTCACTCTCGAACTTGTCTCTCCCTTCATCAAGGTAAGCCACTTGAGCTTTTAACTCCGGGGTATCCAAATGTTCTTGCACGTTCGTTCTAAGGCAAACTCCAAAGAATCTCGACACACGAAGTTAGAAATACTACACACACTAGCCGAAGCAATAGTATCACAAGAGTACTCTAAATCATCTTGTGCATGAGCAAACTTCATGCCATCGGCTATGCAAAATGTGACACTCTCTTGTCCTACTCTCAATGTCAATTTTCCATCATGCACATCAATCAAAGCACATGAAGTAGCTAATAATGGTCTACCAAATATCAATGAGACATCCACATCATCGGTATCTATGACCGCAAAGTCAACTAGGAAGACAAAAGGGCCTACTTTAACTAGCACATCATCAACAATCCCCCTAGGACTCTTGGTCGACTTGTCCGCAAGTTGAATGTACATACGAGTAGAACGAAGATTAGACAACCCTAGCTTCACAAATATGCAATAAGGCATGACATTGATACTAGCACCTAGATTCGCAAGACCATTAGCAAGAGAAATATTACCAATAGCACAAGGGATAGTAAAGGTACCCGGATCCTTGAGCTTTTAGGTGGATTCTTAAAGAGAACGGCAGAGCATTCCTCATTGAGGTGGACTAGAGATGTCTCCGGTAGCTTTCTCTTGTTGGTGTAGAGTTCTTTCATGAACTTAGCATATTGGGGCATCATAGTCATTGCTTCGGGAAACGGAAGAGAGAATTGCATTTGACTAATCCGCTCCACAAACTTCTTGAAAACCTTCTCAAGGCCATCCTTCTTCAATCGAGATGGGTATGGAGGCTTAGGCTTGTATGGAGATACAACCGGTGCGGGAGGAGAGACCAGTGGTGTACTCGATGTAGCCTTACTAGGTTCCTTGGCAACCTTAGTGCTCACATTACCCGTAGGAGGTTCGACTTCAACCTCAACTTCATCCGAAGGATCATTAATATCATCATCATCAACCATTAGATTAGGATCTTGTACCTTTTGGGAGTCAATTGGGGTAGAGGTTGTATCTTGCAAGGGTCTTCCACTTCTCAATGTCACTACCTTGCAATGCTCTGGACCTTTGGGGTTGACCTCGGTATTGGAAGGTAAAGAGCCCGAAGTTCTCTCCGAAAGTGCCTTAGCAATATGACCCATTTGATTCTCCAAATTTGCAATTGAAGCTTGTTGATTCTTGATAAGTTAAATCATTGCCGCATTGGTGTCTTCTTGGGAGATTGAAGAACCACCCTCTTTGTTTTGAGAAGGCTTGGTGAAACCGGGCGGTCCATTACCCTTATGATTATACATCCCCGGTGGATTAGACCCTTGCTCACCACCTTGGTTACCTTGATATTGGTTGTCTCCTTGGTTACCTTGCTTTTGATTTCCCCATTGATTCCATAGGTTTCCTCCTTGGCTACCTTGATTGTACCCCTTGTAACCTTGGAATCCTCCTTGATTACCTTGGTTGTAACCCTTGTTATAACCACCACTTTGATTACCTTGGCCTTGGTACCCTTGGTTAGGCTTGTTGTACCCACCTCCTTGGTTCCAAGGACGGTTGTAGTTACCCCCTCGATAGTTCCCTTGGGGTTGAAATTACCATGGAATCCTTGACCTTGTGCGAAGCTTACCTCCTCATTGTGGTCGCCTTGGCTAAGCTCGAAAGTGGTGGAGGGGCAAGCACTGACATCGTGGCCCTGGCCTCCACAGCATTCACAACAATATATCGAAGCAACCGGTGGATTACCCAAATGAGATGATGAAACCTTAGAGGGATGCTTAGGCATACTAAGATTGCTTACTTGAGAGGCCATGGCATCAATCTTGGACATGAGGAGAGCAAACATGGGGTCATCTTCATCACGATGTCCCGGTAACTTAGGCTTCTTCCCATAGCTAGTCGAATCCTTTGGTGGATCAACACTTATGGCTCTAGAGTCGTAGTGAGTATCACTTCCATACTTGGACCTAGGAGGTTGTTGTCGAGACCAACTCCTTGTCTTGTTGGCCATCTCCGCGAAGAGTTCTAGAGCATCTTCGGGAGTGAGCATCCTTAAATCACCTCCGGCGGCTTGGTTGATCATCCTTGTATTCTCAAAGTCAAGGGACCTAGCAATGATATCCGCCAAGATCCATTCGGCGAAGTTGTGATGAGGACAAGACCGAAGAAGGGCTTGGAACCTATTCCAAGTCTCATGGAAGAGCTCTCCCTTGTGTTGTGTGAAGTGGTTGATACGATCTCGGATTACATCCGTCATATAAGGAGGAAAGAACTCTTCGAGGAAAGCTTCGGCTAGTCCCTCCCATGTAGTGAATGTTCTACTAGGTTGGTTCTCCAACCAAGACTTGGCTCTACCTTTGAGGGAGAAAGGGAAGAGTCGGAGTCGCACACAATCCGAATGAACCTGATCGTTCTTCACCGTATCACATATCTCGAGAAAATCCTTCAAGTGTCTAGACGGGCACTCTCCATCTATACCGTTGAACACCACTCCATTTTGCACCATCTGAATCATATTAGGCTTTGACTCGAAGTTTCTTGCATTTACCGGTCTTCGCACGATGCTCGAGGCTGCCCCTTCTAGTGTTGGACGAGCATAATCAGCTAGTGTGCGCCTCGCACCCCTTTGCGATTGATCATCTTCGTTGGTGTGATGCGAATGCTCTGATTGGTTATCTTCGTCCTCTTGATGAGACATAGTGTGGTGTGAGATGTGTTCAGTTTCTTCTTCTTCAACAATAACAGGGGGAATAGTTGGTGGCTCGATCACTTGTGCAAGTCCTTGGATTCGTGCTTGAAGACGAGCTGAGCGCCTCATACACTAGCACAAATCACCTGCAAACAAGCACAACAAACACACCCGAGTAATATAACGATGCGGGATAACAAAGTAAACAAAGGGACACAAGGAAGCAAAAAGGAAAATGGAAGGAAGTGTAAAGATCGGTTCACTAATAATTGCTTTCTTAGGAATGAGAGAGTTCCCCGATGAGCTATTATTTGTTATAGCCACTTTGGAGTTCGAGAAACCTTGGTTCGCGGATTTAGCTAACTATCTTGCTAGTGGATACTTGAAGGAGTGCATCTCCACTCAAGACAAAAGGAAGTTCTTTGCGGATTTGAAGCATTACTATTGGGACGATCCTTTTGTTTTTTGAGTTGGCTTGGATGGTATGATTAGAAGATGTGTTAATCATGGAGAAGCGAAGGACATCATACTACATTGCCACTCTGGTCCTACGGGTGGGCATCATGGGGCAAATCGCACGGCTCGCAAGGTACTTGAGTCCGGATTCTTTTGGCCCTCGATCTTTCGAGATTGTCAAGACTTTGTCAAGTCTTGCGATGCGTGTCAGGTAACATCTCTTCCCGTAATGAAATGCCTCAAAATGTCTCGTTAGTGGTAGAAATATTTGATATATGGGGTATTGATTTCATGGGACCGTTTCCTCCTTCGCATGGTAACAAGTATATATTAGTTGCGGTTGATTATGTGTCTAAATGGGGCGGAGGCACAAGCTTTGCCTACCAATGATGCCCGAGTTGAAGGGAAGTTTCTTGTTAAGTTGTTCACCCATTTTGGTGCTCCTCTTGTTATCATTAGCCCGTCCCAAGCCGAGCCTTTTAAGGTGAATGGCCATCGACTTAAACATTATGTTGTTCATGATGCTATTTGTGCGGTCGAGGTTTTATCCTTGGTTATGCCTTGAGTGCTCTAGGTTTCGTCTAGCTAGAGACGTTAAAGAAGCGCTTCATGGGAGGCAACCCATGTTATCCTTACCTTTCCACTTTTATGTTTTGTGTTGTTTTAGTTCGTTGAATAAGATGTTGGCAAGCACTTAGGCGGATCACTCTTCACAATGTGCGTCATGGGACTCTCCCTCCACTTTGGCTTCCTATGCTTTTCTCTACCAACGCGGTAATTTTGTTCCACCTTACCCTCTCTCTCTTGATCATTGAGGGCAATGCTCATGTTAGTCGTAGGGGGGAGTTTGAGGTTTGGTGTGAATATTTGTCGGTAGAAGTCCAATGCTAGGCTTTGATGATGTGCATGATCTTGATTGAATGTCAAATTCCTTTATCGTAGAATCATTCGGTTCTTGACTTTTGATGTTTAATTGGTTTCAATCTTTCACAATGACGTTTAAACTGTTCCACTTAGAACCTTTAACCAGCATGTTGGCACTAATATCAAATGAGTCTAGGCCAGATCAGAGATCTTTTCACTCTTGTATGTTGGTTGATTGGTTTGATACGTGTTTTTGTACCGCTCGATAACACCGGTCTAAGATGATGAAGGCAATTAGAATTTCACCACATTCAGCCAAAAAGCCTACCCGAATCAGTTTCCTATAGGATAACCCGTTGAGCCTTGGCCTGTTGTTGGATCATACACATTTTCGCCATATTCCATGTTTTTCATCACCCTTTTTGATCCCTCGTGATTGTGGCTTGAGATTAGACGGAATCCTATTCGAAATCTTGTGTGGAAGTCAAGGGGCTAAGGATCAAGTGGCTAATTTGTGAAGAAAAAGTTCAAAAGAAAATGCTCAAAAGAAAGTGTTCAAGTGCTTGAGTTCTTGAGGTGCCAAAAGAAAAGCTAGGCAAGCTCGGCACCTAAGTGAAGTGTCGAGTTGAGCACTAGCAAAGCAAAGGCTGTGAGCTAGGCAGGTTCAACACCTAAGTGAAGTGTTGGATCGAGCACTAGTATGCAGTAGGAAAAAAAAGAAAGAAAAAGTGTTCTCATTGTGGCCCTTGTTGTAGTGATCCTAGCTTGAGCGTAAAAAGTGCAGATCTAGAGGCGGACGAAGTCGAGTCGATAGCCACGTCACGATCACTCACCACTTCCCAAATATTTCCTACCCCCACCTAATCTGTTTTATTTCCCGAGTTCAAGTCCTTTTGATTAGAGTTGGTGTTGTCATGGTCGGTTTTTCTGTATCCCAATTAACCACTACTTGAAGTGTGTAGAAAATGGTGAGGTTTAGACTTGTTTGGTTGACGTTCTTGCATGTGTAGGTTAAGTTTGTTCGTGGAACAGTTTAAGCCAAATTGTTATTGCTTGAATCTCAACAAGACCGATTTTGTCATTTGTGAACTTGGATGCTTTCTAATTCATTTGCTTGAAGACAAGCAAAGCTTAGTCGTGGGGGAATTTGATGTGACCTTATTTAGTTCATTTTAAGCCCTCAATTAGCCTAAGGATCTCCCATGTCTGATCTCATTTTGCCATGATTAAATGTGCTTTTATCGAAGTTTTATGCAAAAGTGCTCTTTTGTTGTCCGGTTGCCACTTTGAGGCCAATTCCGTGTCTATTGGAGTTGTTTTCTTTGTATTTTCAGGATTTGGCATTGAAGTACTGGTGACAAGGAGCACGTAGGATCAAACGCGAGGTCAATCGGAGCTAGGACGGAGGAGATATGACCGTTGCAAAATCGAGAAAAGTGCATAGCTTCATACTTTTTCGGCGAGAATCTCATAGTTCTCGCCGAAAACCCTCGGTTTGTCACAAACAGGAGGCTGCCAGCATTTCGGCATTGGATTTGTGAAGGAGTTTTCGGCGAAAACTTCCAGAGTTTTCGCCGAAAACCTATGAAGGAAGCCAAAGCTGCTCGGTGATTTGCAAAGAGATTTTCGGTGAAAACTTGTACAGTTTTCGCCAAAAAATTCATGTGTTTCCGGTGGTACTATTTAAAGCGGCAATTGGCGAAAATCAGGGGAGTCATTCATTCATTATTATTATTACACGCGACTCTCATCACCTCTCTCTCAATTCACCATCGCTGATCATCAGCCTCTCCTTTCATCCGATCATCCTTCCTCTTCCTTTGTTGATCAACTTGGAGATCAAGGAGCTAAGTGAAGTCCTCCATACTTTGGATTGAAGCTTGAAGGGCCAAGTTGCAAGATCCTCCATGGAAGCAAGGATGGTCTCCTCTACTCAATTTCAGGTTTCTTCCATGGTTATGCTAGGCTAAGCTTAGGTTTAGTTTAGTGGGGGATGGATCAAGCTAGGATAGGTGATTGATTGTATGGATTGAGTTTCTTATAGCCATTTGTGTAAGATGATGATCCTAGACCTTGTGCTTTGTAGCCATTAGAGCTTGACTTGTTCTTTTGGTTTTGTTTATGTCTTTCAATACATGAGAGTGGTTGATTGATGTTGATCTAAGGTGTTTGGATTGTAATTGAATGATTTGAGAGATTGGATTATGCAATTGCAACCATTTTGAGCTTGTTTTCCTTGTTGTCATTTTATCAAACACTTGGTGTGCATTTAGTTTTCTTTCATTTGAAGGTTGAAATACCCTTTTGATTGCTAGACTAGTGTTATATGATTGACATGAGAGTGTCTTGCATCATTTACCTTGTGTTAGATGAATGTTAGCATGGAGATTAAGTGTTGAGCATTTCATTGAGCCAGCTAAGGCACTCCATTCCCTTTGTTCACATAGCGAAAGCATGGTGCATTTGGTCTAGGAGTAGAGAGTCAATTGTGCGAGAGTTTGTTGATTCTACTTGAGTGAATTGCATGGTCATTAGTTTACACATCGTTGCTTGAGATTCAATCCAGCTTTCATGAACCTTGAGCTTGAAGAAACCCCTTGCTAAGCTAACCTACTTCTCTCTTGTTGATCCTCAATTTTACTTGTTAGTTTTGCCTTGCTTGTTTATGCTTTTGACTTGTTCTCACTCAAAACCAAATCTCAATTCAAATGTTTAGACCGTTCATGAACCTTGTGAGTATTAGCTTATGAGAGGACCTCGTGGAATACGACCTTGATTGTTGTGAGTTGAAATCTTGTACATCACGAACCAACATGTCTGTTCGGTTCAAAACCGGTCAACTGCCCAACTGCCTTGTGTCTTTTCAGAAGGCACCCCTTCATTTACTATAAATAGCAAATCAGTCCCTGCACTTTCTCCTATAGATTTTCCCCACTATAAATTTATTCTCTGCACGAAAAAGACTTTCTTGCATTCATTATTGTCAAAGAAATCGAGTCGTGTGATTGCGCCGTTCGTTGAATTCGCCGATCACTTGCGTTTGCATCACCACTACGCATGTGAGTATCTGTTTAATCCTGGGAGAATTGATTCCGTTAACCTTGGGTGACGTAGAGGGGAATAACAATTCTTAAGGACATATCGTGAAGTCGATGGACTCGAATTGTCCTTCTGTTTGCATGCTTGCTTGTTGATCTTGTTTTTGCAGTTTACGGTACCAATAAGAACGTCATCGGCTGATGTCTCCTCCACGTTCTTTATCTTCACCAGCACTCTATCCCAGGGCTTAATCGAAGTGTACTGGAAAATGATGAAACTAAACATCACCAAACATTCAAGACATAAGGAACAAACTCGAGTTCATAATCAAAGATTTCAATCGTTTTCATAAAGGATGCAATTAGTGTTGGAATCAACTCCAATTTTCTGGAGAATTCTACAAATTACCAATTGCCAACTTAGTCAAAATGATGTGATAGGTTAAACAAAATAAAAATTTAGTGACCATATGTTAAGTTTTCTAGAATTGTCTAAAGAAATATCTTGTAATATTTTATTAATTAATGTGTAGTATAAATAGGTGAAGTGGTGGTGAGGCAAGGCAATGCAATGCAATGCAAAGTGAGAAGGAAATAAGAAGTGAGGGAGAAGAAAAGAGAGTGAGTGGCGTGAGTTGTGAGTGTGGAGTGGGAGTGATCAAAGTGTGAGGATAGAGAGTTTAGTGGCTATCTTGTGAAAGTGAGAGTTATTGTAATATAAGTCATTCAAGTTATAAAAGTGTGCTTTTTAGTCACTAAATTCTCAACATTTGGTATCAGAGCCAAAGTTATGCTGAGTATGCTCTGTGGTTGCAGTTAGTCTGATCTTCCACATCAGAAATGTTTTTCCTTGGATTTGTGATACGTTGTTGCAGAGTGGCCGGTCTGGGACCGACATACGAGTCTTTTGGTTTAAAACCAAAATTACGTGGAGGTGCCGTTAGTGCGTAGTCCGGGACTGCGGAGCTATTTGATCAGGGATCAAGCTTATTTGGTTGATCGGGAGTTATCACCAAATCACTATGGCGGATATGGCTACTTCATTTAGTAGCATTGAGAGGCTCAACAACAACAACTACAACCCGTGGAGCACTCGTATGGAGTTCTACCTGCGCGGACAAGACTTATGGGACATTGTTGTCGGAAGTCAAACCACACCACTCACCGATGCCGAAGGCCTGCGAAAATGGAATGTCAAAGTCGGGAAGGCATTCTATGTGCTATCTGCCACGAATCAAGAAAGCTAAGACACCTGCAGAGGCGTGGAGGTCATTAGCTGAAGTATTTGCTCGCACGAATGATGCGAAACTACAAATGCTCGAGAATGAACTTCTGTCAATCTCACAACAAGAAATGACAGTAAGTGATTACTTCACAAAGGTAAAATCCTTATGTGAAGAAATCTCAAAGATGGATCCAGAAAATCACATTAGTGAGACAAGGATCAAAAGAATTATAGTCCATGGGTTACGTCCTGAGTTTAATGGACTCGTTACGGCAATCCGTGGATGGGCTAAAGAGCCGACCTTAGAAGAGTTGGAGAATACATTGGCGGATCAAGAGGCTTTAGATAAACAATTATCTAAAGTCACCATGAAAGATGAAGAAGTGCTCTTTAGCAAGAAAGCCGGCAGTGGACAACGGAAGGCGACAAGGCCAAGAGAAGGCGAGAAACAAGACTGGTGGAGAAGACCAGGGAGAAGCAGGCAACAAGGGGGAGCTCATCAACGCTCAACACGTGGCGATGAAAACTTACAAGAACGCCGCAACAACCAATGCTACAACTGGGAAAGAAAGGTCATTTTACACGTGATTGTTGGCATCGGAAGAAACTTGAAGGAAATGTTGCGACGTCAAGCCGCTAAAGAGATGAACCAAACCTTGAAGATGATTGGGACATGGAGTGCTCATTCACCATGGTAGAACCGGTTGGTGAAGAACCACAAACTGAGAAGCAGGAAGTGAATACCAAGAGAGATGAAGTTGAAGAAATCGCTTTAGAAGTGTCTCGTCCACAAGCGATTGATTATAAGAGGAACTGGATTTTCGACTCAGGGTGTTCAAATCACATGACGGGAGACAAGGAGAAACTGATGGACACATCCAAGTATAATGGACGCCGAGTCGTAGTTACCGCCAACAATGCAAGGTTATCAATTGCACACGTCGGCAAAACAAAAATAGCTCTCGACTCCAATCCAAGGGCGGTGCAGCTTGACGAAGTCTACCATGTGTCTGGGATAAAGAAGAACCTGATATCAATCACCCAATTAACTGAGCCAGGTAACTACGTGCTTTTTGGCCCTAATGACGTGAAAGTTTACAAGGAGTTGAAGGTCATAGGCACGCCATTCATGGAAGGAGTCAAGCGAGAAGCAATGTATGTGATGTTAATGGAGTCAGCCTACGTGGACCGAGCTAAAAGGAACGAGACGGCAGACTTGTGGCACGCGCGACTAGGACACGTGAGCTACCACAAGTTAAAATTAATGATGAACAAGTTTGCGTTGAGAGGCCTTCCTCAACTAGAAGTCCGTGAAGACATGGTGTGTCCGGGATGCCAATATGGGAAAGCACATCAGCTACCTTACGAAGACTCAAAGTTTAGAGCCAAATTTTTGTTGGAATTGATCCACTCTGACGTGTTTGGCCCAATAAGACAAGGTTCTATGAGCGGGTTCAAATACATGATCACCTTCATTGATGATTACTCAAGGTATGTCTGGTTGGATTTCATGAAGGAGAAGTCTGAAGCATTAGAGAAGTTTAAGCTATTCAAGGAGAAAGCTGAAAGTGAAGTTGGACAAAAGGTTCAATGTCTTCGTACGGACAACGGAGGTGAATATACTTCACATGAATTCTGCAGCTATTTGAATGAGTTGGGGATTCGTCGACAATTGACATGTCCACGAACACCTCAACAAAATGGAGTAGCAGAACGAAAGAATCGTCACCTTGCGGAGATATGTCGGAGCATGCTACATGCGAAGAATGTACCGGCGAAGTACTGGGCAGAGTGCATGAAGACCGTGGTACACATAATAAATCGGTTACCGCAACCAAAGTTGGAATTCATCTCGCCGTTTGAGAAACTCTGGAAGGTCAAGCCTACAGTCAGTCACTTTCGAGTATTCGGGTGCGTATGCTATGTCTTTGTTCCTGATCAGCTTAGAAGCAAGTTTGACAAAAAGGCAATCAGATGTATCTTTGTGGGCTATGACGAACAACGAAAAGGTTGGAGGTGTTGTGATCCAGAGACAGGAAAGTGCCATGTTTCAAGAAACGTGGTGTTTGACGAGATGACATCATATTGGTCACCGCAAGCAACGATCGAGCCTGAGTCAGAAGAGATCAAGGAACGAGTTCAAGAGAAGTTGGAGAAAAAGGCTAAAGTTGAAGAAGAACAAGAGGAGGAGGCTTCTACAAAACACGAGGCAAGTCAAGAGACACATGGATCTCAAGATGAGATTGTGGCAAAGGAAAAATCTCCATGGAGGACTACAGTGTCTCAAGAAGTTCGAGAAGAGCAACGACCAAGCCAATTTGAAGAATCTGAAACCCAAGAAGCTGAAGACCTACCAGAACTTAGAAGGTCTAGAAGGCAAAGGAGGGCGAATCCTAAATACGCTAATGCAGCACTGATCGAGGAAGCAATAATCAATGAGCCAAACACATTTGAGCAAGCATCATTGAAGAAGGAATGGCTCAAAGCGATGAAAGAGGAGATTGATGCTCTAGATCAAAATGAGACCTGGGATTTGGTGCCGAAGCCTGAAGGAGTAAAACCCATTTCGTGCAAGTGGGTATACAAAGTAAAGACTCGTCCTGTTGGTTCAATTGAGAGGTACAAAGCTCGCCTAGTAGCTCGAGGATTCTCACAACAGTATGGAATCGACTATGATGAAACTTTCAGTCCTAGTAGCCAAAATTACTACAGTACGGGTTCTACTTGCGCTGTCAGCAAGCAAGGAATGGAAGCTCTGGCAGATGGATGTTAAAAACGCATTTCTACACGGAGAGCTAGATCGACAAATCTACATGGAGCAACCACAAGGATTCAAAAGTGGACATCATCCAGAGTACGTGTGTAAGCTAAAGAAGGCGCTTTATGGACTCAAACAAGCACCAAGAGCGTGGTATGGTAAGATTGCAGAGTTTCTCATCCAGAATGGCTACAACCTGGCACTGTCAGATTCCAGCTTGTTCGTGAAGAATCAAGAAGGAAGGATAGCAGTTGTGCTGGTGTACGTGGATGACCTCATCATAACTGGGGATGATGAAGTCGAGGTAACTCAAATCAAGGCGAATCTCTCAGTACGTTTCAAGATGAAGGAGCTTGGAGAGCTACGACACTTTCTTGGACTTGAAGTGGAGAAAACTAAAGAAGGACTATTCTTGTGTCAACACAAGTATAGTAAGGATCTCTTGAAGAAGTTTGGGATGCTGGAGTGCAAACCAGTATCTGCTCCCGTTGATGCCAGTGTCAAGCTAAGATCAACAGAAGGAAAAGACTTGGAGGATACGACAACATATCGCAGCTAGTCGGCAGCCTTATCTATCTCACATTGACAAGGCCAGATCTTTCGTACGCAGTAGGCTTGGTAAGCCGGTTCATGTAGAATCCAAAGAAGCCACATCTTGAAGTTGCAAAGAGAATTCTTCGATACGTGAAAGGTACAATTAATCATGGTATCTTATACAAGAAAGGAGGAAATACAGAGTTATCAGGGTATTGTGATGCTGACTATGCTGGCGACCTTGATACAAGGAGATCAACCACAGGATATGTGTTCAACCTTGGATCAGGACCAATCTCGTGGTGTAGTAAGAGGCAGCCTACAGTTGCATTATCGACTACCGAGGCAGAATACAAAGCATCTGCGATGGCGACGCAAGAGTGTGTATGGCTGATACAACTCTTGAAGGGACTTGGGAAACAAGTCAACTACTCAGTTTCACTACTATGTGATAATCAGTCAGCACTACAACTCGTGGACAATCCAGTGTTTCACGCAAGGACTAAGCATGTGGAGGTACAATACCACTTCGTTAGAGAAAAGGTGTTACAAGGATATATTGACATGAAGTACATCAACACGGAGGATCAACTAGCAGATATGTTCACTAAAGGAGTTAACGGACCAAGACTACAAGATCTAAAGAAGCGAGTTGGTATGATTGAAAAACTCGAATCTCCAGAGACTTGTCGTTGAGGGGGAGTGTTGGAATCAACTCCAATTTTCTGGAGAATTCTACAAATTACCAATTGCCAACTTAGTCAAAATGATGTGATAGGTTAAACAAAATAAAAATTTAGTGACCATATGTTAAGTTTTCTAGAATTGTCTAAAGAAATATCTTGTAATATTTTATTAATTAATGTGTAGTATAAATAGGTGAAGTGGTGTGAGGCAAGGCAATGCAATGCAATGCAAAGTGAGAAGGAAATAAGAAGTGAGGGAGAAGAAAAGAGAGTGAGTGGCGTGAGTTGTGAGTGTGGAGTGGGAGTGATCAAAGTGTGAGGATAGAGAGTTTAGTGGCTATCTTGTGAAAGTGAGAGTTATTGTAATATAAGTCATTCAAGTTATAAAAGTGTGCTTTTTAGTCACTAAATTCTCAACAATTAGCATGAATCAAGGTGATATTCAGAAAAAATGGTTCACTTTTCAACTTAACACCTTCAAAAGTCAAAGATAGGACCAAAATTCGATGTGTGAAAGTGCTTTACCTTGAAGCGGTCAAAGTAGGGTTGTGGCGTACGAAGTTGGAGAATCTGACTAGCTTGGAGGCCGCCGACGGAGAAGCTGAGGTAGCATCAAAAGAGGTTGGAAGTGGTGGTGGTGGATGGAGGTTTTCACTACGCTTCTGCTTAAATTTCCACTTTATAGATGACATAATTTTTGTTTTGCGTTGTCTCCCATCATGAGAACTCTTTCATAGACCACCTCCCCTTAAGCTTCTCTTCGTTCTCTTTTTTGTATACAAAGAATATCTTTCTGAATTTTACATTTCTCATTGAGTTAAACCACAAATCTAATATATTCGACACCAACTTCTAAAATAAGGTTATTATTATGAAAAGTTCATTTAAAAAATTACGAGAAATAATAAGTATACTGACAATCACCGTAATTAGTGGTAATATGTCAATAATAACTATTGATCAATACGTCATACATAATGTGTAAATAATAAAGCATCATCCGATAAGGTATAAACTTTTTTTTTTTTTTTTGAAGTCGGTATAAACTTTTTATTTGTATAATATTTTATCTGATAAATAAACTTGGGTTTGACAAATAGTTCGTGGGCTTTAAGTTTGAGCTCATTAATGATTTTTAATTGATGAAAATTGGTATTTGAAGTGGTATGAGGTAGATTTAAATGAAGTTAGGAGCCGAGTTATAATATTCTCAACATCTACTTGTTTTTCTTATCCATGTTTCTGTCCCCTCTCCTCTCCTCTCCCCCCAACCCCTTAGCCCCCGCCCCATTCTTCCTCCTCCCTCTCCCTCTTCTTGCTATCGTTATTGCTTCTCCGAAAGGAGTGATATGAACAAAAAAATCTACTTGGAAAGAGACTTAAAATGTAATCATCAAACTTATTTTCAATTTAGAATTTCGACACTCATTAGGATAACCGAGTACTAAATAAATAAACAAAAAAGAAGCTGATTATGATATAAATGCAATTGATAGAAAATTGTAGAGAAATACATTAATGTGACTTATAGATAAGTGATGCAATTGATATAAATGCAATTAGTGAAGTTGAGCTTTTCTTAGAGGTCTTTTGGACCCTAGAATTGGAGGTGAGAATTGGCCCCCAATTCTAGGGGGTGAGAATTGAGATAAATGAACCGTTTGTTTCGTAAAAAAGAGGAGAGAATTGCATAGAATTCAATTCTCGGAGTGGGGGGGGCCTCATCCTAGATTTCAACCCCCTTCCAAATCTCTAATTAACAGCAGAGAATCTGAGATTCTAGGGTGATTTCATTTTTTTTTACTAATATGCCCTTGTCAACTGTTACTACTTTTTACCATGCCAAGTATATATGCCCCCTGAATCGGTTGTTTCAATCTCTGCAACGATTAGCTACCAACATTCAAAATCTTAAACCCTAAAAAATATACGAATCACAAACCATAAACTCGAAATTAATACACATACCTGATTTATTCAACCGTTCAAGATTCCACATTCAGTTGTTATGCGAAGAAGAAGAAGAAGAATAAGTTATGTGGGTTGTTCTGGATGAGGATGAAAGTAAAAGAGGATAATGGAATTGGGGGGCGTTTTTGTCTTTGTATTCTGAAAATATTTGTTTTGATTTTTTTTATTTTTTTTCAAAACTCAAGAATCTACAACATTCTCTCATCCAAACGGTCTATTCTCGAAATAGACAAGAATCTCAAATCTCTAGCTATTTCAATTCTCTCCGATCAAATTCTAGGTCCAAACGACCTCTTAATTCTAGTTAATTATGTGACTTATAGGTAAGTGATGGGCTTTTGGGCCAAATGGATATGAATCCAATAAAATTTGGGCCAAAAGAAATAGTAAATTTAATTATATAGATAATTGGTGGCATCGAAGTTAGATTTTTTTTTTTTTTTTTTTTTTTTTTTTTTTTGCCGAAGTTAGAATTTATAACTTGTTCGAGCAGACATTACACACAAAGCTAAGAATGATTAAATGATTGATGGTGTACTAAATTAAAGAGAGGACTGCCATTCAAAGGGATTACATCCATAATCAGTGGCGGAACAACAAACACACTTGGCAAGCAAATATTACGCAATGAAGAAGAACCAATGTGAGAGATAGACAAGTGGTTACCATTGCCGAATGCCGACTAGGTTTTTGGTTAATGTTTTTCAAGTCTCATCTCAACATGTTATAGATATTTAATTACTAGTCTAACACTTTGAATGGAAATACAATCAAAGTTCAAATGAAATAGGAATGGTCGAAACAAGCCAGGACCTGTTGCAGATTGAAACATGGACGTCAACGGCCCTGCATATCCAACAGCTCATCCAAACGTTTCAGTCTTTCTAAGCCGTCACTCATCAGAAACCGAATCCTCTGCCTATCATTGCAGTTCCGGTTGTTCTCCATTTCTTGTCTAACTGTTTGCTTCAGTTCATCTGCAACAACCACTTCATTTTTTAGATAACAGATACTGTATTTCACGCTACTTTTTCCAGCTCAGTTCAAGCTTCAGCTTTCCCTAATGAACCGAATGAGAGACACTGCAAGAACTAATTCTGAAAGTTGGGAACAGTAGGTTACATACTGGAAAAGACTCGAAAAGATCTGCCAATAACAGATTAAAAGTTTACGAGATTCCCAACAAGAACTTAATGCTGCAAGTTTATATGTATTACTGGTTTTGTATTGCAGAAGGTTAACAATCTTTTGTATACTAATCTAGCTTCTTTTGAGACACTTGGTTGAATTCGTATGGGCAGCTGTAATTACTGCAAAATCAAGTCAAACTAGTGCATTCTCCAGACCCAATTGCATTGTGTACTCACCACTGTTTACATCCTAGAACGAGGTAGTCTCACCAGCAAGAATTACAGGGCAATATTTTCACAACATGTCGCTTCTCAACAGAGGTTGAAGAAACCATATTTCCAGTGGCTCTAAGCTACAAATAGACGTGATAAGATGTAATGTCTACGATTTATTTGTAGAAGCCAAACCCTAATTGCATAAATTTGGGCAGACCTCAGTAAATAAAGGCATATCACAGGGCTCAAATACGATGAAATATGCCTAGAAAGCAATAGAGAACCTAGAACCTTGAGATTGAGATTGAAACGGAATTTATGATTCATTCAGCATTCAAAACGAATTCCAACTGCAAATCCCTTAAGCTTTTACCTCTAGATTGATCAGGAGCTCTACGAACAACCCGCAGTGCTTTCCTGTACAGCTTCAGCACTCGAGCTCGAACAATGAAGCCCTGCAAATCCAAAGTGCCAGCCATGACTGCTTTCTCTCCTCAAGAAGAAATCTTCATTTCTTCAATTCCAGCAATCCAACGTACTTTAATTACAGTTTATGCTGATTTCTACAATAAGAGAACATTAGAATCTTCCACTACCCAATTGCAGGTCCCGTATTCAAAAGATTTTGACGAAGTGACCTTTGTTTTGCTTGATTCAGTTCTTCAATGTGCTCAATTGAAATCGAAATGATCTACAACTCAGTACTAGGAAAAAGAATTCATAGTGACAAGAAATTACCTCCAAGAAGCCTGGGATAAATGAAGAAATCTAGGCTGCCGCCGGAGATAGGGTTTCTTCGATAGAGTTGCTGAAGACGGTGATGTAGCCTGGAAACCAACGGTGGTTCCGACGAGCTGGCAATGACTAATTTGCGAGGAAGAAGGAAAGGGAAGAGAAGAAGAAACAAGAGAAAGGGAACCTTACCGTCGCTAGCTGGGGAGAAGCTCGTCGAATCGGCCATCGGCGGAGTCGCAACGAGCAAACAGAGTAACAGACCTCATCAGACGGTCAGATCTAGATTCGTATGAGGGAAGAGACTTTAAGATTAGGAAGAAAAGTGGAGAGAAGAAGAAATAAGAGCAAGAGGGAACCTTGCCGTCGTTGGCACAAGCAAACAGGGGAGAACCTCGGATCGACGGCGTTGCGGTGAGTCGGTGAGCCGGATCGACGGCGTTGCAGCAGAGAGAGAGCATAAGTCGTGACTACTTTTTTTGGGAAGGGAACAAATAAACCCTTCCATATTTTAATTCTTCTGCAGATATCGGTCAGCTCGGTTAACCGGCGGTTAACCACCATTTAACCGCTGACCGACCAATTAAAAAATCATTGACCGCCCCCGACTGAAATTCAAATCAGTTAACTATTGATTAACCAAAATCGATCAGTTAATCAGTTTTAGCAATTAACCTTAACCGATTTCCAGCCTAAGTGGCGGAGCCACGTTATGCGTTGCAGCCCCTTGTTGATTTTCAATTTTTAATTTCATATTACATATTTCAAAATAGCATTTCACTCACTCTATTTTTCCAAGTTTACAGATAGATCCATATATTATAAATCGCTCTTTTTTACTCATAATTTGGCCACTTTGCCTTTTGGATCCTTTCGTTCCAATCCGCACACCGACGAAAGAGATATATCAGAGGTTGGAGATGAAAGTTGGTCTGAGAGGTAAATTGGGAAGGTATCACGACTCGCAAAGAGTATGGTAAAATAAGATGGGTTTTAAAATGACACGTTTTATTTGTCGTTTTTATCCTATATAATTATATTCCCAATTAAAAAAATGCTAGTAAGGAAATACATGACTATGAAGACAAAAGTTGGAATGAAAGAACCCAAACGACAAAGTGACTGAAGTATGAAAGAGTAAAAAGAGCGATTTGTAGTTCATAAAAAAAAGAGTGATTTGTAGTATAGAAGTTAAGGTGGTATTTTCCCTATTTTAAACACTTGACTTTTCAATTGTGAATAACACTTTATTATTGACCATCCAGGTGCAGGTTCACATACTTAATGTTAATTATGTACCTTAATTTATATTTAAAGATTGTGGCAAACCTAATTTAAGAATCTAAATAACAATGACTTTTTACAAATAACATAATGATCTCTTTCACGAAAACTCCTAACAAGAGTGATCATTTTATCCATAAAATATATCAAGAATCAATTTTGAAACGAGACAAATAATGAGTGGTTGAATGATGCGTTGACGACATATATTAAATAAAGTTTGTATGTTCTACAATGCTTCCAAAATATAAAATCTTATCATGATTTATTATGAGCAGTGTGCATTGAATTATTATTCAGATATTGAACAAAATTTAAGTATTATGTCATTGATTTTAGTTTCATTGGGGTTGAATTTTTTTATGCTACGAATAAATCACCCCCTTAACCAGTTTTCTGGCTCCGCCACTGTCCATAATCATTGAAATAATTCACAAATCTAAAATATTCGACATCAACTTCTAAAACAAGGTTATTATTATGAGAAATTCATTAAAAAAAAAGTATGAGAAACAATAAATATACTGACAATCACTGTAATTGGTGGTGACTTAGAGTGAGTTGACAGTTCATCCTGGTGGTGTCTTGCAAGCCACGACTAAATTTCTGATAGTAAACAATATAAGATCCATTCAGAACTCTATCCCAAGAACTCGAGTTATTGGAATGCAACGGTTCTTGACATCGAACCCCAGTTGTTCCCAATATAACAATTTATCTTGAATAAGGCTTGGTGAACCTTTGCAAACTTCAATCCCCTTTCATGGGCACATTTCATGAACTTTCGTTTGAGGGGGCATGTTAGTAAACTATATAAGATCCATTCAGAATCATCTCCCAATACCTCGAGTTATTGAGATGCAACGATTTCTAACAATCTTGCATCTATCTATGGGTAACTCATTACTCAAAGATTGATGAAGAGCAATCATGATTCATGGGGTCAGGCTTTACTAAGTACCCCCTTCAAAAGCTCAACACAAAGTCAAGGTTTATACCATATAGGGCGTGTATGAATTATGAATTATGATTCAGATAAAAAAAAATGAATTATGAATTATGATTGTCCCACTTACTCCCAAGTTGGATACGTACATAACATGATGATGCATTGTTGAAACGTCCTCGGTCATTCCAAATCACATAGGCCCCATGAGATGATTGACTCGGTTGGATGACCAACTCATGAAAACCGAAACCGAAAACTCGGAACTAGACCTTGAAATTTGAATACTTTTGGTAACAAAATCATTATCATCATTTTGGGTGACTAAAATAACGTTTATCTGTAAGATTATTACACATTCATGCATTTTTATACGAGAGTTTTGAATCGTTATGCAATGTCTCTAAAATGGAGAGAATTTGATTTTTTTTTTTATGAAATGAATATATATATTAATCACAAGAACACCAACCAATGTACACAGGTGAATAAGAGGAAGATCTCCATCTCACCCAGGCCTGCCCCCCCCCCCCCCCCCCCCCTAACAACAACCAAAAATCCCCAATGCCACCCTCAAAACCACCCACACCATACCCCACATCCTATCAACTGAAGGTAAACAGAGTTGGAATAAAAGACACAAACACCACAAGGCCCCCCATCCCCAAATCCCTGCTATCCTCTACCCTATGCCGGTATCCACCCGACACAAATCCACCCAAAAACCCAATCTATCTCTACCCAGCACCCCCCTGCCACACCCCACCTCCCTACTAACAATGCAACCCGAAAGGCAACAACCTGCGGGTTCGACTCTACATCCCTGAACACCCTATTGTTCCTCTCCTCCCATAAACCCCACATAACCCCATGCATCAACATCCTAATACACGGGTCAAACTCCGACCCCCAGTTCAATCCTTTCCAAGCCCATAACCAATCCCCAACTGAGCGAGGGAAAGGACCAAACAAGGAAAATCGTGAACTGAAGATAGACCAAACACGAGACGCAAACGAACACTCACGAAACAAATGCACAATCGACTCCGCATCCGTCCCACCCTTTCATAGTTCTATATTGTTATGTTTATTTAATCTATTATATACACAAGGGTGAAGAGTGTTTTTTTTTCTTTCTCAAAAGGCATGATATGAAAAGAGCGAGAGGATAACAAGAAGACTTTGCGAACATTATGCTCTTCATTAAACTCCTTCCGTAAAGTTGAACATTTGTTTTGGGAAATCACTAAAACAACAGATAAACGATTTTGAATGAACAACCTCATTCCAAGTGAACGTCTGAGACTTTTATTTCTCCGCACGTTTTATTCAAGTGGTTATATACTTTGATAAATATTAATATGGGTATTATTAGTTTGGATTACACGCCCATAAGAATCAACTTTAATTTTGTTTTAATTGAGATACTAATATGTGGTAGAGAATATTCCAAGTATCATAATCCCGAGTCATTTTCAAACTTGTGGGCTTTCATTTTGAGTGCACTAAGGTTGATGATTCCTAATGGAATTGTGTTGGTGTAGGAGATAATGTTTTGTTTCTGAATCCAAGTAGTGGTCAAGCAATGTCTTAGTATTTATCGCTTGACTTGCAAGAAAAGACCATCCAATTCCTAGCCCCTCATTAAAAGAAATTTGAACAAAGGTCCAATAGGCAATACCATATAGAATAGCTAGAAGAAGATGTTTCTACTTGTATTTTGACTATTTTCACATGTTGCATTATTTTCATTACAAAAGTGCTGTATACTTAGCCAAGGAGGTAAATGAGTACTTTCATTCTAACTAACGTGTTTGTAACATCAAATTTGGACATCTACACACAGACGGAGAAAGATATTGGAGGTTGGAGACGGATAGTTAGCCAATAATGTACATTGAAGAGGTATCGCGAAGAGTATGGTGAACTATGAAGGATTTTGATACCGCATATTTTATCCGCCAATTTCATCATATCTAATTATATACATTTGTATTCTTAACTAAAAAATGGTTAGTAAGCTAATGCATGACTATTAAAGCTAATGTGGTGTACTGAAGGCGCATGAATTAACATTATGAAGATGTTAGTTGGAATGAAAGAACCCAAAAGACAAAGTGGCCGAATTAGGAAGGGGTAAAACAAACGATTTATAGTATAAGAGGCTATTTGTTAAATTGGCAAAGTACAGGTTCAGAGTACTATTTTCCCTTTTCTTTATTTACAAACTCGATATTGTTGTCTAGTTATTGATAGGTCGTTTGGTATAGGGGATTGAGAATTAGGGGAAATATGAAAATAGGATCATGGTGGAAAAATATTTGTTAAAAGTTGGAGAATGTTAAATTAACTTGTTTGATATGTATATTTGGTAAAGAAAATAGTAGGGAAGATAGTGTGACCATTATTCTATTTGGGGTATTCAGAATTTATGATAAAAGTAGAATTATCAAAATACACATTCTGAAGATAATCAAAATGTCAGAGTATCTGAAATTCAAAATCTCAGCTCCATTAGATAGTAATCAAACAAAAATATTTTAGAATACGAAGTTTTCAAGAAACACAACTAAATTTCCCGACGAACTAATTCTTATCCTAAGTCATGTAAAGTTGAATTGCAATTGCTTGTTGCAAATACTCTCTTCCTTTATACCTACACATTTTCGACCTACCACAATCATATTCATACCCAAACTATACTCTTTCGTAAATCTGTGATGAACAGTTTAGGTTTTTTTTTTCCGAGGGAAAAACGTCACTTTAGTTCTAGCTTTGCTTTCGTGAAAACAATGCCATAACAACACACACACATATACATTACTTACTTATATGGATTTAAAAGCAATTACACGTCAATTTAATTCCACAAAAATCGTTACGATTACTGTTAATTAATTATTACCACTAAACATTCTCTGTACGAAAACGAATTCTATTTATTTAATATTAATTTCTAAATCAAGCGTCCTGGTGGACGTTACTGTTGACCGCAATCTTAGCAGAAAAAAAAAACCACATTCTGCTCTGCGCAAACCGCACTGACTCAGGCGCGTGTTCCACGCTCCCTCCCGCCAAAAAGGGAAACAAAACAGGGACAAATCGGTGACGTCTGAAGCTGAAACGTCCAGAGATGTAGTAACACGCGCCTGCGTCGGAGGTGGCCGCTATCTTTTTTTTTTTGATTAAAATTTTCTGATAATAATTTAGAAAAATAATCCTTTCGCCCCTCTACTTTGCCAACTTAACAGATAGTGTCCTATACTATAAATCACTTTTTTTATCCTCTCATACTTCGATTACTTTATCGTTTTGGTCATTATGTTTGAACTTTCATTTTCTTAAAGATTAATTAATGTGCATTTAGTATACCATAGCAGCTACAATAACCACATATTAATTACTAAGCATTTTTAATTGAGAATATAAATATAGATAAAATTGACGGATAAAACACGCAGTTTTAAAACTCTTCATATTTCTTTGTGATAGCTCCGCCGATTTGCCTCCCTAACAAACTCCTCATCTCCTACCACTGATATCTCTCTATATCGGCGTGCGGATGTGTCCAAATTTAACTCTAAGAAGATGAAAGTTGAAATGGAAGGACCCAAAAGGCAAAGTTGCTAAAATAGAAGGGTAAAAAGAGCAATTTATAGTGTAGGGCTATTTGTTAAATTAGCAAAGTAGAGGGGTCAAAGTGTTATTTTCCCTAATAATTTGAACGAGTACAGCAGATAAACTCTTATTTTCCCTCGTCAGGTTTAGTTCAAATTTCGAAAAACGACCCAACAACTCTCTCTCTTCCCCTCTCTCTCTCTCTCCGACTCCCCCCCTTCACTCACACACTCACGCGGGGTAAATGATTGAAGGCTTCAAGAAACGCTTAAGGAAGATAGTATGATATGCGCTTCATCTCTGAAGCGTGAATTCTATTTCATTTGCAGATCTCTCTTCGGATTTCTCTATCTCTGTGTATTCACTGCCATGTCCTGTTTCTTCGACTGCTTCCGCGGCAGAGACGGCCGTCAAGGCAGCCGCCGTCATCCTCAACTCGTCTCACCTGCTCGAACGCCGGCGGTACGATCTTCTCCCGTCTCTTTTTCCTCAGTACTGTTTGCTTCATTTAACTGTTGAGATTTTAGTTTACATGTTCTATTGGAGAATTTTCATGTTGTTGCTTACAGCTATAGTGATCAATGAGCTGAATATAGAAAATTATGTTAATTCTCTGTGTCTCGCTCTCTTTCTTTGCTGTTTGGTTGCTCGGTAGAGCGAAAGCAACATCGAGTAGCGGTACCAGCGTTTAGCTGCTGCCAACGTTAGCGGAAATTTCGTTAGGGTTTCGATATGAAAAATTGCAGAACGGTTTGAGCTGATTGTTGTTTTATTATTGTTTCGAGTGGCAATCAGGAAGCTGGGACGTCTAAGAATCGTTTATCGTCACTGTTCTTATCCGAAGGTACATTGTAATCATTTCGCCTGGTTTTCTTATTAGACTCTCTCCTTAGCGTGTTTTTATTTTTGTTTTCTGTATTTTTGCAGTAGAGACGGAAAAATCTCCAGCTACCAGCAAGGGAAATCTATCTTGGGCGTCTCCCAAGACTCAGAAAGAGCTTCACGACGAGGTATGCATCTGTTGCTCTTCGTTGTGATTTGATTGCGTTGAAAACTTCTGGCGAGTGGCTGATTGACTAAGTTCTTCGTTAATTTTCTGGTTTAGTGTAGGCTGATTGAGTGATTTGATCTGAATTACATTCACATTTTATGTTCCTTCGGTTGTTGGACTGAAATTTGACTGCAATTAGAAGTAAGAAGACTGCTATTGAAGTATACGACTGGAATCCTGAGACGAGCAGTCATTTGGTTGTGCGTATTCGTTAGTGGAACTGGAGTTCAGGGTTTCTGCTTTTGGTTATTTTAGTTGTCTGTTATTAGATTCTTGATTGAATTGTATTTCAGTCACATCTGGTCGTGGATGCTTCTGTTGAAAGAACTAGTGGTATTATTCCCTGTAATTGAGCTGGTATACCTTAATGTGCTTTACACTTGGAAGAACTAATCCTTTGATTTCTGACACATTGTGTAGGCGAGATTTCTCAAGGCTTGCGGTACTTTGCCTGAGACTCCTGCTGAATTTCGGCAAGCATCTCAGAAGCTGAAAAGTTCACCACCTGCTGATGATGGTTCAGAAAATTCAAACCACCATTCTTGGCTCCCAAACTCATCCGCCAAGAAACTGTTGGCTGACATGCGAACTGATGATCCCTCTACCCCCATGAAGAATGTTGAAGAGTTGGGAAGGCGTTCCATTTCTTCAGATCAAGCACCCAGCAGGTCCAATACATTTTCCTATGCAACTTTTGTCATTCTGTCAAATCTATATTGCTAGATAGAGAGTATATCAGTCCACTCGTCAAGTCTATATTAGTATATTGCCACCAAGAATATCAGTCACCTCATTATACTGAAAACATGTCAATCATCATATCCTCTGGTTTCTGTTGTATGAGTGGTTCTTTCAAGTCATTAAGTTCATACCTCTTCAGGACATTAATTTATTATATGATAATATTCACGTGGAAAATACAAGTAATTGTGCATGCATACTCATCACCTGTGGTATCTGTAATGCATTGCTTCTGAAATTTTGCTGGTGGATCTTTTTGTGTTGCAGCTGCATCTCCTATGCACAGAACAGTGGGAGGGTCTCTATGCAATCCACAGAAGACAGTGAAGGGACAAATTATGGAACAGTGTCGAAGGTTCACGAGGATGAGACGAATGATGCATCTACAGCTTCTCCATTCGTTGCAGTCACCAATACTCAACTAAGGAATAAGTCTGTTCACTTCCAGTGCGATTTTGAGACATCCTCCTCGAAAGGTTCTTCAACTGGAACCGGTGATGATGCTATGAAGAACTCAGACCGTTTCGGGGATCTTAGCGTAACTAAGTCTTCCATCAGGCCAACCCCGCTAAAACTGTCCAGTGAGATGCAAACACCAGGAACTGTCTTCTCAACAAACCTGGAAACTTTAGGAAGTGGAAAGGCAAGGGTCAGGTCTCAATATGTTTGCTCAGTCTTGCAACCTGTTGAAAATGCTTCCCAGTGGCAGGAGTTGAAAGAAGAAGACCATGAAAATTCAACCCCCAACAGAGAAGCAGCAGTCGAAGGAACTTCTCCTTCGAAAGATTTGAAGGTGGAAGCAAGCCTGTCAGCTTGGCTGAAGCCCGTGTCTCAGACTAATCGATATAGTGGTAATCTTGATCCCGGGACTGTCCTAAACAAAAGTTCAACACCAGTAAAACAGCTGGAGATAGACCAATCATTGGAATGGTTGCTGCTCACTGGAACGAAGATCAGCCTACTGAAATCTCCCCAAAGTGGTGGGATGGGAATGGCATTCCAAATTCAACTAACAAATACAAGGAGGTTACTGACTTACTGCACAGCTAGATGTCCATTTTCTCTTCTCCCTCTGTTATCAGAGGAACCCTATCTAACTAATGAGTTCTTCCTTGTTTTTTGCAGGACCAAAAGGTAAGCTGGCATGCAACACCATTTGAGGAGAGGCTGGAGAAAGCATTATCGGAAGAGACCTCGATTTCACAAATGTAAGATTCTCACTTGAGCCGTTTCTGCAATCGATTCACCAGGACCTCAAAACCTACTCAATCTTGTAATGGTCATTTCTCAATGTGTTAAAAACTGATACTTCTCCTAATTCGTTTCATTGAATGTGTCTGATCCACAGAAAGCCTGTCAGCAGTAGTCCAATATCGTTCGACGAGGGGGAAGAAAGCGATACTGCATTCTCGAAGCTACCTTCAGCTACATCGCATTCCAAGTCAGTTGTTTCATACTGATATAAAGACGAGATGTGGGTTGTTGGATTTTGCGGTTTGCAGTTGATTTGTTCTGGAGGCAAATTTGAAGTTCCTCACGAGATGTGGTATGTAGTGTACATCAGTTTGAATGAATCATTTTTTTCTGTTGGCGAAGAAGCATTTTGGAGTGTTCTGTCACGCTGTGTTGTGCTGCACATAAAGGGATTTTTTTGAACTATAAAATCGTTGGATATTGTCATATTGCTAATTGCCCTCTTCTAGCTCCACCAATGACAAGTTTTGTTGGAAGTGGTGTACAGAATCAGGAGTCTTTGAATCAATATTTCCAATCAACCAAACGAGGACTGCTATATATTAATAAATTCAAGCACTAGGGGTCATAAATACCGGGCTAGCAAAGAGCACGACTGTCACTGAATACCTCACAACCAAGTCGATTGCATCGTCCACATGCGCAAAAATTACTCCGTTGACGATGATTTTGAGGCGATGAGAGAAGGTGGACACCTAATAGTTTGTCGGGTGGAGTGGAGAGATGATGGAGGAGGAGATAAATTTTCTTTTTTTATTTTTATTTTTTATCGTCTTCTCTACCTAGTCATTTTTCGTCCACGTCTTCAATCCTCCGCAACTCCTTGATCTGCGGCCGCTTAGCACGATGGTCGGAGGTCGGGTTGGCGTGGGTCGAAGGTGCTGATTGGTGGTGGTTTTCGAGCAGAGGTAATAGAGAGAGCTTCTGGCCACAGCAACGGCGACAAACGAAGGTTTGGTGGTCGTGGGTGAGGGGGCCGTCGTGCGGTGGAGGGTTGGCCGGCCGAAGAGTGCTGGACGAGGGTCGAAGTTTGACGACAAAGATCTATGCGGTTGTGCTGTAAACAGGGGAGGGGAAGTTGTATCGACAAAGTCGAGCTGGGGCTGTGGTGCAGGGAGTTAGAACAGGGTTTCCTCGAAGCATCCTCCTCCTCTACTACATTACTATTTGGCGTATGGAAACTCACCTCCGGAGGCGGTGGCAATGAAAACTTGGGGATGAAGTCGGCGACGGAAGCTTGGTGATGATTGGAAAGAGAGAGAAAATCATACGGAAAATAAAAAAAGAATTTTTTTTTCCAACAGGTCGGCCCTTGAGTAACTACGCGAGTGGCAGCAAGCTCGCATGACGAGGAGAGGGGTGGGGAGGGTTATGACAGCTACTTGCCAAAAGTGGCACGTTCCAGGATTTTTTTCAAAAATGGGCTTTGCCCAAAAATCAATTACCAAAATAGGCTCGTTGTACGGTCAATTCCCAAAATGGGCTTGTTTTCGCTGACTGGGCATGTATGTCGCCAAAATAAATGGCGATCCGATTTTTAGCATGAAAATCGCCATTATAAGTGGCGATTTTTGGCTGACTTTGTCAGACTAAAAAATCGCCACTTATAGTAGCGATTTCATGGCTGAAAATCGCCACTATAAGTGGCGATTTTTGGTCTGACAAAGTCAGCCAAAAATTGCCACTTATAGTGGCGATTTTTGGAGTGCATTTTACTTTCAAATATAGTAAAATAGCACTTTGGCCTCTCTACTTTGTAAACTTAACAAATAGCTTCCTATCGTATAAACCGCTCTTTTTATCTTTCGTTTTTTGACAAATTTGTATTTTGGGTCCTTTCATTTCAACTAACGCTTCATGACGTTAAATATGTGCACATAGATTCTATTTTGAGATTTGTATGTTCCTATTTCAAAACAGTGGCGAAGCCAGGATTCAAGCATACCATGGGCCCGATACATAAAATACAATAGGCCGAATATATTTCCGTACGATAAAATACATATATTTTAGCTATTTGGGTCTAGGGGACCCTGGGCCCGGGCCCAGGATAGCCACCCCTTATCTTCGTTAGTGTTTCAAAATGTGTTTATAATTGACTAATGTTACTCGTATAATTGACTGATGTTACTCGTATAGTACTCGTTAATTTAATTGGTGCGCATTACTATACGAGTAACATTAGTCAATTATTAAGTCAAAAAAACATTAGTCAATTATAAACACCTTTCGAAATACGAACATACAAATCTCAAAATAGAATCTATGTGCACATATTTAACGTCATGAAGCGTTAGTTGAAATGAAAGGACCCAAAATACAAATTGGTCAAAAAACGAAAGATAAAAAGAGCGGTTTATACTATAGGAAGCTATTTGTTAAGTTTACAAAGTAGAGAGGCCAAAGTGCTATTTTACTATATTTGAAAGTAAAATGCACTCCAAAAATCGCCACTATAAGTGGCAATTTTTGGCTGACTTTGTCAGACCAAAAATCGCCACTTATAGTGGCGATTTTCAGCCATGAAATCGCTACTATAAGTGGCGATTTTTTAGTCTGACAAAGTCAGCCAAAAATCGCCACTTATAATGGCGATTTTCATGCTAAAAATCGGATCGCCATTTATTTTGGCGACATACATGCCCAGTCAGCGAAAACAAGCCCATTTTGGGAATTGACCGTACAACGAGCCTATTTTGGTAATTGATTTTTGGGCAAAGCCCATTTTTGGAAAAAATCCCACGTTCCAAAACCAAATAGATTGAAGTGCAACACCGATGCAACAATTTTTTTAGCGTGGCATCTAATTGACTGGTCAAGTGAAAGCCACTTTAGCTTTGTTTGCATCATCATTAATGACGTTAAAAATTAACGGACGTCGAATAAATTTGTCTTAAAAAATAAAGATGTAGTCTAAAAAGTGTGAAGTAAATAATTTTGGCTATGTTTATAATTCCTGAAAAAGTTTGGCTACAATTGTTTTTGGCCTTTGGGAGCCAAGTGAATAAACAACAGATTTGTTCGGTGGATCGTGAATGAAAAGGCCGAATGCCAAATGGGCTTTTGGCTTCCGAGTGTGATTCACATTCTAGACAACTCGAATATAATATATTATATTAAATTTTCCCGTACTCTTTCATACAATACTAGATTGTGTAGTCGCGCAATGCCGTTACGCATTAAATATATTTATAATGTCAGTGTATTCACCCGTTGATCAGCAAAATGATTTTATTATTCAAAGTATTTTGCGATACATAAATTATATTTTATTAACACACGATGTGCGTTATATAGATTTAATTTAATAATAAGAGGAAGATAGAACATTGAAATAGAAATGAGGAAACATAAAATAAGAGATTAATGAGATTGAAAACTTAAGTTAGGATAAAACAAAATTAGAATAAGATTGTAAAAAACTCTTTAATTAATAGTAACACTTGTGTGGTTTATATAGATTTAATCATTTGCACACCCAAAACAAAGATAAACAAAAAAACAAAATGAAGGGTAATATAGATTTAATCATTTGCACACCCAAAGCAAAGATAAACAAAAAGACAAAATGGAGGGTAACAAAAAATTAGAACCGAACCGGATTGGAACTAAAAAGAATTGAAGGGGAACTAAGAAAACCTCTTAATGAATAGTGTAAACCTTGTGTGTTTTATATAGGTTTAACGTGACAATCAGACATTGAAGCCAACAAACAGTAAAAACTCTAGTCATTCTAGCATAGCTGAAATCGAAATCAAACCTCTCAATCTTGTTGCTGTCGCTTTCGCTCTAGTTTCTCCGAAGTAAAGACACAACGGGTAATGTATTTGTCAATCAGTATCTCCGTCTCATGGAGAGAAACTCTGAGTGCCTCGTTATCTCGAGAAATTCTGTCTCGCTCCGTTCAAATACCCTCTATCCGTCGTACCCACATAAGACTCACCGTCATTCTCCGGAAACTCCCCTACTGAATATCGATTCTCTCTTTGGAAAGCTTCTAGCTTGTCAGAAGTCCCTTACACGATTCCTCTCAACTTCCAGAGCAGTATTCAACTCCTCAAGGTTGGACAACAGAGCTTCCTCCTGCTTCAATTCCTCCTTCTTCTCCTTCACCCAGTGATTTATAAATTTCATTTGATCTTATGCATAACCAATCACATATATGCAATAGTGTGATATAAAGATGAATACGAAAGATTATGCATAACCAATCACATATATGCAATAGTGTGATATAAAGATGAATAATTTACTCTTTCGGTATCTACTAGATTGTGTAGTCGCGCAATGCCGTTACGCATTAAATATATTTATAACGTCAGTATATTCACCCGTTGATCAACAAAATGATTTCTTATTCAAAGTACTTTGCGATACATAAATTATATTTTACTAACACACGATGTGCGTTATATAGATTTAATTTAATAATAAGAGGAAGAGAGAACCTTGTAATAGAAATGAGGAAAGATAAAATAAGAGATTAATGAGATTGAAAACTTAAGTTAGGATAAAACAAAATTAGAATAAGATTGTAAAAAACTCTTTAATTAATAGTAACACTTGTGTGGTTTATATAGATTTAATTATTTGCACACCCAAAACAAAGATAAACAAAAAGACAAAATGGAGGGTAACAAAAAATTAGAACCGAACCGGATTGGAACTAAAAGAATTGAAGGGGAACTAAGAAAAACCTCTTAATGAATAGTGTAAACCTTGTGTGCTTTATATAGGTTTAATATCCAAAACTTATAGTTTTGCTATTTTCTTGTCTAATTTCGAGCGACAATGAAATAGAATGATTTTTGAAATTAGATAAATTATCTTTGCTTGCCTCAAAAAAATAGTAATTAGTCGTAGAAATGCTAGATCAACAAGTAGAAAATGTTTTATACGATTTAAGTTCAACAAATTTTACCAACTTTTGTGATGGGAATTTAATTTGTTTTTATAGAGATGTCTCGCAAGTCGTAATAAGTTAGTCTTCATGCATTCTCATTTAAAGTGAAATTCCTCTTGGGTGTGTTTAGATAAATGAATTTAAGTTTGGTATTTTAAATTTCAAATTTTCTTGTTTAGTTAGAAACTAACTTTTGTATTTGAATTTTCTTAAAAGTAGTGGTTCAAGTTGTTGATTGAATCACAGGGATGAAGCTTTGACTTAGATAAGGAAGAGTGGTTTGGATTTGTTTTTTGAAAATTTGTGAATTTGAAAATTGGGATTTGAAATACAACTACTACAAGGAGCATTTCATTCAAATTCAAATACACAAATTAGTTTCTAACCAAATAAGAAAATTTGGAATTTGGAATACCAAACTCAAATCCATATGTCCAAACACACCCTAATATGTATGATCCCTAAGATAGTTGTGGAATTTGTAATGATACAAGTCACACAAATTACTAAAGATGGATGGTTATCGCTTTAGATTGCTAGTTCAATTTGCTTATTGCTTTCGATTGGCTTGTCTATGGTCACCCAAACTGATTTTGACAATTTTTTGTTTCAGAAAAACCCCTCTAAAAGAAAAAGATGACAATAATGGAGTTCCACCACAATAGAAGGAGCGAGTGGGGTTTTAGTGAAAACCGTCAGAGAGGGAGTGGAAGCGATGCTCACTCAGCGAAATCTTCAAGATAACGACGGACCGTAAGTGTTACAGAAGTTTCCCGCCAATTCTTTCATCAAGACTTGAGTCCCGGCAACCGTGCTTCATCACTTTAATTAGTGTTACGAGATTATCTTGCTCGCCTCAAACAAATAGTTATTAGTCGTTGAAACGCTTGGTCAACGAGCAGACAATGTTTTGTACGATTTAAGTTCAAAAGATTTTACCAACTTTTGTATCTGGATTTATTTTGTATAGAAAAGTCTCGCAATAAATTACTCTTCATGTATGCTTATTTGAAGTTAAATTTCTCTGTGAAAAGCGAATTTGAAATGTAAATTAATTTGTCAATTTCTAACAAAGAACTTAATCACTCTGTTAGAAACCCTAATTAAGGTTTATCATAGTCTAGAAAAGAATACGCTATTTAGGACAAAAAAAAATCTAAAATACAAATCCAAATCATTGTCGTATTAGGACTAGAAATCTAAAGCATCCATCTTTTCTAACCACGATCTTCTGCAGGCCTTAGGTTACAGAATGATGACATGTTATAATGTTGGTTCAGTTTGTTGATTGAATCACAGGGATGAAGCTTTGACTTAGACAAGGAATAAAAAAGAATGCTCTAATATTTATGATCCCTAAGATAGCTGTGGAATTTGTAATGATACAAGCCACAGATATTACTAGTTAACCTGCTGTGATAACTAGTTAACTATTCATTTGATTTGAGTTAACTAGTTAACTGTTAGGATAACTACTTACCTATTTGTCTATATTTTTATTGTTATTTGCTCATTTTGTTAACTAGTTAACATGTTGTGAGAACTAGTTAACTATTCATCTACTTTGAGTTAACTGGTTGGATAACTACTTACCTATTTGTCTATATTTTTCTTGTTATTTGCTCCTTTTGTTAACTAGTTAACTATTCATCTGATTTGAGTTAACTAGTTAAATGGTAGGATAACTACTTACCTATTTGTCTATATTTTTCTTGTTACTTGCTCCTTTTGTTAACTAGTTAACTTGTTGTGACAACTAGTTAACTATTCGTCTGCTTTGAGTTAACTAGTTAACTGGTAGGATAACTAGTTACCTATTTATCTATATTTTTCTTGTTATTTGCTCCTTTTGTTAACTAGTTTAAACAAGGTCTATGAATTCAGGGTTACCTATTTGTCTTCTTTGAGTTAACTAGTTAATCTGCTGTGATAACTATTTAACTATTCATCTGTTTTGAGTTAACTAGTTATTACCTATTTAACATTTAACAAGTAAACACCATTTGCTATTAGATGCTAACAAATTAATCTGCCTTCAGTTTCAGAGTCACCGTTGGATGTAAGGCCGACTGATTAACGACACATATCTACTCCTTTTACCCCAAGGGCATCAAAGTCATTTCACTTCTTCTTTTATATCCCGTTTTCCCCCAACGCCTGCTGAGTTAATTTTCCTACCGTCCTGTCCTTTCATCTTCAATATCTCACAGTACCCACGATTTTCATTCCTTTTATTCCCCTCAGTTCAACCGCTACTGCTCAACCTCTAAACTTTCTCCTCTTCGATTGTCCAACCTCTTCTACTCAATCTTCATTCTCTTCTCCATTTTGATCTTGTTTATTTCTCTAATCTCATTACACACTATCATTCTCCTAAATCCAGCAACAAGGTTTGTCAACAATGGTCATACCTACTTTCAGCAGGTACACTTCCAAATCTTATGTTTCTGATATTGTTATTAACTCGTTCATAGTTCTTTGTTCACCATTTTGCATGTCTGTTTTGAGGGTTTGTAATTTTGCTTTGCCACCAAAATCTGGTTGTCGCCAATTAGAATCCCCAATTTTTTATGCTTTCCTGCCTTTTGGATTTTAATTTAGGGTTTGCCCTTTTCTTGTATTGTTGTTTTGAGTAGTCCCCTCATTCTTTTGCATGGTTTATTATTTGTGGTTTTATGCACTATGATTTTACCACTCGTGTTTAGAATTTGGTAGGCGCTCAAGTAGAATTTGAAAGGTTGTTCAAACTCTAACTTAGTCTTTTATATGACCATAACATAATACATATGCATATATTTATTTTTCAGAAAGTTAGATCTTGAGCTATATATAGAATTCAACATAGTGATGATGTTGTAATGCTACACAATTTAAGTACGTCAATTCCAAATGTTTATTAGTTTCATAACCCATATAAAAAAACCTAGCATACTATGATACTATATACTCTCTTTTTCTAATAGGTAGCTCTCCCTAGGAGAAAATTAGATAGTTACATTCATCGCTTGGACGACGTCATCTGCCAAAGCCTTGCTGAGTCATCTACATTCATCGTTTGGACGACATCCTTAAGAAATACAAATGGGTCGACCTCGGCAAGAGGCGACTGCAATTCAAGAAATATTACATATACGTGTATGGTACAGGACAGGGTGTGACAATTCTCACCAGTCAATGAACTAGGTACATACTATATCACTAAAAAAAAGTAAGAAACCAACCAACATGTGCAACCAACTTCTGAAGTTCGTCGCCATCCTCAGCATCATCTGTACATTCACGACACCATCAAAATGCTAACCATTTCAACCGACTAACGTAGAAAAAAGTGAATCAACATTGTAGCAAGAGTGACCAAAACATGCAACTTGTACCCTATACGCAGCTAGAAGCCCAAGTGTAGAGTTAGCTACAAATCATTCCAATGCACTCGAACTTTCGCGGTATCAATATCAAGTAATGATGTCAACCCCAAGCAACAAATTTTCTTGTCTTTTTTCCTGGTCCATAGATGACACTATCAGTCCGACAACCATAGAAGAAGATTTCGCCATGAGAAAAGCAAGATCGTCTTTGTATTCCACATCACAACTAGACATCATATCTTAGAGCATCCCCATCAATGGTAATGGGGGACTTGCAAGTTGAGGTGGCATGTGAGGTGGCATGTGAAGTGCAAATTGCATTGATGGTAGAAGAAAAGATTTTATGCAAATTTGCATATTATGAAATTGTGTTTGCAAATGAAAGTGGGTCCTTGTTTACTTTTTCTTTCTTTCTATGTTTTGTTTTTAATTTTTTGTTTGACTTATTTGTTAAGAGTATTGTAATTGTAATTTAAAATGATGTTGGTCCCACATTTGCAATTGCTTTTGAATTGCATGGACGTGAGTTGTATGAAAGTTGAAAGTTTGGTAATTGCAAAAGTTGATAGGTGGCAATAGGGACCAAATTTGCAATTGCAAATGGATACCATTGATGTGGATGCTTTTATATTCTCTCAAAGCCAAACAGATAATAACTCTTGAAATTATCCGGTTGACCACTCTCAGTCTTATGTTGCAACAGCTGAAACCAGAGGTCAAGAACCTGACTGTCGTATCTATGAATAGTAAAAAAACACCCACGTCGTAGATGCATTATAGTAACTAGATTTTTGGCCGGCCCATTGGCCGGGTTCATACACGGCAAAAGTTATGTTTTTGTTAGTAAAAAATGTTAAGAAACATAAGAAAATATAACAATGGTAACGACGTAACAATGAGTATGAATAAATGTGTTGGTTTATCTTTATTAGTATAGAAAATTTAAGAAAATAAAATAAATATAAAAATATGGATTAACATTAGATTGTGATGCATATTGATCATATAGATGACTGAACTGGCTCAGTCAGCTTAAATAATAATACAATATTAGAAAAATGAAATATAAGTAAAACAAATCAAATAAAAAAATAAAATATTCCCTCCCCCTCACCATTAATCCCACCACCGCTGCAAATCCCTTCTTCTCTGCAATCCGGCCACCATATCATAGAGGAATTACTACTTTTTTTTGACAAAGAGGAGGAATCACTACTTGTGTTTCTTATGTGAAAATAAAAACAATTCATACTTGAAGTATGAATTGTATTTATTTTTTGGTTGTGACAGCTCCCGAGAGGGAGGGTCATAGATCGTGCACCATCCTAACTAAAAAAACAAAACAAACAACAAAAAAAACTAAAACCTAAAAAACTAGGGGAACAATCGGCATTGAAGAATAAACCAAAACGCTTTTGCTAAAACCTTAACTTTTATTTTGAACAACAAAACGCATTAGAATATGCATAACAAACCAGTGTTGCATAAAAAACAGGGCAACTTGGTCACATCAAGATAAGAATTGTTCATAAGACTTGGATTTGCAGAGAAAACAAGACAATTTAGAAGTATGAATTGTTCATAAGACTTGGATTTGGATTTCACTCTCTGCCTCTACTCTTGTAGGAGGGAGAAAGAGAGAGAGATGAAGACCAGGAAGAAGATGAAGGGGGAGAGAGGGGAAGAACAATTTTTTTTAATTTGGTTTTTGATTTATTTTTTTCTAATATTATATTATTATTTATGCTGACTGAGCTGATTGAGTCATCTTCCACGTCAGCATTGGACGGAAAAAGTGGATGGAAGTTGGACGGAATTTTAGACGGGACCGATTTAAAAGTTTTCATACAACCGCGTTAAGTCTTCAAATATACGGTAACTCTTTAAGTCAATATTCCTTAATTTCATGTCTATTAGACAATTAGAGTTTACCTTGTCATAATCATATGTTTTTAATCTAATTGAAACATGATTCTTTATAGACATACACAATGTATCATTGATTATATCATAAAAATAGAAATATTGAATCTCTATTGCACCGATGGAGTAAATAGTAAACAAATAAAAAAATTAGTTAAAAATTATATAAAGACTTATGAAATTACAATAAGTATGATTCAATATGAGATCATACAAATTAGGTATAATGTTTTGAACTTAAATCGTACAAACATTGTCTACTCGTTGACCTAGCGTTTCTACTACTAATAACTATTTGTTTGAGTCAAGCAAGATAATTCTGTAACACTAATTAAAGTGATGAATCACGGTTGCTGGGACTCAAGTCTTGATGAAAGAATTGGCGGGAAACTTCCGTAACACTTACGGTGCGTCGATGGTGTCCACGACGTAGGCGTTGGCCAATCTTGAAGATTCCGCCGAGTCAGCATCGCTCCGCTCCCTCTCTAACGGTTTTCGCTGAAACCCCACGCGCTCTTTCTATTGTGGTGGAATTTCATTGCTGTGATCGTTTTCTTTTAGAGAGGTTTTTCCAAAACTAAAAATTGCCAAAATTAGTTTGGGTGACCATAGATAAGCCAATCGAAAAAGAGAAACAAGCCAAGTGGGAGATATGATGGATTTCAAATAGCATGAAGAGGGAGAAGAGAAAGAAGACACGAGAATCAATTATTGGTTTATTGTTCGGTGATGGAGATGAAGGAGGAGAAGGAGAAAAGAAAGAAGATATAGGAAATAGAAGCGACGAAAAGTGAGTTTAGGGTTTCTTAAGAGTTTTTTTTGTCGTGGAAACTCCAGTTATAGAGGACAAAAGATTGTGCATCATCCTAACTTAGGGATTATACATATTAGAGCATTCTTTCTTATTCCTTATCTAAGTCAAAGCTTCATTATAACATCCCGTGATTCAATCAACCAACTGACCAGCATCATCAATCTGTAATCTAAGGCTCGTAGAAAATCGTGGTTAGAAAAGATGGATGTTTTAGATTTCTAGTCCTAATACGACAAGGATTAGGATTTGTATTTAGATTTTTTAGTCCTAACTAACGTATTCCTTTCTCGACTATGATAAATTTTAATTACGGTTCCTAAATGAGTGATTAAGTACTTTGTTAGAACTTGAAAAATTAATTTACATTTCAAATTATATTTTCACAAGATAAATTTCAAAATATGAGTGATGACAAATGAGTGATAAAAGTTGATGATGTGGTAATGGATTATCATTAATTATGGATGAGTAACGTTGGTGAGTTTTCACTTAACAGAATTTTGGATGAAAATTTGGATGAAAAAGACTGTTTGTTAGGTTGACTATAGTAGATAGAGTAAATCGATCATTTTATAGTATATGGGCTATTTGTTAACCTGACAAAGTAGAGAGGTAAAGTATGATTTTCCCAATATATTATATACGAGTTGTCTAGAATGTGATCACACTCGGAAGCTAAAAGCCCATTTGGCATTCAGTCTTTTCATTCACGGTCCACGGAACAAAGCTGTTGTTTCTTCACTGGGCTCCCAAACCTCTCTTCTTATATATCGAACAAAATGAATTAGCAGTAGGATTGGTTACGGGTGTCCAGAAATCGGGTACCCACCAGAAATCAGGCTAAATTGAGTGGAGATTATTCGCTGACTGTGTAAAGTTGATGGATATGAGCAAATCCGGTATTCAGTTAGAGTGAGTAACGGGTGGGGACGAGTTTCAAGGCATTCACCCCATACCTAACCCGATGGGTACCTAATATGAAACAATGTTGTATTAGCCATAATATATCATCTATGATTAATGGATTAGACCCAATTTCTCCTTCAGTCATTCGTTTTTTCACTTTAACTCATCGATTGAATAGTTTGTCGTTCCCTCTCGAAACGATGATACTCTAAAAATCGTAGCTCCATCTAAAAAATCTCTTTGCAATCCAGATGCAGAGAGATTTGGGGTTCACCCAATGGGTAGCGAGTTTACCCGATACCCATTTTAGGGCGGGCATGATTTGGATTTTGTACCCATTTAGGTACGTGTAATACCCGTTTAATAAATGAGTGAATAGTGGATATGTGGTATTCAAACTCGTAGGTACTCTTGCCAAGCCTAATTAGTGATAAATTCTTGCCAATTCAATACATGGAAATAATGATAATAGCTACTCTCAGGTCCCTGCTAAGTGTATGTGGTTATTTATAACTATGGCCCAGTGGGCCAGTGGCCGAAACAACGAAGAAAATAATTGGGCCCAACTAATAAATAATAAAACATTTTCATTTCACATCGATGAATTATGTGTCTCTTCTTCTTCTTCTTCAGTCTTTGACATCGCTTTCTTTCAATAAATTCCCGCATGTGATCTCCCTCACGACTCACGTGTTATTATTATTCACAACAAACAACCATGGTTTTCAGAACCGGACCGATGGTCGAGCCGACAAGGTCAAAGGTTCAAATGTTTAATGAGAAAATTAGGATCGAACCAGGATTGAACCGGAATTTATCGGTGCTAGAGGGGGGTCGGCTCGCGGTCGGGCCGATCGAACCGCCTGGCCCGATCCGGCATTGATAACCCTGCAAACAACAACCTTGTTTCTAATTTCGCCACTCAAGGCCCAGGCTTCCCTATTTTTCGTACAAAAATATTTTTAGCAAATTAAATTTTATGTATCAAGCCCAAGGTCTACTTGCATCCTAACTTCGCTACTGCACTCAACCGAATGTTTGTTGCTAATGTAATGTTATCCATAAAATTCCTGCTATCCAGTGGTGGATCTGGAGTGGGTTTCTGAGGCCGTAACGCATTCCACTTCCGAGTCTAAAACTACTAAATTATCGGGTCGTTTGGATGGGTGATTTGGGAGGAGGAGATTTCAAATGTCTAGAGACTTGAAACAGCATGAGAATTGAGGTCCTCTTGTTATTTGAAAAATAGATTGTTTGGTTAAGTGATTTGAGAGATTATTGAGGGAAGAAATTCAGAAAATTAAAAACTAAAAATTAAATTCACATTACAAATGACAAAAATATCCTTCATTAAAATTGTGAATAAGAGAATTAGTTGAGGGCAACTAGTAAATTTGCCTCAAATCTCTACCAAACTTCCCAAATCTCTACTTTTGTGTGGTGATTTTAAAATCACTCTCAAATCTCTATGGGCCCACCAAAGAGATTTAAAATCTCTCTCAATCTCCCTACAATTTTGTAGCCCGAACAAGTGATTTTATTGAAATCTCTAGGGAATGGATTTTGGCCCCAAATCCCCCAAAATTCCCACCCCAAATCTCTAATACAAACAACCCTTATTATATGTATTTTCATGGACATAAACGGATTAGCCTAGGGTTGTTTGGTACAGGGGATTGAGAATTAGGGGAAATATGAAAATAGGAGAATGGTGTAAAAGTGTTTGTTAAAAGTTGGAGGATGTTAAATAACATTGTTTGGTATGTATATTTGGTAAAGAAAATAGGAGGGGAAGACAGTGGGTCCCATTATTCTATTTGGGGGAAGTCAGTATTTCTGATAAAAGTAGAAATTGTCAGAATACACATTCTGGAGACAATAAGAAACTCTCGGTATCTGAAATACAAAACCCCAACTCCATTAGACAGTAAACAAACAAAGATATCTCAGAATACAGAGTTTCCAAGAAACACAGTTGAATTTCCCCTATACCAGACGACCCCCTAGTGATTTTTTCAGGTTTAGCCCAATATATATTATGACTAGACGAAATGACTCATCAGTGTCATGATTCATACCGGATCCATCATGGAAATTATCTATTTGATTTTGTTATTTTTGCTGATCCATGTCGGCTGCCGGACTTTTCCAAGTGACCTTTGAACCGGCGGCGGCAGCCATGAATCTTAGAACACCTAAGGAGAAGCTGAAGGAAAATGTAATCAAATTGAAGACTCAAACATGAAATGATACAAGTTGGAGATCCGACAAGAAGACTACAAAGCAGCCTAGCAGACAAGATGCAGCCATATTTTATTAATTTCATTTCCTTCAATGATTGATCAATAATTTTTTTTAATTTGTTACACACTAAATATATAATATAATTCTCTTTCCTACTGTGAATGATTCAATAATTGACAAGGATGGTGTTGTACCAATAGATAGTGATGATCCTTTTGTCGCACTTACTTCGCGATTATTTTAGGACAGTACGTTCTTCATGCTGTGAGAATCTTGGCAATTACTAATATGAGGACCCCTTTAAGTGTCCTTATATAAGGACACTAATCTACACCATTAATTTACTTGATAAAGATTCAATTGTTAATATGAAGTGGGTATTAGGGTACATTGTTTAACTAGTAACAACTTTTTTTAATTCTCGATTTGGTTCCACTTTTAATTAGTTACCCTATTTTCATATTTTACCCATACCTGGTTCCCCATCGTTAGATTAGAATCATCATCCGACGGCTATAAAGAGTGTCCTCATATAAGGACTCTTAATGGGGTCCTCACAGTAGTAGATCTCGAGAATCTCATATCCAGGTATTACTAATTCTTTCCTCCTTGAACTCCTAGCTTGTCGAGAAGTTGTTTCCTCGTGTTTGTCCTCCGGTGTCTTCTAGGTAGATTTTGAAAGGGAAGCAGAACTAGTAGTAAAAGCGATATGCTCCAATGAGAACTCTCGACCCCAAGGTTCAGGAGGAGCGATTGGAGTAGTGGTTCGAGACTCTAGTAGTGGCCTCTTCGCAAAAAGGGAGATAAAATGCAAATGCATCATTCAATCTCAAATCGTCAAGTTCTGCTCATGAGGAGGGCTTTAGTGATGGACATTTGGAGCTTTTTGGACGATCTTCCACAGACAAGACTTATGACGGTTCCACGCCAGTCTTATACAGCAGTCCATTATGTGGCTTGCCATCGCTTCGTTGTCTTTCAAGCCAAGTAGTGGTACACCTTTCGGCTTGGACAAACACTTAATTTTTATTCGTACATGATTATCTCCTTTTCTCCTATGCGAGTTATCTATGGATAATTATTTTTCCACGGGTAGGATTACTTTAATAATTGTCTAATAATCCAACTATATATTTACTATATATTGGCCAGTGAGAGATGTACACAACACAACACATGCTGTGGCAGTATGATAGGCTGATGTCTTGTCTGCACTGCAGGTTGGAATTCCTGTTTTAGGACTTAAAAACAATATATATCAGTCAATACGACTAATTCTACTTTTCTCCATATACATCCTCTATTGACCCATCTCCAATAAGACCTCAGGACTATGGTCAGGGGTTAACTATTAAAAAAAAAAAATTTAGAGGATGCTCTCAACGGCTCCTTCTCCCCTTTGCATATCTCCTTCTTCCCTGTCATCGATTCATCTTGAATCAGCTCAGATCCGGAATGGATCCATCATGTTTCTGTATTCCAATCTTCCCTACTCACTGATCCGCAATGGATCTGCAAAAGGAATTAAATGCAAAAGGACTCTATTGAGAGGAACGGTCAAAGTAAACAAGCGGAGGAAAGCGTGTAAGTCATCCAACCGACACAAAGCTCGTAATAATTACAACCCAAAAGCAGAGAATGATTTGAATGAAGCTCAGAGGAAGGGGAGAATTTCCCTTAACGCCTTACCGTGGAGTAAAAGAAGAAGAAAGAGAGTAAGGAACAGAACCCTCGTTCATGTGATCTCCCTCACGACTCACGTGTTATTATTATCCACAACAAACAACCATGGTTTTCAGAACCGGACCGATGGTCGAGCCGACAAGGTCAAAGGTTCAAATGTTTAATGAGAAAATTAGGATCGAACCAGGATTGAACCGGAATTTATCGGTGCTAGAGGGGGGTCGGCTCGCGGTCGGGCCGATCGAACCGCCTGGCCCGATCCGGCATTGATAACCCTGCAAACAACAACCTTGTTTCTAATTTCGCCACTCAAGGCCCAGGCTTCCCTATTTTTCGTACAAAAATATTTTTAGCAAATTAAATTTTATGTATCAAGCCCAAGGTCTACTTGCATCCTAACTTCGCTACTGCACTCAACCGAATGTTTGTTGCTAATGTAATGTTATCCATAAAATTCCTGCTATCCAGTGGTGGATCTGGAGTGGGTTTCTGAGGCCGTAACGCATTCCACTTCCGAGTCTAAAACTACTAAATTATCGGGTCGTTTGGATGGGTGATTTGGGAGGAGGAGATTTCAAATGTCTAGAGACTTGAAACAGCATGAGAATTGAGGTCCTCTTGTTATTTGAAAAATAGATTGTTTGGTTAAGTGATTTGAGAGATTATTGAGGGAAGAAATTCAGAAAATTAAAAACTAAAAATTAAATTCACATTACAAATGACAAAAATATCCTTCATTAAAATTGTGAATAAGAGAATTAGTTGAGGGCAACTAGTAAATTTGCCTCAAATCTCTACCAAACTTCCCAAATCTCTACTTTTGTGTGGTGATTTTAAAATCACTCTCAAATCTCTATGGGCCCACCAAAGAGATTTAAAATCTCTCTCAATCTCCCTACAATTTTGTAGCCCGAACAAGTGATTTTATTGAAATCTCTAGGGAATGGATTTTGGCCCCAAATCCCCCAAAATTCCCACCCCAAATCTCTAATACAAACAACCCTTATTATATGTATTTTCATGGACATAAACGGATTAGCCTAGGGGTTGTTTGGTACAGGGGATTGAGAATTAGGGGAAATATGAAAATAGGAGAATGGTGTAAAAGTGTTTGTTAAAAGTTGGAGGATGTTAAATAACATTGTTTGGTATGTATATTTGGTAAAGAAAATAGGAGGGGAAGACAGTGGGTCCCATTATTCTATTTGGGGGAAGTCAGTATTTCTGATAAAAGTAGAAATTGTCAGAATACACATTCTGGAGACAATAAGAAACTCTCGGTATCTGAAATACAAAACCCCAACTCCATTAGACAGTAAACAAACAAAGATATCTCAGAATACAGAGTTTCCAAGAAACACAGTTGAATTTCCCCTATACCAGACGACCCCCTAGTGATTTTTTCAGGTTTAGCCCAATATATATTATGACTAGACGAAATGACTCATCAGTGTCATGATTCATACCGGATCCATCATGGAAATTATCTATTTGATTTTGTTATTTTTGCTGATCCATGTCGGCTGCCGGACTTTTCCAAGTGACCTTTGAACCGGCGGCGGCAGCCATGAATCTTAGAACACCTAAGGAGAAGCTGAAGGAAAATGTAATCAAATTGAAGACTCAAACATGAAATGATACAAGTTGGAGATCCGACAAGAAGACTACAAAGCAGCCTAGCAGACAAGATGCAGCCATATTTTATTAATTTCATTTCCTTCAATGATTGATCAATAATTTTTTTTAATTTGTTACACACTAAATATATAATATAATTCTCTTTCCTACTGTGAATGATTCAATAATTGACAAGGATGGTGTTGTACCAATAGATAGTGATGATCCTTTTGTCGCACTTACTTCGCGATTATTTTAGGACAGTACGTTCTTCATGCTGTGAGAATCTTGGCAATTACTAATATGAGGACCCCTTTAAGTGTCCTTATATAAGGACACTAATCTACACCATTAATTTACTTGATAAAGATTCAATTGTTAATATGAAGTGGGTATTAGGGTACATTGTTTAACTAGTAACAACTTTTTTTAATTCTCGATTTGGTTCCACTTTTAATTAGTTACCCTATTTTCATATTTTACCCATACCTGGTTCCCCATCGTTAGATTAGAATCATCATCCGACGGCTATAAAGAGTGTCCTCATATAAGGACTCTTAATGGGGTCCTCACAGTAGTAGATCTCGAGAATCTCATATCCAGGTATTACTAATTCTTTCCTCCTTGAACTCCTAGCTTGTCGAGAAGTTGTTTCCTCGTGTTTGTCCTCCGGTGTCTTCTAGGTAGATTTTGAAAGGGAAGCAGAACTAGTAGTAAAAGCGATATGCTCCAATGAGAACTCTCGACCCAAGGTTCAGGAGGAGCGATTGGAGTAGTGGTTCGAGACTCTAGTAGTGGCCTCTTCGCAAAAAGGGAGATAAAATGCAAGTGCATCATTCAATCTCAAATCGTCAAGTTCTGCTCATGAGGAGGGCTTTAGTGATGGACATTTGGAGCTTTTTGGACGATCTTCCAAAGACAAGACTTATGACGGTTCCACGCCAGTCTTATACAGCAGTCCATTATGTGACTTGCCATCGCTTCGTTGTCTTTCAAGCCAAGTAGTGGTACACCTTTCGGCTTGGACAAACACTTAATTTTTATTCGTACATGATTATCTCCTTTTCTCCTATGCGAGTTATCTATGGATTATTTTTCCACGGGTAGGATTACTTTAATAATTGTCTAATAATCCAACTATATATTTACTATATATTGGCCAGTGAGAGATGTACACAACACAACAATGCTGTGGCAGTATGATAGGCTGATGTCTTGTCTGCACTGCAGGTTGGAATTCCTGTTTTTGGACTTAAAAACAATATATATCAGTCAATACGACTAATTCTACTTTTCTCCATATACATCCTCTATTGGCCCATCTCCAATAAGACCTCAGGACTATGGTCAGGGGTTAACTATTAAAAAAAAAAATTTAGAGGATGCTCTCAACGGCTCCTTCTCCCCTTTGCATATCTCCTTCTTCCCTGTCATCGATTCATCTTGAATCAGCTCAGATCCGGAATGGATCCATCATGTTTCTGTATTCCAATCTTCCCTACTCACTGATCCGCAATGGATCTGCAAAAGGAATTAAATGCAAAAGGACTCTATTGAGAGGAACGGTCAAAGTAAACAAGCGGAGGAAAGCGTGTAAGTCATCCAACCGACACAAAGGTCGTAATAATTACAACCCAAAAGCAGAGAATGATTTGAATGAAGCTCAGAGGGAGGGGAGAATTTCCCTTAACGCCTTACCGTGGAGTAAAAGAAGAAGAAAGAGAGTAAGGAACAGAACCCTCGTTCATGATACTTCATCCCATCAAGTTATGAAGACCCTAGGTGAAGAGGGGAAGAACCAGCCCCTAGACTATGATATTGTAGCTGTAAAGGAGGTGAAGGGGTGGGTGAACCAGGTTGGTGAGAAGAAATTAATGCCAAGCCTCGGGGGAGAGTATTTCAAGCCTTTAAGTGGATTAGCTCCTAGACCTTACTACGACAAACCCAGAAACAATACAAGTCTCCAATACGCACGAAAAGACCCACACCAGCAGAAAACAATGGATCTATCTGAGTTGGTAAAAAAAACCAGAGAGTGGAGTTGCAATGAGCCAGTGGTACGGTTAAGCTCGGCTCCAAGGAGCGGTGGAAGCGGGGGAAGGCAAATGCTTGTGGGGAAGATGCTGTCAGCTAGGAGGTTCACGGCTTAAGCCATGGAAACGATTATGGCTGGAACATGGACAGAGAGCAGAGGCCTGAGAATCAGCGACGCGGCCCCGAACACTTTCGTTTTCAATTTCAGGACTGCGGAGGACAAGGATCGAGCATGGAAAGGAAGGTCGTGGAAGGTCTCGGACACCCTCCTGAATCTGCAGAAATGGGATGGAGTTGGGAAACCGGCTAACATTGATTTCTCCGGCTGTGACATGTGGATCCAAATCCACGACCTACCCCTGCATTTCCGCACATTAGAGGTTTTGGATCCAATCCTTAGGTCAAGCTTCCCATACCTATACCAGATCGACCCGACGGGACTAAGCGACACTATATGAGTGAAATTCCTCCGTGCTATGGTAAAGGTGGATCTGCAAAAACCAGTTCCGTATGGCTTTTTCTCGGGGAAGAGGAGGAAGCGTCGTGGGTAGGTTACAAATATGAGAAGCTACCTCATAATTTTTGCTACACTTGCGGGAGGCTGGGGCACAATCAAGCAAAGTGTGATTTCCAGGAGGAATGGGTGGAAAACCGCTATGGCGAGCACATACGAGCAGGTATCCATTCACCGGCAGCTCCTACACCGACTCGCTCTGCCACGCGACAAAGCCCAAATCAGACTCCACGAACTCAAGCCTCCCCAACGATGACGGTGCGAGATGATCCAACGACAAGAACGGAACCAGTTAATCTGTTCTGGGCTGGGGTCCACGGATCGGTGACGAGGGAGAGAGTCAATCGCCGACAGCAACATCAATTGGAGGCAGACCCGACAAGGCTGGCGTTCCCACCTGGATTCACACCGATCTTCGATAACTCGTTGACCCCTGGCAACTTTATTTCGGGGATCGGCTGCCCAGTTTTCTCCCCCTCCGGCCAGCCGCGAAACCTCCTCTACGCGTTCAACGCAACATCGACGACGCCACAATCTCAGGGATCTCCACAGCTCAACCAGCTGCAACAACAAGATACTAGGGCCCAGATTGCAGCTGACACTAGGCTGCAAACTCAACCAGGCCAAGCCCTCTTGGTGTGTAATTTTCCAATGCAGAAGATGAGCCCATGGCTAGGGGGAATGGCCCAAGCCCATCTGCAGCTCAAAAGAAAAAGAAGAGGAAAACAGATATGTTGAGGGGAGAAAGTAGCCAAATGATGAATGGCGTGGATGACCAGAACCAGGGGTACTGCCCAATGGAGCAAGCTAATCTGTCGAAGTGGAAGGAATACTATGGACTGGGCAACCTTGAGGAAGCTATGGAGGAGGAAGACTCGAATGAGGTGGTGGTGGCCTACCATAAGCCACCTAACGAGAAATGAGTTTTTTAGCTTGGAACTGTAGGGGAATTGGGCCATCCCTTACAGAACGGTATCTAGCGGATCTAATTCGTAGGTTTAGCCCGGCGGTTGTTTTCCTTTCTGAAACAAAAAATTGTCGTAATGTCGTAGAAAAAAATAGAAGAGCGGCGAGGTATCCGAAATTTTGGTATAGGGACCCAATTGGGACTAGCGGCGGTCTAGCAATGTGGTGGGTCAATGACTTCGATGTATCTATCATCTTAGAAGATGATCATTTTGTTCACATTCGGATTAATGGTAATTGTGTTTTCTATGTGACGTTGTTATATGCCCCTAGCACTATTACCGAGCGCAATAATTTTTGGGATTGTTTATCTACCCTAAAGCCTCAAGCGAATGAGCCTTGGCTTCTTATGGGTGATTTCAACGCCGTCTTAAGCCCCCATGAAAAACAAGGTCGGCGACCACCTCGGAGAGAGTCCACTGAACCCTTTAAAAATTTTGTTTTTGATAACGAGCTCGTTGATGTGGGTTTCAAAGGAAATATCTTCACCTGGACAAATAATCGAGAAGCCGATGACAACGTCAAACAGAGGATTGATCGAGCTATGTGCACTCTCCCCTGGAGAAATCACTTCACTAACGCTATAGTGTATCACGAATCGATCATTGGATCCGACCATGCCCCAATCCGACTGGAGCTTGAGCCAAGGAGGAGCCGGCGGAACACCCCCTTCCGATTTGATTCGCGGTGGGCAAAGGATCCGAGGGTGGAAGACATGGTTAAACAAACTTGGAACACCAACGACAATGCCTCATCAAAGTTGACCAAGCTGCAAACAGAGATGAAGAAGTGGAGCAAGAAGAATAACACTAATACTTCGTACGAAATCTCCAGACTTCAAACAGAGCTAGATAATATTGGAAGGCAGCAAAGGACAGAAGAGATAAGAAGAATAGAGGGAGAGCTCCTTGACAAGATGAATGGACTATGGGCTATGGAAGAAGCTTTCTGGAAGAGAAGGGCCAAGGTTGACTGGCTGCAATTGGGAGATCGGAATACTCGGTTCTTCCATGCAACTACTATCCAAAGAACCTTGAGGAACAAGATTGGGAAACTTAAACTGCAGGAGGATACATGGATTGATACACCTACCGAGATTAGTAACCACGTGAGCGATTTTTTCAAAGATCTCTTTACCTCAAGAACCACGATAGCCCCAGACACTTTACAAGAGCTACCGAGGATTGTCACCCAAGAAATGAATGACAACCTCACTAGGGGTGTCATAGATGAGGAGATAAGACAGACAGTCTTCTCACTAGGTGCCGACAAATCTCCCGGCCCAGACAGCTTTTCAGGTTCATTCTACCGAGCCTACTGGAGTACTATTGGCCACCAAATATGCAGGGAGGTGAAGGAGTTTTTTATCACGGGGTCAATGCCGGTTGGGTGGAATGATACGCATATTGCACTTATCCCCAAATCAAAGAACCCAGAGAAGGTCTCAGATTTCCGCCCAATTAGTTGTTGCAACTTCCGCTATAAAATCATATAAAAAATCATGGCGACTAGGCTCAAAAAGTGGATCCCAAACCTAGTATCCGATATGCAATCAGCGTTCACCGGAGGAAGGGCCATTCAGGATAACATAGTAATCATGCACGAGGTACTCCATCACTTTAAGAACAGAACCGGAAAGGGAGGCAAATGGGACATGATGTTGAAAATGGACATGAAGAAAGCTTATGATATGATGGATTGGAAAGCTATGGACGATATTCTCCGGGCAATGGGCTTTCATGAGGATTGGTGTGGATGGATTAGACAGTGTATCAGAACAATCAGATTCTCGGTGCTCATAAATGGAAACCCTACGAAAATGTTCTCCCCAACAAGGGGAATCCGCCAAGGGGACCCTATATCACTCTTCTTATTTATCTTGTTAACAAACTGCCTATCTTTTCTTATAAACAAAGGAGTTAACGATGGAAACCTCAAGGGACTTAAACTGAACGCCAGATGCCCGACGTTAACCCATGTGCTCTTCGCGGATGACACCATATTGTTTGGGGAGGCGTCGATGACTGAAGCGATAAACATAAAAAAGACGATGACCAGATACGGTGAGATCACAGGCCAGGTCCTAAACCTCCAGAAATCCTCGATCATATTCAGCAAGAATACGCCAGAACAACTCAAAACGATTATCAGGACTTACATGGGTTTTGAGGCCGGAGTAGAATTTGGAGGTCCCGTCAGAATGGGGAAGGGGCAAGAAGGAAGCTTTTGCTTTCCTCATTGACAGAATGGAAAAGTTGGGACAGTCCTGGAAAAGTATGACCCTCTCTCACAGTGGGAAGGAGACCCTCCTGAAGGCGGTCCTTCAAAGTATCCCAACCTATATTATGTCCTGCTTCCTTCTGCCTAAGCATGTCACAAAAAAGATGAACTCCCTTCTTAGGGCTTTCTTTTGGGAGGGACAGCAAACAAAAGAGTAATCCACTGGACTAAAGGAAAAGTGCTCGCAACCCCCAAGAACCAAGGAGGGTTGGGTTTCAAAGAGTTCCAGAATTTTAACATGGCTCTACTTGCGAAACAAGGATGGAGACTCACTTTGGAACCAGACCAGCTCTGGGCGAAGCTCCTCAAAGGATTATATTTCCCACGATGTGAATTCTTGCAAGCGGAGAAGGGAAAGAGAGCATCTTGGATTTGGGCCAGCTTTATCGAGGCTAAGACAACTCTTAGACTTGGGATGAGGAAAAACCTAGTAGGGGAAACTCGATACGCTATGGGAGTGACCCATGGGTCCCTTCCTTACCCGGTTTCCGTCTCTCAGGCATCCAAGACGGTGAATCCATGGTGAACGATTGGATTCAGCAGGATAGCAGAACGTGGAATGAAAGTATCATTCGAAGCCATTGCTCCCGTCCGAAGCCCAGGAGATCCTAAAAATTCCAATCGGCCCTGCGAACGAAAGTGATGAATGGGTGTGGCATTTCAATAACAAGGGTAACTTTACCGTCAAATCTGCCTACCATGCTATGCAAGATCCGCCAATGGATGTGAGAGGATATGGAAGTAACGAGCCCAATCAACGAAAATGGAAGTGGCTTTGGGAGCTCAAGATCCCGCCAAAATTTGTGATGTTCATCTGGAGGTGCTCCCATAATGCGATAGCCACTAAGAGAAACCTTTTCGTCAGGAAGTGCAGCCCTTCTCCTCAGTGCCCAATATGTCAGACCGAAGAAGAGGATATTCATCACTGCCTCTTCCAATGCCCACACGCAAAATCAACATGGGAAAAGAGGATGCGCCTTATTACCACCCAACCCCCCATTTGGCGCTGCTTGATTGGATGGTGGCTGAAAAGGAAGCAAACCCCAATTTCTGTGCTCTCAATTGTATCTCCACCTTATGGTGCATCTGGTGTGCTCGCAATGACAAGGTTTTCCAAGACAACACCCCAAACACGGAATGTACCGCGCGACATGCATCTCTTCTTAAGACTGAATGGGCGGGTAGTTCCCAGACGACCTCCTCGTCTCCTCCGAACCATCCGCGGTCACATCCTGATCCACCGCCTAGCTTCAATATACAGCAGGAAATCCACTGTGATGGGTCTTTCACCCAGGATTCTTCCTTGGCGGGCTATGGGGTTATCATTTCCAACTCCCATGGACAGGTTGTTGACGGGTATGCGGAAGCGTTCTCTTGTTCATCACCGATCGCTGCTGAGGCAAAAGGCCTGTGGAAGGCAATAGATGTTGCAGCCCGGTCTGGTCTGCGAACCATTATCAAAACAGATTGCCTAACCCTCGCTGATGCGCTGAGGAATGATCCGTCCTCATGGCCTTGGCAAGTGTATTCTTGGCTCCTCATTATGAGGAACACCCTGAGGACGTGCCCAAATATTAGGATCTCATTCATTCCTCGTAGACTTAACTGTACTGCGGACAAAGTAGCCAAGGCAGCAGCTAGACAGACTTTAAACCCGAACTGGGTCGATCTCCTTGCTTTAAATAGTTCCCCATTTGTAACCGATTTCGACCCACCTGATGGTGATGAATAAAAATTTCTTCTTGCCAAAAAAAAAAAAAATAAGACCAACTTCAATCCTAAGGTCTTAAAACCTAAAATTTAAGACCTCAAAAAGTAGATAATAGCTTGATCAAAAAAAAAAAGTAGATAATAGTATTAAAAGTAAATTTTCTTCCAATCACAAGGTCTTATAATTTGAAGTCTTATAATGATGTTGTTCTTATAATTTGTTTTGGAGTAGATATCTAGTTTATAAATTTATAACTTGATCATCTTTTATGCAAACACTACTATAATTAATTAAAGCGAACATTTTGATAAAAAAAATAAAAAAATATAGTTATAAATAACTTGGAGAAAATGTAATCGGTTAAGAATCTGAATTTTATTTTGACCAAACTACATTTTAACTAACTTTATTCATATTTTGTTCACAATTATGGTCATTTTGATAGAAACCAACGTAATAATTCGAAGTCGTTTGGTCAAGCCGACACCATGTCGGTCGGTTAACTGTTAAGATGTTTGTAAATTATTTAACTGATCGACTGACTAACCGACATCCATCGATTATTAACCTAATTGACCGACTCCCACCCCTAATCAATTACATAATTTTGATTAGAGCCACTAAACGAGGTTGTACATCTTTTTGCACAATGAAGCATTTCAATGAGATCGCTGAAGATTAATGTATTTGTAATAAGATTCAGAGAACTTCTTGATTAAGATATGGAAAATAAGGTTTTGCTATATTTTTCGAAAACACGTTTTCAAAACGTTATTCCATGTTGGTATCTATGAATCACTCCATTCATGGAGGTTGACACCCAACTTTTACATAACGCTCGATATTTAACAATTTAATACGTATAATTAAGTAGAAAAGTGAATATGTTTTAAAGCTTTTCATTATCTTGTTAATTTTATTTAATTTAATTTTTAATAATTATAATTAAGTAGACAAGTAAATATGATTTTGAAATTGTTTATTCTTATGTTACTTTAATTCTATGTTAAATAAGTATAATTAACTAGAAAATGTGAAATGATGGATGGTTGATTGCATTGGTAGAAGATAAAGTAGTGGGGACCATTTTTACAACCAAGGTTGCAAAGGTCTTATATTTAGAGCCTTTTCATAGAATATAAGTTTTTTTGGTTGGGTTTAAGACCATGATTGGAGTTGAACTTGGTCTTAAAATATTTAAATTATGGGTTTTAAGACCATGATTGGAGTTGGTCTAATATAAACATATCTGAGAATGTCTAAGCTATTCTCCATGTGCATTCTCATATGCATTCTCAATCATCTTGTTATAGTAGGATTGGAACTTTGATTGATACTCATATATAACCGACAATTGTTGTCTACTGGTAATGGTATGCATACTAGTATTCTAAAGAGAAGTTAAAGACAATCAAAATGTGGATTGACTGAATTTAACTAGAGCATGATGGAAGACCAATTTTATTATGAGATGTGCAACATTGAATTGTGTTTAAATCAATTAGCATGATTCAATAGACGAGTCTATATATCACCTAATTGGATATGCAAGAACATTGTTCATATTATTCGAAGGTATAACCAAGGTTTCTAACACATAAAGCAAATACTTAATGAACTTAACGACTCTATTTTCTATACTTGAAACGAGATTTTATTACTAGCTAACATTAGTTGGGTATGTATGAATTAGTTCAATACTGGTATTTTGGGTTTGATCTTCAAAAGTGGGGATAAGCTAGGATACTAGTAATTAATTAGGGTTTCACAATTAGGGATTCGGTTTGAAAATGGGGGAATTGAGTTTAATACTAGTATATATATGTAGTTTCCAAATTAGGGATTCGTTAGAAAATTGGACTTTCAGTGGATATTAGTATCTGTGGCGTTATAGAATACTAGTGTACATATATACCAGTAACTCTCTAGTTAAGAATACTAGTATCTATTCCAAAAATAATAATTAGGTGATTAACCCGGTGCCTTCAAGTCAATGTAATTATAATGACTCGAAGTTAGTAAATTCTGTTACTTAAGAGATACTCATTAGCAAGGCTTACGTAACATGCTTAATTTGACATGTTACGTAAGAATACTCTTCATTACGTAACAGATGATTATCTTATGTAACAGACTTTATTTGACATTTACGTAAGTGATCCGCCCAGTTGGACCGGTGGATCAATACTGTGGTTCTTTGGAGGGTTAAGCAACGGATCCGTCCTCGGAGTGTCTCGGCGATGATACCTTGCAGGGCGGACGTGCAAGGGGTTAGTATATGTAAGATGGCAAGTATGTTGATAATGCAGGGAGAGTGGGTTACAGAGAAGTACCGGGCGAGAGCCCTTTTTGTGTGGGCGGAACCGATAGCCTTTAGCGTACAGCGTGAAAGCTTGTAGTATCAGGCGTATGGTCCCCAGTCTGTTGTGTCCTCTTCTGAATGGGGGATCCTGTTATTTATAGGTCCCATTGGTTTGACAGGGTCCACGTGTCCTGCTCTGAGTGGGCCGCAGCGAGTCACCGTCAACAGTAATGGGCGGTGGTCTACTGTTGATGTGACAGGTAGTCCTTTGGCTTAGGCGGACGGAGGACCGCCCTCGAGTGACGGACCGCCCTGATCATGAAGGAAGGCGGATTCAACTCGGGCCCATCAATTGCCCCCAGTATGGCCTCGAGGTCGTAAGAGGCTCGAGGCGATACTATGGGACTGTTTCGAACGCCCTGGAGTGACGGACCGCCCTGACCATGTTCGAGGGCGGATTCAACTCGGGCCCATCAATTGCCCCCAGTATGGCCTCGAGGCCGTAAGGGGCTCGAGGCGATACTATGGAACTGTTTCGAATGCCTTGGAGTGATGGACCGCCTTCATCATGTACGAGGGCGGATACGACTCAAGGACCTAGCTTGTCACCGATGCTGTTTACCGGGGCCGAAACGGGGGGGGGGGGCTCTTCTTTTGAGGTGAACTTGCATGCTTTCCACCCTTTGTGCAGGCTACTAGCCTATTCCGCCCACTTCCTGGGGGACACGTGGCACGATTATATTTGGACGTTCGCTAGCCCACGTCACTTGTATAAATAGGTTTTCTCCCCCTTCATTCGGCACTTCACTTGTCAACTAAATCTTGAAGCTTCCGCCCAAACCCAAATTTTTTCTGAGCTTGTCCCCTTGTTCCAAAACTTTCATCAAGATCGCCTTCTGATTCTGAGTCGTCTTCCTCCGCCGAAGCAAGTAGGTTCTTTGAAAATTCTTTCATTCCATCAATTTCTTTTTGTGTCCGCCCTGCAATTTCTTTTTTTGTTTTTCTCATTTCCGCTTGTGTTGGATGTCGTATAGTGGGTCATCATCCTCCGTGGATTATGACCTTTTAGAGAGAGAGTTGAGGGACATCGGGAACGCGTCGTTTTTTGCCGCCCGCCCGTCCCAAGAGGACGGGACACACGGCTCGGTTTTTCCGTTCGCCCCTGGTTTTTTCGTTCCTCCTCCTCTTCTGATTTGTGCCCCTTGTCCTTCTGTTGTAGGAGGTTATGACGAAGGGAGGAGAGGAACGGGGCGGATGCGTCGTCCCTCATCTTCGTCATCGTCTCTCTCCGCCTCGTCCTCGATCCGCTCTGTCCCCCGAGCCTGTCAGGGAAAAGGTTTGATGAGGAAGGGTCGATGCAGCGGATCCCCAAACTCAAAGGGCAGATGCCTTATCCGGAGGATTCCGACATAGTCTTCGACCCGTACCCAAATTTGACGTGGACAAGTATTAAAATCGTGATTCCACTAAAATCGAAAACTTAGTGAAATGGGAAAATCGTAAAACAAAACGTAAAATCTAAGATTTTATTCCCAACTAAAAAAAATATAAAACTTCATTACGCAAGGTTACGTAACATGTTAATTTGACATGTTACGAAGATATACTCTCATTAGTAACAATGATAATCTTATTAACAAGACATTTATTAACAATGTTACGTTAATATGATCCGCCCAGTTGGACGGTGGATCAATACTGTGGTTCTTTGTGAGGGTTAAGCAACGGATCCGTCCTCGATTGTCTCGGCGGATGATAAACCATGCAGGACGGACGTGCAAGGGGTTAGTATATGTAAGATGGCAAGTTGTTGATAATGCAGGATGAGTGGAGTACAGAGAATACCTGGGAAGCCATTTTTGTGTGGCGAACCGATAGCCTTTAGCGACAACGTGAAAGCTTGTATATCAGGTATGGTCCCCAGTCTGTTGTAGTCTTTCTGAATGGGGATCCTGATTTAAGGTCCCATGGTTACGTCCACGGTCCTGCTCAATTTGGGCCGCGGCACCGAACAGAATGGGTGTCTAACTATGATGTACAGTAGTCTTGGCTTAGGCGGACGAGGGTGAATGAGTACGACCGCTGATCATGAAAGGGAAGGGGATTCAATCGGGCGCACATTGCCCCAGTAGGCCCGAGGTCGTAAGAGCCGAGGCGATACTATGGACTGTTTCAACGCTCTGGAGTGGACGGACGCCCTGACATGTTCGAGGGCGGATTCACTCGGTGCCCATCAAATGCCCCCAGTATGGCTCGAGGCGTAAGGGCTCAGGCGATACATGGAACTGTTTGAATGCCTTGGAGATGGACGCCTTCTCATGTACGAGGGCGGATACGACTCAGGACCTAGCTTGTCACGATGCTGTTTACGAGCCGAAACGGGGGCTCTTCTTTTAGTGAACTTGCAATGCGTCCACCTTTGTGCAGCACTAGCTATTCGCCACTGCACGGGAACGTGGCACATTAATTTGGGACGTTTCGCAGCCACTCACTTGTATAAATAGAAGGATCTCCCCCCTTCATTCGGCACTTCAGCTTGAAACTAATCTTGTGAGCTTCGCCTAGACCAATTTTCTTGAGCTTTCCGCCTTGTTCCAAAACTTTCATCAAAGATGCCTTCTATTCGAGTCGTCTTCCTCCGCGAAGCAGTAGTTTTTTGAAAATTTCATTCTCAATTTCTTTTGTGTCGCCCTGCAATTTTTTTTTTGTTTTTCATTTCCGCTGGTTGAATGTCGTCTAGGGTCATCTCCTACCGTGAGTTATGACTTTAGAGAGAGGTTGAGGGACATGCGGGAGTAGTCCTCTGCCGCCCGCCGTTCCCAAGAGAGACAAGACGCCCGTATCCCTTCGCCTGTGTTCGTTTCTCTTGATTTGTGCCTTAGTCCTTCTGTTGTAAAGTTATGCGAAGGGAGGAGAGGAAAACGGGGCGTAAATGCGTGTTTACATCTTCGTCATCGTTTTCTCCCTCGATCCTCGAGTCCGCCTCTTGGTCCCCCGAGTGTCAGGGAAATAAGGTTTGAGGAGGGTCGGATGCATGCGTATCCAAATCATAGGGCGATTGCTTAAATCGTAGAATCCGACATAGTCTTCGACCCGTACGCGATTTTGACGTGGAGTACACCTTCACTGAGGATGCTGATCCGCTGCCTTCCCCTTCGGCGGAGCAGCTCCGCCGTCAGGCAGAAGCCAGGTTCAAGAAACCCAACTCAAACCTTGTTCGCCGGTTCGCGTCGTGGCAAGCCGGATTCAACGAGACTTGGGGTTTTGATCTTGACACCAGGGCTGTGGAGAAGTATGGGTACAGGATCAGAAGTTGGGAGCAGATGTGGGAGGGTCACCCGCAGACTGCCGGGAAGTGTTCGGTCCGGGATACTTTCCATATGTCAAGACGACCGCCCTGGCGAAAGTGTTGAACGATTGTGACATGCCCCCCACGCTTCTCGTACGCTGCTCCTGCCCGTCTTTGCTCAATCGGAAACTGTCCGCCCGGATGGGTGGGCGTTTGGGTGGAGGCGCTCATGTACGGTCTCCGTTTCCCTCTGGATCCTTGGGAGCTGGATGTCTTGGATCTGCTAGGAGCGTCCTTGGGAGCTCTCCAACCCCACGCCTGGGCGGTCATGGCAGCGTTTCAGGTGTCATGCGTGAAGAGGCATGTCGCTCCCAGTGCCCGAATATTCCGCCATCTCTACAGAGCCAAGATTAACCAAAATGGTATTACTTTCTCCAAGAGGATGGCGTACTCAGGGAGCGGAGTTTATGGTGCCATCAAGGCGGACTCCGTATGGTGGCACAGCTTTTTCTTTGTGAAAGCTGACTCGCCGGAGGATGCGTTCTGGGCGGAGCGCCTTCGACCCACATGGTCGTATGGGGCCATCGAGGTGTTCAATAACCCCGCCGCCTTCAGGAGAATGATGCCTCTATTGTGAACTGGGTGAACACCTGGAATTACAACTTGAAGAAGAGGGCCGGACCGTCCTGAAGGCCTGGCTAGGCGGCGGTGGTGAGCGGACGATTTTGAGAGCGATGCTTCTGTAGTTGGGCGCCCTTAGTGTGTATCCAGTCTTATTCTCTCAAATGCCTAATATGTTTGCTTGTTTTGACTTGGTGTAGAGAACTCCATCTTCGCGGCGTTGCTGAATGCTAGGATGCGGGGAGCGTCTGCTGATACTCAGCCGCAACCTGAAACTTCGGTGGCGGATCAGCCGGAGGGAACGCGAAGCGCACGAACCGCCCACCCAGGAAAAGAGAAGGCGGATAAGGATCGCCTGGAGAGACGAGCCGAGCCGGCCAGGAGTCCGCCATCGCCGAAGGAGAAGGCAAAGCGCCGCAAGACGTTAGCCAAGAAGGATTCCGGGAAGAGAAAACGGCCGAGAGCTCTTCAAAACCCCAGGCTTCTTCTGGGGAGTACAGCTCCGCCCGCCTTCCGGCAATGCAGCCCACCCTAAGCGGCAATGAGATTCTCACGCGAGCCGCTCTCCAACTGGCGGCCGACTGGGACATCGACCACCCCCGGTCGAGGAGGGGGTTCGCAGTATGGCGATGGAGCAAATGGCGATTGGAGCCAGGGTAAGATCTCTTTGCGATGTCATACACAAGTTTTGTCCTGCTACCTTTTTTTTCTTTAAGTAATTTTTGGATTGCTTGTGTTCGCAGCTTTTGGGAACCGCCGGCGCACTGCTTTCGGCGGATAATGCGCTTAGGGCCGAGCGGCCCCAAGGTGCTGAGGAGCTGGAAAGCCAACTGCGGGAAGCTCGGGCCGCCACTCAGCAGTGGAAGGCCAAGTATTCCAGGGCGAAGAGGGAAATGGACGAGGAGGCGGCCCGGCTTCTGGTAACTACCTCGTATGAATTGGATTTGATCCGTGTTGCGCACGCTAACCAAGCCACTGAACATATGTTGGACTTACAGGCGGAGCAGCAGAGGCGCTACGAGGTGGAGGCGGCCCTGTCCCAGGCGGAGGCGGATAAGGACGCCCTGAAGGAGCAGGTGGTCCTCTTAGAGACCGACAGGGCGGTCATGGCCGAGGATCTGGGGGCCAAGACAAGAGACCTGGAAGAGCGGCCTTGTTTTGAAAGAGACGGAGGAGACCCTTCAGGCGCTGAGGGCGGACGTTGAGAAGGCGGTCGCTGAGAAGGCTGAAGCGGAGTTAGGCGACCGGGTGCAGGGCGCTCTTGACAGCACCCTCACTGCAGTCCGCCATGAACTCCGACGGGGGAACATCGATTGTTCCTGGAACCAGGAGCAGATGTTTCGCTCTGCGTCTCGGAGGTTGATGGCGGAGGAGCTCAAGGAGGAGTCCGCTGATTCTCAAGTGCTCTCCCCGGACCGTCGCAAGGAGCTGTTGCTCGAGGCGCACTCCGAGGTGACTCTCCGGCACAAGGAGTTGAAGAAGAAGGCCCGTGCTGAGAGGTCGCGGGCGGACAAGGCGGGGTCGTCGGGGGGGCGCTCGTAGTGGTCGCTTCCTTGAACTGACAACCGCAGCAAACAGAGAATCAATCATTTCCACTTTTGGAGACTGAGTCCTGACTGAAGCCCTATATTTAGAAATCAACGGCCACTTCCTTGAGCTGACAACCGCAGCAAACAGAGAATCAACGGGCGCTCGTAGTGGTCGCTTCCTTGTATATTTGCTCTTCCTTTTGACTTCTTGTCCTTTGTATCAAAACGTATTCATCCGCCACGTCAGGATAAGAAATGAAATGCCATTTTTTTCAGTTGTCATCCCCTTTTTCTTCTCTTTTCTTTGTTTGTGTGAAATTCGCCTGATTTGCTGAGGTAGAATTTCTCCATAGGGAAAACTGGACAACGAAATGCTGGGTTCCGCCCTGGGGAAAAACTGAATTTAACGAAGAGTTGGGTTCCGCCTTGGGGAACCCTAACGCTGATGAGCTAGATTCCACCCTGGGGAATCTGAACTTGGAAATGTTGGATTCCGCCTTGGGGAAACCGAATGATGACGAATTAGTTTCCGCCCTGGGGAAAACTGAATTCAACGAAGAGTTGGGTTCCGCCTTGGGGAACCCGAACGCTGATGAGCTAGATTCCACCCTGGGGAATCTGAACTTGGAGGAAATGTTGGATTCCGCCTTGGGAAACCGAATGATGACGAATTAGTTTCCGCCCTGGGGAAAACTGAATTCAACGAAGAGTTGGGTTCCGCCTTGGGGAACCCGAACGCTGATGAGCTAGGCTCTGCCCTGGTAAACCCGGACTTGGCACAGGGGTTAAGTTCCTCCTAGGGGAGTTCGAACCCGGCCATGCTTTTAGTAGTACTTGTTTATTGATACATAATATCGCATAAATATCCTTGAATGAAAGTTGCCTTCCCTTCCTTACATACACGCCCTTAGCAGGTTGCCTTCAAAAATAAACCAAACCCAAAAGTAAAGCAAGGATGGAAAGTTGCTTGCTGAGCTAGGCCTCGTCTTCATTTGCACTGTACTTCCGCAAGTGCATGGCGTTCCATGTCTTGTGTATGGGTTCGCCGGTAGGGTGTTCGAGTTTGAAGGTGCTTGGACCGATCACTTCACGGACCTTGTATGGTCCTTCCCAATTGGCGTTTAGTTTGCCCTGTTGGGGGACCGGCCGAAAGACCTTTCGAACAACCCAGTTACCTTGTTCCAGGTGATGAGGGCGAAGATGAGCGTTGTATCGCCTAGCCAATTGTTCCTTTTCAGCTACCAGGCGGATAGCTGCATCCTCCCTTCTTTCTTCTAACATGTCCAGATTATGATGTAAGCCTGCATCATTGTTGGCGTGGTTGAAATGCTGAATCCGAAGGCTAGGCAGATTAACCTCCACGGGTAGGACTGCTTCGGTCCCATATACCAGGGTGTAAGGTGTTTCATCTGTGGCTGTTTTGTACGAAGTCCTGTGCGCCCATAGGATGTTGGGCAACTCATCGACCCATTTTCCCTTAGCCGCATCCACTCTCCTCTTCAATCCTTGCAAGATGAGCTTGTTGATGGCTTCTGCCTGCCCGTTCCCCTGGGGATATGCCACCGACGCCAAGCGAACCATGATTTTGAACTCTTCACAAAAGTCAAGGAACGCCGTGCAATCAAACTGAGTGCCATGATCGCAGACAAATCCTAGAGGAAGGCTGAAGCGAGTGATGATGTTTTTCAACACGAACTTCTGCACCTGATATGCCGTGATGGAGGCGAGAGCTTCGGCCTCCACCCACTTGGTGAAGTAATCCACCGCCACGATGATGTACTTTCTCTTGCCCACCGCTTCTGGGAATGGTCCTAGCAAATCCATCCCCCAGAAGGCGAACGGCCATGGCGAAACTATCGGCTGGAGAGCGGTGGAGGGCAGGTGTGTGTGTTAGCGAACAGCTGGCACTTGTGGCATCGTTTGACCAGCTCCTCCGAGTCTCGGCGGATTGTTGGCCAATAGTACCCCTGCAATAATACATTCTTTTCCAGGCTTTTGGCGCCAATATGCATCCCGCACACGCCTTGGTGGATTTCTCTCAAGGTGAAAGAAGCCTCCTCATCACTTAAGCATCGCAAGTACGGCCCTGTCGAGGATTTACGATACATTTCGCCGTCCAGCAAAACGCACCTCGCCGCTCGTCTACGGATCTTGGTGGCCATGTGCTCGGTCCGCCGGGAGGGCGTCCGTTTCAATATAAAAGTCCGTATCGGCGTACGCCAATCCGTGAGTGGCGCTGTGGGCGGTGTTACGCCTGTTTGGGCATCGACGGCCATACACTCACCCTCTTCTCTTTCTTTCTCCACGGTGATCATCCTGTCCTCTTCGAAGCTGAGAGCGGTAGCGAGCTTAGAGAGAGCGTCAGCGTGGGCGTTGTCTTCCCTCGCCACCTGATGGATCTCCGTTGTTTCGAAACCCTTGAGGGCGATCTTGGCTTGATCGTTGTACGGGGCCAGAGTTTCTTCCCGGACCTCGTACACCCCACTGAGCTGGTTGACCACAATGGCGGAGTCGGAGAACACTTTGAGATGAGATACTCCCATGGTTTTGGCCATTCTGAGCCTGCAATGAGCGCCCCGTACTCCGCCGCATTGTTGGTTCGTGGCCTGTTGAAACGGAGGGCGGTTTCGTGTAGGACTCCCTGGGGGCTTTTTAACACTATACCCGCCCCCGCTCCGTTTCTTGCTCGATGCCCCATCCACGTAGAGCTCCCAGTAATCATCCGGCGTCCTTCCGCCCGGACACATCCTTCGACCACAAAATCAGCCAGAGCTTGTGCCTTGATGGCTGTCCGTGGTTGGAAGTGTACGTCATATTCACTGAGCTCTACCGCCCATTTGGACATGCGCCCTGCCACTCCCATGGACCTGAGAGCTGCCTTGAGTGGTAAGTTCGTCACAACGTGAATCGTGTGAGCATGGAAGTATGGGCGCAACTTCCTGGAGGCGATAATCACCGCGTAGGCTGACTTCTCCAATGGAGAATACCTGGTTTCGGCATCTACTAACGACTTGCTCGTGTAGAAGACCGGGCGTTCTTCCTTGTCCATCCGCTTCACGAGAACTGAGCTGACAGCTGTAGCCGCGATGGCGACGTACAGGTATAGCTCATCTCCGGGAACCGGGGCTGCTAGCGTCGGCGGAGTGGTGAGGAATGCTTTGAGTTCCTCAAAAGCCGTAGAACATTCTTCCGTCCATGAGAACTTGGCCGCCGCCTTCAGAGTGGCGAAGAATGGCGCCTGCCTCTCGGCGGACTTCGGGATGAATCTGTTCATCGCTGCCAACCGTCCCGTCAGCGTTTTGACATCTCTCACCGTTTTAGGAGGTGGTGTCTGTATGATAGCTTCTATCTTTTTGGGGTTCGCCTCAATTCCCCGCCTGGTGATTATGAATCCCAAAAACTTCCCTGAGGATGCGCCAAAGACGCACTTCTTCGGATTCAAGCGAAGTTGGAACGCCTTCAAGGTATCGAAGGTTTTCCTGAGGTCTCCCAGGTGGTCCTCACCCGCCTTGGTCTTCACCAGCAGGTCATCAACGTACGCTTCCATGTGATGACCCAACTGATCTTGAAAAACTCTGTCAATCATCCTCTGGTACGTCGCTCCGGCATTTTTTTAGGCCAAACGGCATCACATTGTAGCAGTAATTGCCGAAGGGCGTCGAGAATGACGTTTTTTTCTTGGTCCGCCTTTGCCAGAGGGATCTGGTGGTATCCCGAGAACATGTCCAGGAAAGACAACGTCTCATGGTTTGCTGTGGCGTCCACCAGTTGGTCGATATTGGGCAGTGGATATGGGTCCTTGGGGCAGGCGTCGTTGAGGTTGGTAAAATCTATGCACATCCGCCAGCTTCCATCCGCCTTGCCCACCATTACTACATTCGACAGCCACGTCGGGTATTGGACTTCCTGATGAAACCTGCTTCCAACAGTTTCGTTATTTCTTCTTGGACGCTTGTTTTCTTGTCCAATTTACTGTCCGCTTCTTTTGCGACACGGGGCGGGCGTCTGCCCTCACAGCTAGGTGGTGCTGCATGATCGCGGGGTCCAGCCCAGGCATATCCTGGGGTTTCCACGCGAACAAATCAGCATACTCTCTCAGCAGTGCCACTGTGCGGTCTCGGTCTGGGACCGGCATATGAGCGGACAGCCGTATCATTCTCTCCGGATTACCAGGATACAGTGGGACTTCTGTATCCGCCTCTGCGGATTCGGGGCGGACATACGCGTCGTCTCTAGTATCCACTGAGAAACACGCCTCTTCCTTTTTGAGAGCCACCCTATAGCATTTTCGTGCTAATGGAGTGTTTCCCCATGCTACTCCGATTCCTCTTGCAGTAGGGAACTTCATGACTTGATGGACTGTGGAGGAAACTGCCTCGAAGGCGGCTAAACTGGCCGCCCCATTATCATGTTATACGCCGAATTGCAATTGGTGACGTACCATTTTATGTGCTTTGTTTCCTGGTGTTCGTCGTCCCCCAACGTGATGGGTAAGGTGATCACGCCCAGTACAGGTACGTCATTCCCCGCAAAGCCAGTCAGCATGATCTTAGAACGCTTGAGTAGGGCGGGGGTCTAATCCCATTCTGCTGAAAGCGTCGGCGGAGAGTATATCCGCCGAACTGCCCTCGTCCACTAGCACCCGCTCTACCAGAGTGTCTTCAATGATGACACGGATCACCATCGCTTGGGTGCTGGGACTTCCCCCGCGCAAATCTGCCGATGTGAACGTCAATGGCGGCTCTCTATCCGATTGTCTGACCATGGAACATTCACCAACGACCCTTCTGTTCTGGGGCGTATCCTCCTCTCCTCCCAAAATCATGCTGCATGTTCTCTTGTATCTGGGCTTTCCGCCCTCCTTTTGGGTATCCGGACTTTTCTCATCTGTTATCCTGTCGAAGACACTCGCCTTTCTGGGGGGCGTGTGTCTACCCGCCTTCGGAGGGGGTGTCCCTGACCTTTCCTTTTCTCCTTGTCTTGGCGATTCTGAGCGTTCCCGCTCTCTTCTCCTTCGGTTACTTATGATGAATTCCTTGAGGTCACCATTCTTTATGGCTCGCTCAATCTCACTGCGGAGTTCCCGGCAGTCCTCCGTGTCGTGCCCCTTCTGCCCATGAAACTCGCAATACTCATTTGGGTTCCCCCTTTTCAGTGCCGCCTTGGGCAACGGGGCCGGCCACCGCAATCCCCCTTTCTTTTCTTGGAGGACGTACATGAGCCTTCGCCTTGATTCCGTCAGTGGGGTGTACCCTTGTTCCGATCTTCCCTCTCCGTGAGGGCGGTTGTCTCTTCTGTCGTCAGGGCGTTTCTCTTTCCGCCCTTGGTACCCTTTATCCCTGTTCTGATCGCTTGAGCGCCTGTACCCGTCCTGTATCATGGCGACATTCTCTTCCACTTCAGCACACTGGAGGATACATGTCTCCAATTCGGTGTGGGTTTTTGGCTTTCTCCGGACCAAGTCCTTCACCAGTTCGGTGCTGAGTGTGGTAGTTTGGATGTGGTGAAGCACAATGTCCAGTGCAAGGTTGGGCACCGCCGCGACCGCCTTGGCCCACTTCTCGTAGTAACTGCCTAAGAGTCTCGGACCGGGTCTGTCTCAAGTTCCAGAAGGCGGACAAATTGCGTCCCGCCTCTTTTTGGTTTGAGAACTTGTGGAGAAAGAGTTGGCAGAAATCTTCCCAATTCTTTATGATTCCTTCCGCCAAAACCTCCATACCAGGTTAGGGCAGCTCCAGTTAACGTTCCAGGGAACGTACGGCAGTAGGTAGCGTCCGGGGCCGTGAACATCTGCATGGCAATGGTGAATGTTAACAGATGTTGGTCGGGATCCCCAGTTCCGTCGTACGCCTTGATTGCTGGTGGCACGAATCCTTGTGGGGGAGGAAAGCTAAGGAGATTCTTGTCCAAAGGCTGCCGCATGGCGAGTTGCTTTGGGCCTGACTGGTGGCGAGGGAGGAACAGTCGGTACATTTCGTCCGAGTCCGCCATGCCGGTTGCCAGTCCGCCGGATGAGCCTTCGGTGTGATTTCCGGGGGTTGCCTTGGCCACCAGGAACTTCATCATCACTGCCATTTCAGCGTTCTGTCTTTGTAGATCGGCTACCTGTGCCGCTAGGTCCCCCGCGGCGGGATCAGCCGCGCTCTATCTTCCCTCGGAGGGGGATGCGGGACTCTTGGAGCAATCCAAGGCCTAGGGCGGATTGGATGGGGTGTTTGTGTAGCCGTTCCCGGGGGTGGGTCTATGGAAGGACGAGGGTCCCGGGGGACACCCGCCGATACGACTTGCTTGGCCGGGGTGACGAGCGTATCCGTGGGGATACCACTCATGGGATTTTCCTCCAAATTTTGCATGCTTGTTTGTCTTTTGGGAACAAAACGTTTAGCTGTGCCCCCTATCTGGCGCGCCAATTGATCCGCCCAGTTGGACCGGTGGATCAATACTGTGGTTCTTTGGAGGGTTAAGCAACGGATCCGTCCTCGGAGTGTCTCGGCGGATGATACCTTGCAGGGCGGACGTGCAAGGGGTTAGTATATGTAAGATGGCAAGTATGTTGATAATGCAGGGAGAGTGGGTTACAGAGAAGTACCGGGCGAGAGCCCTTTTTGTGTGGGCGGAACCGATAGCCTTTAGCGTACAGCGTGAAAGCTTGTAGTATCAGGCGTATGGTCCCCAGTCTGTTGTGTCCTCTTCTGAATGGGGGATCCTGTTATTTATAGGTCCCATTGGTTTGACAGGGTCCACGTGTCCTGCTCTGAGTGGGCCGCAGCGAGTCACCGTCAACAGTAATGGGCGGTGGTCTACTGTTGATGTGACAGGTAGTCCTTTGGCTTAGGCGGACGGAGGACCGCCCTCGAGTGACGGACCGCCCTGATCATGAAGGAAGGCGGATTCAACTCGGGCCCATCAGTAAGAATACTCTTCATTATGTAACAAATGATTATCTTACGTAATAGGCTTAATTTGACATGTTACGTAAGAATACTCTTCATTACGTAAGGCTTACGTAACATATGATTATCTTATGTGACAGACTTAATTTGACATGATACGTAAGAAATATTCTTCATTACGTAAATCTTACTTAACAGATGATTATCTTACATAACAAAACTTCAAGTTATCTTACTTAAAGTTAAGTCAAGTCACTGTAGGAGATCCGATTAACCTGCTCTTTTTTTGTAAATGAGTGGTTGGTATAATTTGATAACGTTGGTTGGCACATTAGGTACGCCATAGTGATATACTATCGACCGAAATCAACTTGTCATCATTATTATATATGGCGTAGTTAACATAATCTACATTCAAGAATATGGCTCTCTACTACTTAGAGTACGGTATGTGACAGAATTTATAAGATAGTTGAAAAAAACTAGATGGATTTCTAATTCTAAATGTTAACTAATATAAACTAAATGACATAACATTTCATTTTCGAAATCTTATATCGATTTCGTAGTTCTGGGACTGAGAAACTTAAGTGTTAGCTCATATTGATTCATTGAGTATTGTGCATTATCAAAAATTTCATAGGTAATTCTCGTGGGAGACTGTAAGATTATTATGAATCCTGATTATCCACCCAAGTCGAGAGATTTATTAGTCTCCGACTTAGAAGACATCGAAGAGGCTTGTCTTGTCACATAATAAGCAGCAAAGCTTTACTTACTGAACGAGGGATCGTCAGCATGGTGTATGTAGGAGAAGCGCACAAGTATGAGTATATATGTGAGACAATCAGACAGCCACGACTCGCTAGAAAATCCTGTTGAGACCCCATTGTTGGGATCAAGGTTCATGTCATAACACCGATAATGACAAATTGACAACACACGTGTCACAAGCATTCATGATATCAAGAAATTTTAGCACTGTGGGGATTACAAAGACCGGGCTAGCAAAGAGCATGATTGTCACTAAATCCCAGGGCCGTCCAATGAATTTTGGAGGCCTTGTTCCAAAATTATAGTATAGTCATATTAAAAAAGAATAACATATACTCAGTTTACTTGTATTAATATGACCTGAGATGATATGGGGCACGTAAAACTTGACTCGTGATAGATTTATAACATATTTGGAAAATTCATGTCATTCCTAGCCTACATGAATTTTTATTAAAACAATAAAAATTTGAGAAAATTTAATTTATTTGTATATAAATTAATAAAATTAATATCATATAAAAAAAACCAAAATAATAAAGATATATAAAAATTGAGAAAGAAGACAAACAATGTTTGTTGAAATATAAAGGGAAAATGTTACTTTGCCAAGTTAACAAACACCCCCTATACTATGAAATGATTAATTTACCCCCTCCTTATGCCAACCTAACAAACAGCCCCTTCCATCCAAATTTCCATCCAAAATTTCGTTAAGTGATAACTCACCAATATGATTCATCCATAATTAATGACAGTATATTGCCACATCGTTGACTTTCATCCATATTTGTTAGTGACTCAACTAAATTAAAAATTAAAAACAAAAAAGGCAATAAAAAATTAATTTTAAATGTATAAATTAAAAAATATATATTTAATTTTGTAATTTTTTTATTTTTTCAATTAAATTCAATAAATATTTTGTATTTTAAAATTTTCAAAGTTATTTTTAGAAAAAATTGTATATTTATTTTAGAAAAAAATTATTTTAATTTTTAATATTCAAATTCATAAACGAAATATTAAAAAAAATTATATTTTATTTATAAATTTAATTTAATTTAATTCTTTTCATAATTTTTGTTTTTCTCTTTTAGTTTAGTTGAGATGGATGAAAGTTGATGATGTGGCAATGTACTGTCATTAATTGTGGATGAGTCATATTGGTGATTCATCACTTAACGAAATTTTGGATGGAAATTTGGATGGAAGGGGCTGTTTGTTAGGTTGGCATAGTAGAAGGGGGTAAATTGATCATTTCATAGTACAGTGGGCTATTTGTTAACTTGGCAAAGTAGATGGGGACAAAGTATCATTTTCCCAAATATAAATTTTATTTCATTTTGTCAAAGCAAGGAATTGAGCCCTTGCCCTTCCAAAATAAAGTAGCAAGCTAAGCCACTAGGCTAACATTGCACTAATATCTCTTTTTGCATAACATTTTATAATACATTTCTCAGGTATTTCTACTTAACCCGAAAATTTTGAGGCCCCCAAAATTTTGTGGCCCTGTGTCGGAGGGCAGGCTAGCACACCCTAATGGCCGGCCCTGCTAAATCACTCACAACCAAGTCGACTGCCTCGTGCACATGTGCAACTGTTACTCTGTCCACGATGATTTTGACACAATGGAGGAAGACGAACACCAAAGAGTCTGTCGGGTGGAGTGGAGGGGTGATAGAGGAGAAGATTATAAATCTTCTTTTTTTATTTGTTTATTCTCTTCTCTACTTATTCCGTCCACATCTTCAATCATATCTTCTCATCTTTTGCCACACATGATCATCATCTTTGATCGGATTTTCTTGACAATGAAAAGAAGAATTTCTCATGCAAAAACTTTTCCATAGTTTTTCTTTATCACAAATGTTAAATCATAAATTATTATAAAAAAAAATCATTTTCAATACTGAAAATCTGTTTCTAGTACAACAAAGTCCCACGGTAACGTTGACTGGTGGAAGCTGAGTAGTGTTTAGTTTCTAGATAGAATATTTAAGTAGGACAAGAACACAAGAATGAAGCCAAAGGATGAAAAGGAAATGAATGGTAACCAAAAAGCCACCTAATCGATTAAATTAATGGTGGATTTATCACACGATTATCGTATTCAATTATAAATTGAGAACCTGTTGGACGGGAACCAAGTCTCCTCCTCCAGCACATGTTACATCCTACGTACAGTGCAAATTTAGGTTGGTACCCATCTCTTGTCACAGGTAAGGTTGGGTCATGATTGGGTGACAAACCATGTCTTGGGTTAAATAGATGAATCGGTAGCTTTGGTACCCATTGTATTCCGCTGGAATTCTTCCTACAACTCAACCTATTATGAGTTGTAATAATTAGTACCCACGTAAACGAGTTGAGACTGCTGAGTACCCACTATCCATACCCCACATGTTCACTCATAAATGAATTATAGATTTTGGCAATGATATGTTAGGCCCGGTACTTTGTGGGCCTAAGAAGTCCTACTAGAGGATTAAGAGATATAGAAGTAAATGAGGCAGGACAGTGAGAAACGGGCTATGAGGGGAGGGGAGATGCTTCGAAGATATCTTGGCGCTTGCTGCTAAACAAAGAATGTGCATTGTCGAGAAATGATCCTAATCAACTGTTAATTGAACGATGGAACACCCAATTATACTGTAGTTTTTTTCATTTCGTATAAATATCAATTATCAACCACCATAATGAAGGACTAAGAGTTATTCTATCTACAACACTCATTTTTCTTTATCTACAACTTTCGTCGAAATTGAAATCTATAACTAGCCTATTTTCTTCCAAATCCATGATTTCAAATTCCTTATACACATGTGGAATTTACTGTTTCCTTTATAAAAAGTAGGCTAATAAGCCCATTCAGTACTTTACGTTTGGGGTATTAACAAATTAGTACCCACCGTTTGAAAAATAACTTGCGAGTGTTGTTCGTATGAAAATTTAACACATTCATCCAAAATTACGATTCTATCCAATTTTGTCCGTAAATGGCCACATGACGCGTCTTATTTGGATTAAAACACATATGTGGATATATCCACGTTAGTTGTGCCTGATCCGTCAATTGAAAATTAAAACCCCTCCCTATTTGTTTTCCTTTGCCATGTGTTAGTTATTAGTTAGGTTCGATCCAGATTCTCCGGCTTGCTCAACTGACCAAGTGAGTAAGGAATCGAATCTTCGAGGTTACAATCCGCCATCCAGAAGTAATCGAGATTCGTCAAATTACCAAGCTCGCTCAGCAACGAACCAACAAGGTAAGGAGCTGCTTCAACTTTGTGATGTTCCAATACCTCATCTGCGTCTTCGTCACCGTCTGGGGATTCTCACTACAATCAAACCCAATCCAATTTTGAATTCAAATTAAATCCTAATTCGTGACAAACAAAAGCTTTGTTCAACGAATTGACATTCAATTCAGGGAAAGAAGCTTCAATTGATCAATACTCCGGTGACCAGGAGTGCTGCTTGTGGAGCGGCGCCAATAGCCGTCTTAAGGAAGGCGGGGGAGGCGAATGATAGATTGGGGGTGGTAGGACGAGGCTGATAGAGGCGGCGACGGTGGTGGTATTGAGTTTGATCTGGACATGTAGTAGATTGCAGTGGTGGTTGGCGGAGCTCTGTCGGTGAGAGAGAAGAAGAGGGGAATAATTATTCAGGTGAGGAACAAATTGAGAAAGAGAAAGAGAGACAAAAATTGCAGAGGGGGTCATTTTATTCAGGTGAGGTGACGTGGATATATCCACGTTAGCATTTTAATAAAAATAGGACGCGTGATGTGGAAATTTAATGGCAAAATTGGACGAAATCGTCATTTCGGATGGATGTGTTAAATTTTCATACGAACGACACTCATAAGTTATTTTTTAAACTGTGGGTACTGATTTGTTATTACCCCAAACATAAGGTACTGAATGGGCTTATTAGCCATAAAAAGTATTTCATTTCATTATTAATTTAATTGTAGTGAATTATCTACCGTGAAAAATAATTTTTTTAATTATAGTTAAATTCCCGTGGAATGAAAAATTATGAAAGTACTCTGATTCAATAGCGAAAAAAATAAAAATTACACCTAACAAATTTTCGAGGGTAGAGTTTTTTAGGGAAAATTCGAGAATATTTACCTTAAGCTTTGTATTTTTGGGAAGAGAATTAATTGTTCCGTCGGAGAAATAATGACGGTGGTCACAGACAATGTGTCCTTCCGTTAACTGGACTCCACGTGTCCCCTACTTTCCTTCTTCGTCAGCTTTTCCTTCTATTATCCTCCTTCGTAATTTTTTGTCTGGGCGAGGGCCCACCCAAAAAACAATCAATGTGGAGACCCCACCCTAACTTTATTACTTAATTACTCATTTTAAAAACCATATCAATGATTTAACCATATATAATAAGTTACAATTCGATTCATTTTAATTACTTAATTACAGTAAATTAAGGTTTTATTTGCAATATATTAGGGAAAGACCATAGAATTCACAAATTTGTCAAAAAATTTCTAATAAAAGTAGAATTCTTAGAATATTTTAGAGACAATTAGAACCTCTGGGTAATTACATTAGAAGTCTCATTCCTTTGGGATTTGTACGAAATCGTCCCATTCGTTTGAAAAAAAACGGATCAGTCCCATACGTTTTAAATTCAACAAATTCATCCTACCGATCACTTTTCTGGCCAAATCAAACAGTCAGCATGCTTAGTCAGCAAAAAAAAGTTTAGGTGGAAGGTCCAACTCATCTATTTTGACCCAACCGGTCAAAAGAGCAAACCCAACCCAAACCCAACCCAATCTCAACCCAAACCCAACCAATCTCAACCCAAACCCCCAAAACAATGAGTCTCAAACTCACGTTTCTGAACTCAGCTCTTGGTCTCTGAGAAGTCTATCGACTTCCCTTTCTGCAGCTCTCACCCTTCTCTGTTTGAAACCTTTTCTTCAACAAGTATGCAAGAAAAATAAGAAGAAGAAGAAAGATGAAGAAGGAGGAGGAGGAAGAAGAAGGAGACAAATGAGTAGGAGTTTTAGATTAAAAAAGATAAGGGAAGAGGAAGTTTCAGACGATTCAATAGCTGAGTTCAGAAACGTGGGTTTAAGACTCATTGTTTGGGGGGTTTGGGTTGTTTGCTCTTTTGACCGGTTGGGTCAAAATAGATGATTTGGACATTCCACCTAAGTTTTTTTTGCTGACTAAGCATGTTGACTGTTCGATTTGGCCGGAAAAGTGATCAGTGGGATGAATTTGTTCGAATTTAAAACGTATGGGACTGATTCGTTTTTTTTTTCAAACGAATGGGACGATTTCGTACAAACCCCAAAGGAATGAGACTCCTAGTGCTAATTACCCTAGAACCTCTCAACTCTTAGGTAACTAAACTACCCAAACTAAGCTCTATGATGCGTTGAATAAATAAGGATATTTCAAAATACCGGTATTTTCATAATCAGATTTTGAACTAGCGAGTCTAATAGTATGTGATCTAACAACTCAAATCGTCATACATCATAGTTGAACCGTGAAATGAGTTTGTAATTATATCAAAGTTGTACCATGTCATTTTAATGTTATGATCCAATCAGTTGACCTGTTCATACCACATAATTTTGAAAACACTGCAAAATACTTAATTTTCAAAAAACACAACAAAATTTTCACTTACCCCAGTATTCATGAGCCCCTTGTTTTAGAATTACTTGCTTATAGGGACGCATGTGCTTTAGCTTTCCAACTCAGGTGGCAGGACGTAGATATTGAAGGTAATGTCATCATGGTTCCAACATTAGTGAATTCCCAAGCCTTCCACTACTCTCAAGGCGATGCGATTGTTGTAGATATTGTTGGTTTATGGAGGCTTCTACCTCCCTACGCCTCCTGACGGTTCCCCGAACGGTAAACATAGCTGCCCATTATGTGACGCGACTAGCTCTCCGATGTCTCCTGAGCCGTCGGGTGGTAAACCTGTCGGCTTGAGTGAATAGTTAGGGTGTATACTTAAGTTAAGTAGATTTACATAAATGCCATTATGATTCCGATATCTAAATGAATATCCGTTTACCATACTTGACAAAAGAAATTCCGATTTCCAAGCCATCACTATAATGGAAGTATCAGACGGCTTGGTAAATTTTTAACCCTAATTTTCTGGTATTGGTCACCCGCTAGCTCATTTCAGCCATATAAATTCTGTCCGGATATCATTCACGGACATCTATGGTTCTCTGCCTCTGTGTTTGCATAATTTAATATTTATATATACAACAACGCCTCTCTCTGCAGAGTGTAGTCGCACGTTAAACGACAACCCCTTCTTCTTCCTTTCAATTCTCTACACCTGTTTTTCTTAGTAATCTTCTTCAGTTATTCTTTCAAGTCTTGCCAATGGCGGGCACCAAAGGTTTAGTGTTATACCTGTTAACAGGATTCACTCTGGCTGTTATTTCCGCTTTCTTCCTGCCCGACCCTGTTGTTCAATCCTCTCAGAGTTCCAGTCTTTTGAACTCTGTAGCTCTACCCAGCAGCTTTGACAAAGTTTGGCCGGTACGTTACGAGTAAAATTAAGTTATGATAAGAGTTGCTCACCATGTGTTTGATGTTTTGCCTGAGAGAAACTTCCTGTTTGGGGATTTGATTGTTTTGTGTTGTTATTTTTTGTTTTGGTGAGCAGAGATTGGAGTTCAACTGGAGGATAGTGTTGGCGACGGTGATTGCGCTTCTGGGATCTGCTTGTGGGACGGTTGGTGGAGTTGGAGGAGGAGGCATTTTCGTTCCTATGCTTACTTTGATTGTTGGATTCGACACTAAATCTGCAGCTGCTATTTCCAAATGTAAAATTCCATTTTCCCTAAACCTCACCTCTCTGTTTAGATCCCCAAAAGTTTTCTTTAGAGATCAACTATGTCTGAAAATATGGGTCAAAATCGAAAAGACTTGTGTCTTTGTAAAGGTAGTGTTAAAAAAGTCTTCTTCAATCTTCTCACTAAAAGGCTGACTTTTTCCCAAATAGTGATTTCTTTGGTTTCTCTTGTCCTCTATTTTTCTGTAACTACTTTCCTCCTTTTGTGGGTTCTATAGATTCTGTGTGATTGATGAATCTTTTTGTGTAACTTTTGGGTGATTGATTGATGATGAGATGTAATGAAATTTGCAGGTATGATCATGGGGGCGTCAGCATCTTCTGTGTGGTATAATCTACAAGTTCCACATCCAACAAAGGAAGTGCCAATCTTGGATTATGACTTGGCTCTTCTGTTTCAACCGATGCTAATGCTTGGCATCACCATTGGTGTTTCTCTGAGTGTTGTGTTTCCATACTGGCTTATAACTGTTCTCATCATCATACTATTCATTGGTATATACTATATACTCTTGTCTATTTGTCCACAGTCCCCTTCTTTTCTGACAAGGTCTTGAAGTTTTTTATACTTAAGTTTGCTGATTATGATTGTGGTTTAGGTACCTCTTCAAGGTCTTTCTACAAGGGGATCTTAATGTGGAAGGAAGAAACTCTCTTCAAGGTAAATTCCAGCATTCTGTATGATGGAGAAGTAGCAGAATTTACACCTTGGACTCACTTAATGTCAAACTGTTGCAGAAAGAAATAGCAGAAAGAAACTCTACTAAAGATGCACGAGTCAATTCCCGTGGTGAACGTAATATACTGTCCCAAGGATCTCTAACAATCATTTTTCACTGAACTCTATACATGCTCAGTAATATTGTTTTAATTTGCAGTTCTGATTGATACTTACGAGCCTTTGATTCCCAAAGAAAGGAAATCCAAATGGGTTAGCAGATTCCCTTGATCATATCTTGTTTGGTTACACTTCTATAGTAGTGATGATAGTAAAGTTGAACGCTTTCTGAACTCTTTCAGGAAGTATTCTGCTTCAACCTCAGCTGGAAGAGGCAGCTTGTTCTGTTTATAGTCTGGATTTGTTTCCTGATGCTCCAAATTGTCAAGGTACTTTTCTTCTTCCTTCCAGTTTCTCTTTATCTCTTCCAGTCTTGATTATTTGATACACAAGTTTCACATCCTGTTGTTGGTTCGTGTTGTTTGCAGAATGATTTAACAGTTTGTGGAACTGCATACTGGGCACTATTCTGCCTGCAGGTTTGTTGGTTTCTTTTTCACCATTCCATTAACCCTCTCTTCCTGTTTTTCATACTGCTGGTTGTATTAAAAACAGTCTAACATCTTTCCTATAAATTTTCAGTTTCCTGTGGCACTGGGAGTGTTTGGCTATGAAGCAGTTAAATTATACAAAGAATCCAAGGAGAGGATGAGCGTGGGGAACACAGAATGCATATGTGAAGCTTCCATTGCATGGACACCATTGAATATCACATTCTGTGCTCTCTGTGGCATTCTAGGAGGCACTGTTGGTGGTCTATTGGGATCTGGTGGTGGATTCATTCTTGGCCCTTTGCTCCTTGAGATTGGTGTCATCCCTCAGGTATCTGAATCCGACCCTAATTAAAGAAGTTTAGTGTTAGTACAACGGTAGACATTCTGTCGAATTTTAGACTTGATAGTGATTATCCCCCTCTGCTGTTCTTGGAATAGGTTGCTAGTGCAACAGCTACATTTGTGATGATGTTCTCATCATCCTTGTCTGTGGTGGAGTTCTACCTGCTCCACCGGTTCCCCATACCTTATGGTAAAGTCTATTTCTTTCCTTATGATTTCTTCTTTCTTCCTTTTCTAGTCCATTGAATAACACGAACGATAACTTGTTTCTCTGCAGCTGCTTACCTGATGGGAGTGTCCATTGTTGCCGGGTTCTGGGGGCAGTACTTTGTGAGAAAGATTGTTGCATTCCTCGGAAGGGCCTCGCTTATCGTCTTCATCCTCTCTGGTGTCATCTTTGCTAGTGCTCTCACAATGGGTAACAATCCAAATCCACAAAACTTCACTTCTTTTCCTAAATGGGTTCTGGTTTTTCCTCACGAGACTTGATATCATTTTGTTCCTGGCAGGCGTTATTGGCATTGAGAAGAGCATATCAATGATACACAACCATGAATTCATGGGGTTCCTGGGTTTCTGCAGCAGCCAATGATTGTTACCAGCTTCAAATTATCTTAGATATACAACACCCTATCATTTCTTAAGTGAAGTCAACACCTCGTTGATCAGCTATGTGCAAATCTTGTTCTAGATGTTTTGATTCAACATCTGTTTTCATTTGTTTTCGTGAGTGTCAACTTCTGGCTGACACCATTGGAAAAATATGACCTCTTCATTGGTCATAACATAGATAAATAAATAAAAATTAAGTGTTGTCATCTCTTGGTTCCATGTTACTTAATTATTCGCAAGTGCATGTTCAACCTTCTGACTTTGCTTCCATAATTTCAGGTTTTAAGTCAGTTATCATTGCTTCTGAAGTGGTTCTATCATGCACTTTAGTTTAATGTCATGATTATCTGGATCTTGAATGATTGTTTAGTTTAATACGTTGCTGATTGAAGCTTGTTAATTAACTATTTAGAATGGTACTACTGTCCATGAAAACATTTGAGAATAAAGCCAATTCATCTGCATTGACATAGCTGAGCTTGGCAGGTTCTGCAATTGTTTGAAAAGTTGCAATCAACCTGAAAACGTATATATATCTATCTGTAGCTCTTTACAGAATCCTACTTTGATGAAACATTTGGGTGGTCCACCTCTGTTTTGTAGCTGTATGGATGGGATCCTTGCTCTCAGATCTTACCATTTAGCATCATTTGGGTGGTCCACTTGTTCTTCCTTCCTTCATGTTCTTAGATTCTGAAAGGATTGTTCATGTGATGAATTCAGTTCTGCAGTTGGGCAAATTGTTTTCTTTCTGGTTGATTTTGTGTTTCTTCTCTCAATTTATAACCACTATTGGGTCCTTTTGCTGATCTGTTAACTTAAAATAATTCGATTGATTATTGATAAGTTAACCATGTTGAATGGATTGAAGGTGATCAAACTGCTCGTGCCAAAAGAATATTGGTAAACATTAATCTCACTTGATTATATATGTGTCAACAGATCACGATCACACTAACTAGTTCAAAATTTATTGTAGGAGAGATCCAAAACTGAGTTACCCTAAAGTAATCTTAATCATACATGTTCACTAATACTTTCATCTTGACATTAATCTTCCTAATACGACCTGAAAAGTACAAATATATGTAGTTAGCCTTAATGCCACGATAATCTCGAGCAGCAACCACCATGGAATCCCTGGAATACTTGTCTCCTAGAAACACTGCATCTCTGTTCATATCATCCACCTCCACAAAACTCGAATTTCGCAACTTGAACACTTTCACGTTAGCACCAATGATAGATATCGAAATCATTAACAAATCTCTGTTATCTCCATTATTCGACGTCGTTTCGACCAAGTAATCATGTTTCAATATCCTTGTGTTATTATCCCACAGTTGGACCACTGTCTCCATGACATCCAAGTCAGAGCGCACGAGCATCTCTCTGTTTCCCGTGGGTATACCCATCTCCGCTCTTGTCAAACATGATGTCGCCGCACACCCATTCAAGATAAGTGTCGTAGTTATTGATCCCCAAAACGAGTCGGACCGTCCACTTCTCGTCTCGGCTGGGTCGGATCAGAGCCAACATGCTTTGCGAACAGTTGTTGATGCGAGCCGCGACTATGTAGTCCTTCGTTCGAGAAGGATCGGCCGATAAAATGACCTTGCCGATAAACAACGAGCCTCGATAGTTGTCGAATTGAAAATTGCTTGTGTCGGTAGTGATCGGAGGGAGATCAATTCGAGCGCGAGTGAAAGGGTTGTAAAGCGCGATGTTGTGAACAATGTCTCCCCTAACCCTTGCATAAGCGAGCCAGCCATGAGAGGATCCGAGACACTCTTTAGTTACATACGTGGGCATTCTGAGTTTCAAGTCGAAAAGCTTGTCTTGTATGACACTGTATAGTCTCCCTTGATGATGATGATCTGAGCTTGTCTTGTTGTCTTTAGTGCCGAAGAGGGAAAGGGTACCTGATTTTCGGTAGTGACGATGTGATGTCGATGTAGGTCTTTAGCGACGGAATGCCACTGCTTACACACGATGCTGAATCGAACGTAGGATAGCGGAGTGACCAAGTGCGATAGTATCGATGCCAAAGCCACATCCGGAAGCCACATCCAATCCCTTTCCGACGAACAAGCCGATTTCATTCTGGAAAAGCTCAATCGATTCTGTTTTGGGGTTTGATAACAGAGCATGTGAAATAAACCCCTTTATTTATAAGAGGTTAGGAACTTTAATTAGGGTTTATCTTAGTCGAGAAATGAAGATTTTTAATCATATTCCTAATCCTAGGCGTATTAGGACTAGCAATCTAAAAAACATCCATATTTTTTAACTACAATCTTCCGTAGGCTTTAGATTACAAAAGGGAAAATAGCATTTTGTCCTCCTCTACTTTGCCAACTTAACAAATAGCCCCTTATACTATGAATCACTCTTTTTACCCTCTCCTACTTCGACCATTTTGCCTTTTGGGTCCTTCCGTTTCATCTTACATCTCCAATACGTTAATTGATGCGCGTTCAGTACATCACATTAGCTCCAATAGCCATATATTAGCTTACTAAGGTGTTTTCTAATCTACTATCTACTATAATATATAAAGCAAAATAAAAGACCCCCTTCATTTCAAGCCCTCCCCTTAATTGTAGGAACTCCACCAATCATAATTTTTCTATTTTATTATCATTTTTTTATAACTACTTTTTCCTAAAAAATTATTTACCACGTTCATTTATAAAGAAAAAAACCCATTATTTTTTCTTTTCATAAAAAACAGTTTTTTTCCAAAAAAAATGTCTTTTATTTAATATGTTATGTTTTTTTTTTTGGAATAGTTCATTTGATGAACGAAAATTCCCTCATCATTCATAAAAAAAAAGTTATGTTTTGTTTAATTAAGAAAGAAACTATCTCCGAATGATTAAAAGAAAAAGTAATTTTCATATAAAATGTTATTAAAAATTATAATCTAAACTCCATTTTATTTATTTTCTCTTTAACTTTATATATCTTGCCAGTTATCAATTTTATGATTTTATTTTTATTATATTATTTAATATAACGGGCCTATAAAAAACAATTGAATTAATTATTCTTTTGGGATATTAAAATATTTTAAAGACAATTGCTAAAAAATTGAACATATATTAATTGTAGGTACTCCAACAATCATAATATTTATATTTTTATCATCATTTTATTTATAACTAATTATTCCCCCATGTTCAAGTTGAAAAAAAGGTGAAAATCACTATTTTTACTTTTCATAACAACAGTTGTTCAAATAAAAAATTTTATATTTATTTATTTATTCAATTGTGAAAGAACATGTCGGGCTTTTCACTAAAATAAATAAAAAAAATTAACTATTAACCTAAATAAATACGTTTCAAAACTATTGATTTTTATAGATAAAATCGCCCCAGGCCTAGGCGATATCGCCCAAGTCCTAGGCGATATCGCCCTTGCACCAAGGATTGTCACCCGTGACTCTAAAACGGGTCCGTGATTAGATTCGGTTGAGTCACGGGTGTGAAAATAGCCAAGGATTAGGCGATATCGCTAGGGCATGGGCGATATCGCCTAATGCATAGGCGATATCGCCTAATGCATAGGCGATATCGCCTACATCTCGGATCACTAACCACCCTATAAATCCTTGTTAGTTTCGGGGTTAGTCACCAAATCGAAAGAACTAACATTCTAAAATGGCCGACTACACTTTGTCACGAGAATTCCGAATCCAAGTTTTCTGGGGGGGCCGTATCGTTCAGGATTGGACCGGCTTATCCTACGAAGGGGAAATAATGTCCGTCTGAAGATGACCAAGCGAGTGACCTATGATAGTGTGGTTACCGTGTTTCGGCGGAAAATGGGTCTTGGAGCGGATCAGATAATCCAGTCATTTGTCTGGAGAATGCCGATATACAGTTCTGAGGGAAATCTGTCGCATTTCGTTTCTAGGCCGATATCGGACGACAACGGCGTACAAGTCATATACGACTTAGTTCGCGTCAACCCATTTTTCGAAGTTGCCGAGTTGTACGCCTTGATGGAAGAGGAGCCGTCTCAGTTCTCCGATTTCTCGGGGGTCATTCCAAATCAGATGGCAGAGCAGAGCCAAACGTATGATGGGGAATACATGGCGACCAGTCATATCGGTCCGGAGGAGGAGGAGGTTGACCAAGAGGGTTGGCGCGAGATGAATATGTCAGCACTGACGATTCTGGAGATGAAAGGAGCCATTGCTCGGGGACGAAGGAATCCAAACGTCGACGATGACATTGGCCAAACCGACGAGGAAGACGACGATGAAGAAGGGGGAGCCACAGCAAATAGCGTGGAAGTTCATGTGCCACTGGAACATGCCACGAGCGAGGGTGACGACTGTGACGACATTATGACAATCTCCAACACCTACTCCATGGACAGGCGCTTCCAGATCCCAGCGAAGGCGTACTGGTCGGTGGAGATGGAATTCTTCTTGGGTCAGACATTCTCTACCAAAGGTCAACTGGTGTCCCTAACGAAGAGCCAAGCAGTCATCCGCAACTATAAGTACAGGGTAATCACTTCCAACCCGAAGGAATGGGCCATCAAGTGCATCGACCCGACGTGTCCTTGGAGGATGCGTTCTACACTTAGCAACAGATATGGATTCTGGATAATACGACAACTCAACAACGGCCACAGTTGTGACCGGTCAACGATACTAGGGCCCCACCCACAGCTCGATGTCACGCTGATCTCAGATGCAATCATGCACATTGTGCGCAGAGAGCCGGGGTTGAAGGTTGAGACAGTTATTGATTGCATTCTGGAGAAGTACCACCGCAATATATCGTACCGGAAGGCGTGGTTTGGCAAGCAACGTGCTGTCGAGAAGCTGTACGGTGACTGGGTGGCATCATACAACAACATTGAGACAATCCTGAATGCTATTCGTCTCACAAACCCCGGGACACGGTACGAGATCATAACCCACCCGACGGGTAACTGTAGGATGTTCAAGAGTGTGTTTTGGGCGTTTGGGCCATGCATAGAAGCCTTCAAGCACTGCTCTGGGGTCATGATCATTGACGGCACATTCCTCACGGGCAAGTACAAGCAAGTGTTGTTGATGGCTAGTACATTCGATGGGCAACATCGGATTGTTCAATTGGCGTACGCCATAGTTGACAAAGAGGATTCCGATAATTGGAAGTGGTTCATGGAGAATCTACAGAGACATGTGACCAATCGGGCCAACATCACAATCATCAGTGATCGACACAAGGGGATAGCAGCGGCAATGCGCAACATTGATCGAGGGTGGGTATGGAGGTGGTGTCTACGCCATTACGTAAGCAACTTCAACAAGAAACACCGCAACCAAACTTTAAAATCTCGCCTTTGGAACTTAGGTATTTGTCAACTTGTTTACGGTGTATATTTGAACTTAACTAATACAATATTGTCATACAAACTAGATATTCATAGAAGTCTTCATCGCTACCCGCAGGAATAGAAGGGAATGTGCGGAAGAATGCGTGAACGGAGTACTTAAGGGCGGCGGTGCTTGGTGGGGAACCATGACGACCAACGCGCAAGAATGCGTGAACGGAGTACTTAAGGGCGTGCGACGTTTGCCCATGTCTTCTGTGATCGAGCACACATTCCACCGTATGGTCAAGTATTGGTGGTTCGGGAGGCTGTGGACAAGATCAGAAGGGAGAAGGACAATATAATTCGGGCGAAGGACAAAGAACTTGATCGAGCTAAGAGGGAGAACCAAAGGGTCGTTAGGGAGAAGGACGAGATGATTCGACAACTGAACCAGAAAATCAAAGAACAACAAGAGCTTATGAATTTCATTATGAGAAACCCTCGGACCTGAACCGTGTTGGAACTATTGTTTATGTAATTTTCGTAGTGAAGTTTGTTATAATAAAATGTGGCGCAGTAGTGTTCCATCCACATATAGATTGAAATGGTTGAATTTCATTGCAAAAACATTAACAGCGAAAATGACATGAAAGTGCAAATCAGTAAAATCGATCACCATAGTACGACAAATAAAAACAGTAAACCATAACATAAATCCAGAAACGAAAAACTGAAAATGTGAGTGTCAATGCCTCCGACCCCTCTGGCGTCTCTGTCGCTGCTCGTCCGTGTAGCAATCCGGTGGACGCAATGTAGTCCGATCACGTAACATGTGAGTGTACGGTGGTGTCTGGGTGGACTGCGGTACGAAATCAGGTCGATGGGCCCAATCCTCGAACCCACTGTCCTCCGAGAAACCCTGGGATTCGACCGGATGGCTCTGATCAACGTGCTGGCTGGTGGGCCCATACGGCTGGCTACTCGACGCACCTGGGTGTCCTGCATGCTGGTAATGAGGCGCCGTCGTCTGGTACTGAGGTGCCGTCGGCTGGTACTGAGGCGCCGTAGCCTGGTACTGAGGAGGGTCATCGAAACTGTAAGTCCGCCCGTCAGCGAAATCCTCGTTCCACACATAGTAGGGTGGAGGTGCGTATCCCACATCGTGGTGCGCGAGACCGCCGTAATCAACATTATCCAACCCTGTACTGTGACCTCTCTGTGGGATGGGATAGCCATCATAGGGAGGGTATGTCGGCAGGCGTGATGCTGCACGTGGGCGGTGTGGTCCTCGATCGGGAAGGCGCTCATATGCTCCACTCATAGCCAATCCAGATCGGAGCACATGACTCATGTGAGAATCACTCGTACCACTCAAAATGGTAGCCTGCTCCAACGAGGCGATCTGAAAGGCAAAACAAAAAGAAAAGTTAGTGTACCCTAAGGGAATACTAAATTGGCTACAGTTACTAAAGTAGGTGGCCACTAACCATCCCCTGAAACTGTGCACCATCGTGTGATATGGCCAGGCGTGTCCGTCTCCTGTACCACTCATCGTACTCATCATGGAAGTGGTGGCTCAATGGATCTGCTCTCACCTCGCCCTCGGCAATGTGCTGATCCCGCTCCTCCCAGAGACGTAAGTACTGTAGGTACCTAGCACCCCAATCATGTACTGGTGCTCTGAAGTCTAGTCCCAGCAACTCCTCGACGCGAGCAGCAGGCTCGGCGTCCTGTGGGATACGCTGACCATGTCCGAACTGACGCATGCAACGATCAGGATGGTGCCATGAGACACAGTCTATGCACAGCATGGGGCAAACAGCTCGCCACAACACATCGGCCTCCAACTGATAGTCCTCCTCTCGAAAGGCGTACGGCATCCACTGGAGAATTAATAAATATGTTGTAAGGGAGAATTAAGAAAATCATGAAAGAGTATGTACATGAGGTTAAGATTCCTAACCACGAACTCCGTGTTCCGATCAAGTGCGTAGCGTATTTCCTCCAGCTTCATAGCCACGCGATGTTGGTGGCGCCGGATGACAGACATCCAGCGCACACCACGAGGAACGGTGTCAGCATCTGGTGGGTCACCACCTGCTACGTAGCGCTCGGCTATGATCAGGAATCTCTCCAAGGCCCAGAGCTGGACCAGCAAGGTGAAGCCTCCCAAGTCACCTGTACCCCTCTGACTCCCAGCCGTGAAGAAGGCCGCCCTCCCCATGGCCTTATACAGCCATGCTAGTACCGCACTACCCCAACTGAACGTGGATGCAACCGCAGAGTCCCCAATAAGCCGGAGTAGATGAACCGGTATCAAGTCTCCAGTCCGGTCAGCTAGTAGAATGGCGCCAAGAAGAACCCAAGTGTAGGCTCGTGCATAGCGGAGAACAACATCTGCTGGAGCTCCAGCCGGTAGACGATCAAACATTCCCTTCACCCACGATATCTTCACTGACTGTCCCGTACAACTCCCAGCTGGGGGTTGGGCACCCAACAACTCCTCACATATGACACCCGGATCACGTCTGTCCACCGCTACGGTAACAGGAACTCCATCGATAGGAAGACCCGTAAGTACCTCAACATCCTCCAAAGTGATCGTCGCCTCGCCCGGTATCAGGTGGAATGTGTTAGTCTCTGGCCGCCACCTCTCAATCAATGCTGTGACGAGCTCCTTACACGGTGTGAAACCGAGTAAACGAACAACAGGGAGGAGTCGACACTCTCGCAAGAATGCCTCGTACTCTGAACTCCACTCTAAGCAAGAACTACGCTGTCGCAACTTCAGCGCCTTGCACGCATGTGGGTCACGCCACACTAAAGTAGCCCTATGCTTGTTCTCCCCCCACAATAGAGAACAATCACCAGGTTGAGGCTTAACGCCCTCAGGAGTCTGATCAACCAACGGTTCATCCCATCCATAGTTCGACATCTATTGTATAGTAAATTGTTAGGAAAACTATTTTATACTAATTCTCTTTCTCAAAAGTATACTAGTTCTCTAACCTCAAAATTATACTAATTGTCTAACCTCAATATTATACTAATTGTCTAACCTCAATATTATACTAATTCGCTAACCTCAACATCATACTAATTCTCTAAGCTATCCATAAATAATGACATGGTTCACAATGACATAAGAACAATAAATAATATATGTACTACGTACCTTGTGTAATGGTGCGAGAAAAGGTCCTCTCTGTTTTATAAAAATCCTACAACGTCAATATGACAGTGTTAATAAATCACTTTGGAAAAAATTATCTAACCTAAAACCCTAAACTAATTATCTAACCTAAAACCCTAAACTAATTCTCTAACCTAAAACCCTAAACTAATTCTCTAACCTAAAACCTACTAAATAATGTAATTTAAAAAAAAAAGGGAGAAAGGAGACTTACCTTTGCCTTAGGGGTTAAAGAGTGGTGTGGGGGAATGGTGGGGTTGAAAATGGGGTATTTATAGGGGTTGGGGCGAGTTTGCCCGGTGTCTACCCATCGGGCGAGATCGCCTGTAGCCCGGGCGATATCGCCTGTGTCTGGGGCGACATCGCCTGTGGCTGGGGCGAGATCGCCATGTGTCCAGCCAGATAGCATTTACTCGGTTGGTTGGGCAGTTTAGAATCGGTTTGATCAGAAATCTTTGGTGCTGGGGCGATATCGCCTAGGCCTGGGGCGATTTTATTTATAAAAATCAATAGTTTTGAACCATATTTATTTAAGTTAATAGTTAATTTTTTTTAATTATTTTAGTGAAAAGGCCGAACATGTCCCAAATGATTTGAATGAAATGAAAATTTTCAAATAAATTTTTAGGTTAAAATACATTCTGAAATTTTGGGGTGGGTTACAAAATACAATGTAGCACTGAAATTTCAAAATGTTGAGGATGTCATCAAAAAAAATTATAATTTAAAATCAATTTTAATTTATTTTCTCCTTAACTTTGGATATCTTGCCCATTAGAAATTTTATTATTTTATTTAAGGACAACATACCTATTTTCTATGTACCAAAATACTATTTAGTTACTCTATGAAAAAAATCACTAAAAAATAAAGTTAATATTCATGATATTATTGAGTTGTAAATAATTTTAAATTAAACACTAAAAAAGTTTAACATTAAAATTAATTAATTACGTATCTCAAATAATAATTATACATAAAATTATCAATGGCTTCTCATACTTAGAAATTCATGATATGTTAATTTATTATTAATAGAAACATGTACCTTATCCAACACATTTACATGTATAAAACAATACATTACATTCACTAAAATTAATGAGCATCCCAATAATCAACAAAATTTATATTGATGATATGGTATCCTCTTAATTCTAGATCGAAAAAGCTTGTTATTATAATTTTATTATTATTAAATTCAAGTATTCTACTTTAAATTGATAAATTAATATTTTAAAATCTAAAATTTACGTAATATAAATTATTTAGTTCCATTTAATTAGTTCATAACTATTATCATAATTATTTATATACCTTGGTAATTTAACTCCACTCATTTCAATTTCAATTTTTTTCAAGTAAATATATAATTAATTATTAAAAATAAACAGATACGTAAGTATATGATGAATGATATAATAAGTGAATGTTGCTTAAACCTTCAAAATAAGTTTATTATAATATGAAAATATTAAAATTCAAAATATAAATATAATTTTTCAATAGAACGGGCTTATAACAGGGTCTGTGAGGGCGCGCAGAACTATAAATAAGTACTATGAAATTTATGAAAGAACAGAAGATACAATTAGCAATGAATATACTAAAAAGAAATAAAAAAAGATGATAATTCAAAGTCAAAATGCATGTATTTAGCTTTCATCTTGGGTATTTCAGTGGCATTAATAAGGTAGTTGCTTTATCTATAAAACTATTTAATATATTCTAACATATTTCTAACTTCTAAAGTCTATATGTCATGTAAAAATTATAGGCTACGTTCTTTTCTTGAGTAGCATCATCCATCAATTCCTCGGTAACTTTATTTAAAATCCCTTAGCTTAGAGATCTATGTAATATTACATTAAGTTTAATCAAAATAATTTTTTATTAAATTTTAGTATTTTGAGGATAAACACGGTTATATGCACCATATTTGGTAAAAATTACATAGAGAGTAGTTGTAATTATGGTCAATATACTCCTTCATGTTTTTTTTAACTTCTATAAATTTTATAATTAATTATCTCTCTAATTGGTTAATAGAGATTTACCATTAATTTACTTAATGTGAGTAATTTAATTCAACATGCATCATATTTTGAAAATACTACGAAAAAAATGTATATAAATATATATTGATTAAGTAACTCTATACTAATTACAAATAACAAATTATCAATCAAAATATTGACCACTACATATACAAGATACTTGGTATGTTGATGTAATTTTATTTATATGAATCTAAGTTTGAGATCCTAACAATAAATAATATTAATTATACTAATTTTATAAAACTCGGAGTACTAAGACTTTGACGGTGCTCTAAGTTATGATGATTGGTGTAATTTATATTAATAATAATAATTTTGTTCCATATTGTTTGTTATTTCTTCCAAAAATTAGAATTATATATTATCTCTAGGTCGTACCCCGCCGATGGGCGGGCAAAATACTAGTTAAAAATATATGTATATATAATTAGATAGGATGAAATCGGAGAAAAAACGTGTGATTTTAAAACCCTTTGTATTTTACCATACTCTTTACGATACCTCCCCAATTTAACTCTATGACCAACTCTTCGTCTTCTACCTCTGATATCTCTCTTCGTCAGTGTGCGGATGTGTCCAGAGTTAATGTTAAGGAGACAAAAGTGTTGGAAATTGTTAGATGCAAGCAACATAATCGTAGCGGAAATACGATAACATCTAACAACCTAGATCATCTCGATTGCATATAAATAAATAACTAGAGGGGTATCGTAACTCACATTCTTGAAGCGTGATATTAGCTCGAAAACTAATACCTCCCGTAGCTCCCGTAACCTTTAGATCGATCCAGAGAGCTTCAGATGTAGCTCTTCTACTTAGTCCACGCTAGCTGGGATCCGGATCTTCCTCGCCAAAGCTTGCTAGAACTTCTGGTCGAAGAACGGCTTTTAGGGTTATGGCGGCTAGGGTTTTCTCCGGAGAGAAAGTGTGTTCGGCTTAGGATTGACTGCTACCCTAGCAGTCTTATTTATAGGATAAGGGCAGAAACCCTAATCCCTTCCTAACCCTAATGGGCCGCCAGCCCAGTAGTCCCAATCCACCATGGATTGGGCCTATTAATGATCCGGTCCATACTATAGGCGTGTGACCTTGTAGGACCCGGTCCGATTAGTCGTGGCCCAAACCACTAATTAATATTGGTCTCTAGCAAGACATATTAATCCCTAACCGGCCCGAATTAATTCTATTAATCAGGTCCAACACTTAACTAGCTCCTATGCGGATTTGGACCGATGGACATAAATCCTTCAAAAAGTAGAAACGGAAGGACCCAAAGACAAAATGGTCAAAGTAGAAGGGGTAAAAAGAGAGATTTATAGTATATGGGCTATTTGTTAAGTTGGCAAAGTAGAGGGAGCCAAAGTGCTATTTTCCCATTATAGAATGATGACATGTTTTAATGCTGCTTCAGTTGGTTGATTGATTTACAGCAAAGCAAACACAGGGATGAAGCTTCGACTTGTAATGAAATTATAGTTGGGCCGGGCCGGGTCAGCCCAACATACGAAATCCGATTACAAGGGACTATAAAACAACAAACCTCAGAGAGCTTCCCAACGGAAGGGACGGCGGAGCGGGAAGGCGGCGCTGTTATGGCGGAGAGATCAATCGGAGTTTGAGACCAAAAGAGGAAGCGCGAGGTGAAAACGCTGAGCGGCAGAAAAGAACGATTTCTACTATGTGGAGAAATGAAACGAAGCTGATAGGGGATTGTGATGTCCACTAAATTTATCGCAAATAGTTTTCAATCTGAATCCAAGAAATCGTTCTAGGTTGTTTTGCCGCTCGCTTCCTCTGCGTTGAAAACTCCGATTATTCTTTCGCGGCGGCGATATCGCAACCCTTGATGATCTCCTTCCCTTTCCGAGCCTGGTGATGATTGGGAGCTTCTCTAATCAGAAGCTTTCACTGAAGGTTCGTGGCGATATGGAAGATTGATTATGGTTCTCTTTCTCGTTGATTCTGTTTCTGAGATTGTTTGCTCTGTTTTTCGTTTGTGCTAGGGTTTGATGTTCATATTTTTGGCTGTAGTAGAAGAAGGTCTTTCTACAAGGGAATCTTAATGTGGAAGGAAGAAACTCTCTTCAAGGTAAATTCCAGCACTCTTTATGATGGATTAGTGTACGGATTTTGGTTACAAACTTGCACCTTGGACTCACTTAATGTCAAATCTTTGCAGAAAGAAATAGCAGAAAGAAACTCTACTAAAGATGCACGAGTCAATTCCCGTGGTGAACGTAATATACTTTCCCAAGGATCTCTAACAATCATTTTTCAGTGAACACTAACTATACATATCTCAGTAATATTGTTTTGATTTGCAGTTCTGATTGATACAAACGAGCCTTTGATTCCCAAAGAAAAGAAATCCAAATGGGTTAGCAGATTCCCTTGATCATATCTTGTTTGGTTACACTTCTATGCTAGTGATGATAGTAAAGTTTAACGCTTTCTGAACTCTTTCAGGAAGTATTCTGCTTCAACCTCAGCTGGAAGAGGCAGCTTGTTCTGTTTATAGTCTGGATTTGTTTCCTGATGCTCCAAATTGTGAAGGTACTTTTCTTCTTCCTTCCAGTTTCTCTGTATCTCTTCCAGTCTTGATTATTTGATACACAAGTTTCACATCCTTTTGTTGGTTCGTGTTGTTTGCAGAATGATTTAACAGTTTGTGGAACTGCATACTGGGCACTATTCTTCCTGCAGGTTTGTTGGTTTCTTTTTCACCATTCCTTTAACCCTCTCTTCCTATTTTTCATACTGCTCGGTGTATTAAAAACAGTAACATCTTTCCTATAAATTTTCAGTTTCCTGTGGCACTGGGAGTGTTTGGCTATGAAGCAGTTAAATTATACAAAGATTCCAAGGAGAGGATGAGTGTGGGGAACACAGAATGCATATGTGAAGCTTCCATTGCATGGACACCATTGAATATCACATTCTGTGCTCTCTGTGGCATTCTAGGAGGCACTGTTGGTGGTCTATTGGGATCTGGTGGTGGATTCATTCTTGGCCCTTTGCTCCTTGAGATTGGTGTCATCCCTCAGGTATCCGAATCCGACCCTAATTAAAGAAGTTTAGTGATAGTACAACGGTAGACATTCTGTCGAATTTTGGACTTGTTAGTGATTACCCCCTCTGCTGTTCTTGGAATAGGTTGCTAGTGCAACAGCTACATTTGTGATGATGTTCTCATCATCCTTGTCTGTGGTGGAGTTCTACCTGCTCCACCGGTTCCCCATACCTTATGGTAAAGTCTATTTCTTTCCTTATGATTTCTTCTTTCTTCCTTTTCTAATCCATGTTACTTAATTATTCGCAAGTGCATGTTCAACCATCTGACTTTGCTTCCATAATTTCAGGTTTTAAGTCATCTATTATTGCTTCTGAAGTGGTTCTATCATGCACTTTAGTTTAGTTTAATGTCATGATGATCTGGATCTTGAATGATTGTTTAGTTTAACACATTGCTGATTGAAGCTTGTTAATTAACTATCTAGCATGGCACTACTGTCCATGAAAACATTTGAGAATAAAGCCAATTCATCTGCATTGACATAGCTGAGCTTGGCAGGTTCTGCAATTGTTTGAAAGGTTGCAATCAACCTGAAAACGTATATATATCTATCTGTAGCTCTTTACAGAATCCTACTTTGATGAAACATTTGGGTGGTCCACCTCTGTTTTGTAGCTGTATGGATGGGATCCTTGCTCTCAGATCTTACCATTTAGCATCATTTGGGTGGTCCACTTGTTCTTCCTTCCTTCATGTTCTTAGATTCTGAAAGGATTGTTCATGTGATGAATTCAGTTCTGCAGTTGGGCAAATTGTTTTCTTTCTGGTTGATTTTGTGTTTCTTCTCTCTCAATTTATAACCACTATTGGGTCCTTTTGCTGATCTGTTAACTTAAAATAATTCGATTGATTATTAATAAGTTAACCATGTTGAATGGATTGAAGGTGATCAAATTGCTCGTGCCAAAAGAATATTGGTAAACATTAATCTCACTTGATTATATATGTGTCAACAGATCACGATCACACTAACTAGTTCAAATTTATTGTAGGAGAGATCCAAAACTGAGTTACCCTAAAGTAATCTTTAATCACATCATGTTCACTAATACTTTCATCTTTGACATTAATCTTCCTAATACGACCTGAAAAGTACAAATATATGTAGTTAGCCTTAATGCCATTATAATCTCGAGCAGCAACCACCATGGAATCCCTGGAATACTTGTCTCCTAGAAACACTGCATCTCTGTTCATATCATCCACCTCCACAAAACTCGAATTTCGCAACTTGAACACTTTCACGTTAGCACCAATGATAGATATCGAAATCATTAACAAATCTCTGTTATCTCCATTATTCGACGTCGTTTCGACCAAGTAATCATGTTTCAATATCCTTGTGTTATTATCCCATAGTTGGACCACTGTCTCCATGACATCCAAGTCAGAGCGCACGAGCATCTCTCTGTTTCCCGTGGCGTATACCATCTCCGGCTCTTGTCAAACATGATGTCGCCGCACACCATTCAAGATAAGTGTCGTAGTTATTGATCCCCAAAACGAGTCGGACCGTCCACTTCTCGTCTCGGCTGGGTCGGATCAGAGCCAACATGCTTTGCGAACAGTTGTTGATGCGAGCCGCGACTATGTAGTCCTTCGTTCGAGAAGGATCGGCCGATAAAATGACCTTGCCGATAAACAACGAGCCTCGATAGTTGTCGAATTGAAAATTGCTTGTGTCGGTAGTGATCGGAGGGAGATCAATTCGAGCGCGAGTGAAAGGGTTGTAAAGCGCGATGTTGTGAACAATGTCTCCCCTAACCCTTGCATAAGCGAGCCAGCCATGAGAGGATCCGAGACACTCTTTAGTTACATACGTGGGCATTCTGAGTTTCAAGTCGAAAAGCTTGTCTTGTATGACACTGTATAGTCTCCTTGATGATGATGATCTGAGCTTGTCTTGTTGTCTTTAGTTCCGAAGAGGGAAAGGGTACCTGATTTTCGGTAGTGACGATGTGATGTCGATGTAGGTCTTTAGCGACGGAATGCCACTGCTTACACACGATGCTGAATCGAACGTAGGATAGCGGAGTGACCAAGTGCGATAGTATCGATGCCAAAGCCACATCCGGAAGCCACATCCAATCCCTTTCCGACGAACAAGCCGATTTCATTCTGGAAAAGCTCAATCGATTCTGTTTTGGGGTTTGATAACAGAGCATGTGAAATAAACCCCTTTATTTATAAGAGGTTAGGAACTTTAATTAGGGTTTATCTTAGTCGAGAAATGAAGATTTTTAATCATATTCCTAATCCTAGCGTATTAGGACTAGCAATCTAAAAACATCCATATTTTTTAACTACAATCTTCCGTAGGCTTTAGATTACAAAAGGGAAAATAGCATTTTGTCCTCCTTTACTTTGCCAACTTAACAAATAGCCCCTTATACTATGAATCACTCTTTTTACCCTTTCCTACTTCGACCATTTTGCCTTTTGGGTCCTTCCGTTTTATCTTACATCTCCAATACGTTAATTGATGCGCGTTCAGTACATCACATTAGCTCCAATAGCCATATATTAGCTTACTAAGGTGTTTTCTAATCTACTATCTACTATAATATATAAAGCAAAATAAAAGACCCCCTTCATTTCAAGCCCTCCCCTTAATTGTAGGAACTCCACCAATCATAATTTTTCTATTTTATTATCATTTTTTTATAACTACTTTTTCCTAAAAAATTATTTACCACGTTCATTTAAAAAGAAAAAAACCCATTATTTTTTCTTTTCATAAAAAACAGTTTTTTTTCCAAAAAAAATGTCTTTTATTTAATATGTTATGTTTTTTTTTTTGGAATAGTTCATTTGATGAACGAAAATTCCCTCATCATTCATAAAAAAAAGTTATGTTTTGTTTAATTAAGAAAGAAACTATCTCCGAATGATTAAAAGAAAAAGTAATTTTCATATAAAATGTTATTAAAAATTATAATCTAAACTCCATTTTATTTATTTTCTCTTTAACTTTATATATCTTGCCAGTTATCAATTTTATGATTTTATTTTTATTATATTATTTAATATAACGGGCCTATAAAAAACAATTGAATTAATTATTCTTTTGGGATATTAAAATATTTTAAAGACAATTGCTAAAAAATTGAACATATATTAATTGTAGGTACTCCAACAATCATAATATTTATATTTTTATCATCATTTTATTTATAACTAATTATTCCCCCATGTTCAAGTTGAAAAAAAAGGTGAAAATCACTATTTTTACTTTTCATAACAACAGTTGTTCAAATAAAAAATTTCATATTTATTTATTTATTCAATTGTGAAAGAACATGTCCCAAATGATTTGAATGAAATGAAAATTTCCAAATAAATTTTTAGGTTAAAATACATTCTGAAATTTTGGGGTGGGTTACAAAATACAATGTAGCACTGAAATTTCAAAATGTTGAGGATGTCATCAAAAAAAATTATAATTTAAAATCAATTTTAATTTATTTTCTCCTTAACTTTGGATATCTTGCCCATTAGAAATTTTATTATTTTTATTTAAGGACAACAGACCTATTTTCTATGTACCAAAATACTATTTAGTTACTCTATGAAAAAAATCACTAAAAAATAAAGTTAATATTCATGATATTATTGAGTTGTAAATAATTTTAAATTAAACACTAAAAAAGTTTAACATTAAAATTAATTAATTACGTATCTCAAATAATAATTATACATAAAATTATAAATGGCTTCTCATACTTAGAAATTCATGATATGTTAATTTATTATTAATAGAAACATGTACCTTATCCAACACATTTACATGTATAAAACAATACATTACATTCACTAAAATTAATGAGCATCCCAATAATAAACAAAATTTATATTGATGATATGGTATCCTCTTAATTCTAGATCGAAAAAGCTTGTTATTATAATTTTATTATTATTAAATTCAAGTATTCTACTTTAAATTGATAAATTAATATTTTAAAATCTAAAATTTACGTAATATAAATTATTTAGTTCCATTTAATTAGTTCATAACTATTATCATAATTATTTATATACCTTGGTAATTTAACTCCACTCATTTCAATTTCAATTTTTTTCAAGTAAATATATAATTAATTATTAAAAATAAACAGATACGTAAGTATATGATGAATGATATAATAAGTGAATGTTGCTTAAACCTTCAAAATAAGTTTATTATAATATGAAAATATAAAATTCAAAATATAAATATAATTTTTCAATAGAACGGGCTTATAACAGGGTGTGTGAGGGCGTGCAGAACTATAAATAAGTACTATGAAATTTATGAAAGAACAGAAGATACAATTAGCAATGAATACTAAAAAGAAATAAAAAAAGATGATAATTCAAAGTCAAAATGCATGTATTTAGCTTTCATCTTGGGTATTTCAGTGGCATTAATAAGGTAGTTGCTTTATCTATAAAACTATTTAATATATTCTAACATATTTCTAACTTCTAAAGTCTATATGTCATGTAAAAATTATAGGCTACGTTCTTTTCTTGAGTAGCATCATCCATCAATTCCTCGGTAACTTTATTTAAAATCCCTTAGCTTAGAGATCTATGTAATATTACATTAAGTTTAATCAAAATAATTTTTTATTAAATTTTAGTATTTTGAGGATAAACACGGTTATATGCACCATATTTGGTAAAAATTACATAGAGAGTAGTTGTAATTATGGTCAATATACTCCTTCATGTTTTTTTTAACTTCTATAAATTTTATAATTAATTATCTCTCTAAGTGGTTAATAGAGATTTACCATTAATTCTACTTAATGTGAGTAATTTAATTCAACATGCATCATATTTTGAAAATACTACGAAAAAAATGTATATAAATATATATTGATTAAGTAACTCTATACTAATTACAAATAACAAATTATCAATCAAATATTGACCACTACATATACAAGATACTTGGTATGTTGATGTAATTTTATTTATATGAATCTAAGTTTGAGATCCTAACAATAAATAATATTAATTATACTAATTTTATAAAACTCGGAGTACTAAGACTTTGGCGGTGCTCTAAGTTATGATGATTGGTGTAATTTATATTAATAATAATAATTTTGTTCCATATTGTTTGTTATTTCTTCCAAAAATTAGAATTATATATTATCTGTAGGTCGTACCCCGCCGATGGGCGGGCAAAATACTAGTTAAAAATATATGTATATATAATTAGATAGGATGAAATCGGAGAAAAAACGTGTGATTTTAAAACCCTTTGTATTTTACCATACTCTTTACGATACCTCCCCAATTTAACTCTATGACCAACTCTTCGTCTTCTACCTCTGATATCTCTCTTCGTCAGTGTGCGGATGTGTCCAGAGTTAATGTTAAGGAGACAAAAGTGTTGGAAATTGTTAGATGCAAGCAACATAATCGTAGCGGAAATACGATAACATCTAACAACCTAGATCATCTCGATTGCATATAAATAAATAACTAGAGGGGTATCGTAACTCACATTCTTGAAGCGTGATATTAGCTCGAAAACTAATACCTCTCGTAGCTCCCGTAACCTTTAGATCGATCCAGAGAACTTCAGATGTAGCTCCTCTACTTAGTCCACGCTAGCTGGGATCCGGATCTTCCTCGCCAAAGCTTGCTAGAACTTCTGGTCGAAGAACGGCTTTTAGGGTTATGGCGGCTAGGATTTTCTCCGGAGAGAAAGTGTGTTCGGCTTAGGATTGACTGCTACCCTAGCAGTCTTATTTATAGGATAAGGGCAGAAACCCTAATCCCTTCCTAACCCTAATGGGCCGCCAGCCCAGTAGTCCCAATCCACCATGGATTGGGCCTATTAATGATCCGGTCCATACTATAGGCGTGTGACCTTGTAGGACCCGGTCCGATTAGTCGTGGCCCAAACCACTAATTAATATTGGTCTCTAGCAAGACATATTAATCCCTAACCGGCCCGAATTAATTCTATTAATCAGGTCCAACACTTAACTAGCTCCTATGCGGATCTGGACCGATGGACATAAATCCTTCAAAAAGTAGAAACGGAAGGACCCAAAGACAAAATGGTCAAAGTAGAAGGGGTAAAAAGAGAGATTTATAGTATATGGGCTATTTGTTAAGTTGGCAAAGTAGAGGGAGCCAAAGTGCTATTTTCCCATTATAGAATGATGACATGTTTTAATGCTGCTTCAGTTGGTTGATTGATTTACAGCAAAGCAAACACAGGGATGAAGCTTCGACTTGTAATGAAATTATAGTTGGGCCGGGCCGGGTCAGCCCAACATACGAAAGCCGATTACAAGGGACTATAAAACAACAAACCTCAGAGAGCTTCCCAACGGAAGGGACGGCGGAGCGGGAAGGCGGCGCTGTTATGGCGGAGAGATCAATCGGAGTTTGAGACCAAAAGAGGAAGCGCGAGGTGAAAACGCTGAGCGGCAGAAAAGAACGATTTCTACTATGTGGAGAAATGAAACGAAGCTGATAGGGGATTGTGATGTCCACTAAATTTATCGCAAATAGTTTTCAATCTGAATCCAAGAAATCGTTCTAGGTTGTTTTGCCGCTCGCTTCCTCTGCGTTGAAAACTCCGATTATTCTTTCGCGGCGGCGATATCGCAACCCTTGATGATCTCCTTCCCTTTCCGAGCCTGGTGATGATTGGGAGCTTCTCTAATCAGAAGCTTTCACTGAAGGTTCGTGGCGATATGGAAGATTGATTATGGTTCTCTTTCTCGTTGATTCTGTTTCTGAGATTGTTTGCTCTGTTTTTTTTTGCTGCGTTTTCGTTTGTGCTAGGGTTTGATGTTCATATTTTTGGCTGTAGTAGAAGAAGGTCTTTCTACAAGGGAATCTTAATGTGGAAGGAAGAAACTCTCTTCAAGGTAAATTCCAGCACTCTTTATGATGGAGAAGTGTACGGACTTGGTTACAAACTTGCACCTTGGACTCACTTAATGTCAAATCTTTGCAGAAAGAAAGCAGAAAGAACTCTACTAAAGATGCACGAGTCAATTCCCGTGGTGAACGTAATATACTTTCCAAGGATCTCTAACAATCATTTTTCAGTGAACACTAACTATACATATCTCAGTAATATTGTTTTGATTTGCAGTTCTGATTGATACAAACGAGCCTTTGATTCCCAAAGAAAAGAAATCCAAATGGGTTAGCAGATTCCCTTGATCATATCTTGTTTGGTTACACTTCTATGCTAGTGATGATAGTAAAGTTTAACGCTTTCTGAACTCTTTCAGGAAGTATTCTGCTTCAACCTCAGCTGGAAGAGGCAGCTTGTTCTGTTTATAGTCTGGATTTGTTTCCTGATGCTCCAAATTGTGAAGGTACTTTTCTTCTTCCTTCCAGTTTCTCTGTATCTCTTCCAGTCTTGATTATTTGATACACAAGTTTCACATCCTTTTGTTGGTTCGTGTTGTTTGCAGAATGATTTAACAGTTTGTGGAACTGCATACTGGGCACTATTCTTCCTGCAGGTTTGTTGGTTTCTTTTTCACCATTCCTTTAACCCTCTCTTCCTATTTTTCATACTGCTCGGTGTATTAAAAACAGTAACATCTTTCCTATAAATTTTCAGTTTCCTGTGGCACTGGGAGTGTTTGGCTATGAAGCAGTTAAATTATACAAAGATTCAAGGAGAGGATGAGTGTGGGGAACACAGAATGCATATGTGAAGCTTCCATTGCATGGACACCATTGAATATCACATTCTGTGCTCTCTGTGGCATTCTAGGAGGCACTGTTGGTGGTCTATTGGGATCTGGTGGTGGATTCATTCTTGGCCCTTTGCTCCTTGAGATTGGTGTCATCCCTCAGGTATCTGAATCCGACCCTAATTAAAGAAGTTTAGTGTTAGTACAACGGTAGACATTCTGTCGAATTTTAGACTGATAGTGATTATCCCCCTCTGCTGTTCTTGGAATAGGTTGCTAGTGCAACAGCTACATTTGTGATGATGTTCTCATCATCCTTGTCTGTGGTGGAGTTCTACCTGCTCCACCGGTTCCCCATACCTTATGGTAAAGTCTATTTCTTTCCTTATGATTTCTTCTTTCTTCCTTTTCTAGTCCATTGAATAACACGAACGATAACTTGTTTCTCTGGAGTGCTTACCTGATGGAGAGTGTCCATTGTTGCGATTCTGGGGGAGTACTTGTGGAAAGATTGTTGCATTCTCGGAAGGCTCGTTATCGTCCATCCTTTGGATCATCTTTCTGTGCTCTACATGGGTAACAATCCAAATCCACAAGACTTCACTGTTTGTCCCAAATGGGTATCTGGTTTCTCACGAGATTGATTCATTTTGTTCCTGGCGCGTTATTGGCATTGAAGGCATATCATGATACGACACCATTAGAATTCATGGGGTTCCTGGTTTGAGCAGCAATGATTTACAGCTTCAAATTATTTAGTGATACAACCCCTATCTTTCTTGTGAAGTCAACACCGTGATAGCTATGTGCAAATCTGTTCTAGATGTTTTGATTCAACATTGTTTCATTCTTTTCGTGAGTGGGTTCAACTTCATGGTCTGCACCATTGGAAAATATGACTTTCATTGTCATACATAGATATTAAATTATGTTGTCATCTCTTTGTTCCATGTTACTTAATTATTCGCAAGTGCATGTTCAACCTTCTGACTTTGCTTCCATAATTTCAGGTTTTAAGTCAGTTATCATTGCTTCTGAAGTGGTTCTATCATGCACTTTAGTTTAATGTCATGATTATCTGGATCTTGAATGATTGTTTAGTTTAATACGTTGCTGATTGAAGCTTGTTAATTAACTATTTAGAATGGTACTACTGTCCATGAAAACATTTGAGAATAAAGCCAATTCATCTGCATTGACATAGCTGAGCTTGGCAGGTTCTGCAATTGTTTGAAAAGTTGCAATCAACCTGAAAACGTATATATATCTATCTGTAGCTCTTTACAGAATCCTACTTTGATGAAACATTTGGGTGGTCCACCTCTGTTTTGTAGCTGTATGGATGGGATCCTTGCTCTCAGATCTTACCATTTAGCATCATTTGGGTGGTCCACTTGTTCTTCCTTCCTTCATGTTCTTAGATTCTGAAAGGATTGTTCATGTGATGAATTCAGTTCTGCAGTTGGGCAAATTGTTTTCTTTCTGGTTGATTTTGTGTTTCTTCTCTCAATTTATAACCACTATTGGGTCCTTTTGCTGATCTGTTAACTTAAAATAATTCGATTGATTATTATAAGTTAACCATGTTGAATGGATTGAAGGTGATCAAACTTGCTCGTGCCAAAAGAATATTGGTAAACATTAATCTCACTTGATTATATATGTGTCAACAGATCACGATCACACTAACTAGTTTCAAATTTATTGTAGGAGAGATCCAAAACTGAGTTACCCTAAAGTAATCTTTAATCACATCATGTTCACTAATACTTTCATCTTTGACATTAATCTTCCTAATACGACCTGAAGGTACAAATATATGTAGTTAGCCTTAATGCCCATAATCTCGAGAGCAACCACCATGGAACCCTGGAATGCTGTCTCCTAGAAACACTGCATTCTCGTTCATATCATCCACCTCCACAAAACTTGAATCTCGCAACTTGAACACTTTCACGTTAGCATCAATGATAGATATCGAAATCATTAACAAAATCTCTGTTATCTCCATTATTCGACGTCGTTTCGACCAAGTAATCATGTTTCAATATCCTTGTGTTATTATCCCACGTTGACCACTGTCTCCATGACATCCAAGTCAGAGCGCACGAGCATCTCTCTGTTTCCCGTGGGTATACCCATCTCCGCTCTTGTCAAACATGATGTCGCCGCACAACCATTCAAGATAATGTGTGTGTTTTTGAATCCCAAAAGAGTCGGACCGTCCACTTCTCGTCTCGGCTGGGTCGGATCAGAGCCAACATGCTTTTGCAACAGTTGTTGATGCGAGCCGCGACTATGCAGTCCTTCGTTCGAGAAGGATCGGCCGATAAAATGACCTTGCCGATAAACAACGAGCCTCGATAGTGTCGAATTGAAAATTGCTTGTGTCGGTAGTGATCGGAGGGAGATCAATTCGAGCGCGAGTGAAAGGGTCGAAAAGCGCGATGTTGCGAACAATGTCTTCCCTTTCATAAGCGAGCCAGCCATGAGAGGATCCGAGAAACTTTTTAGTTACATATCTAGGGATTCTAAGTTTGAAGTCGAGAACCTTGTCTTGCGTGACACTGTATGCTCTCCACTCATCATAACTATGGGTGCCGAAGAGGAGAAAGGGTACCTGATTTTCGGTAGTGACGATGTGATGTCGATATAGGTCTTTAGCGACGGAATGCCACTGCTTACACACGATGCTGAATCGAACGTAGGATTGTGGAGTGACCAAGTGCAATAGTATCGATGCCAAAGCCACATCCGGAAGCCACATCCAATCCCTTTCCGACGAACAAGCCGATTTCATTCTGGAAAAGCTCAATCGATTCTGTTTTGGGGTTTGATAACAAAGCATGTGAAATAAACAACCCCTTTATTTATAAGAGGTTAGGAACCCTAATTAGGGTTTATCATAGTCGAGAAAGGAAGATTTTTAATCCTATTCCTAATCCTAGTCGTACTAGGACTTCCATCTTTTCTAACCACAATCTTCTGCAGGCTTTAGATTACAGAATGATGAATCACAAGGATAAAGCTTTGACTTGTAATGAAATTATAGTTGGGCCGGGCCAACATACGAAATCCGATTACAAGGGACTATAAAATAACAAACCACAGAGAACTTCCCAACGGAAGGCGGCGCTGTTATGGCGGAGAGACCAATCGGAGTTTGAGACCAAAAGAGGAAGCGCGAGGTGGAAATTCTGAGCGGCAGAAAGGAACGATTTCTATTATGTGGAGAAATGAAACGAAGCTGATAGGGGATCGTGATGTCCACTAAATTTATCGCAAATAGTTTTCAATCTGAATCCAAGAAATCGTTCTAGGTTTTTTTTGCCGCTCGGCCGTCCTCCGCTTCCTCTGCGTTGAAAACTCCGATTATTCTTTGGCGGCAGCGATCTCGCAACCCGTGATGATCTCCTTCCCTTTCCGAGCCTGGTGATGATTGGGAGCTTCTCTAATCAGAAGCTTTCACTGAAGATCCGTGGCGATATGGAAGATTGATTACGATTAATTGATGAAATGATCGCACCTACCACCCAATCCTATCTCGAAAAATTCAATTGTTTCTTTCAGGCAAAAATTGACTGCAAAATACTATGCACCAACATAACGTAGCAAAGCGAGACTCACAGTTCAATCCTTTCCAAACCCACAAGAATTCCTTAGCTCCGAGAGAAAAAGGACCAAACAAACATTTTGTAGTGGAGACCAAGATAAAGGTAAACAAACATTTTATTCGTTGATGTACTGAATGCGCATCAATTACCGCACCGAAGAACAAAGTTGAAACGTAAGGACCCAAACGGTAAAGTGGTCGAAGTAAGAGGGGTTAAAAAAAGTAATTTATAGTGTAGGGGGCTATTTGTTAAGTTGGCAAAGTAGAATAATCCAAAGTGCTATTTTCCCTTTCTCATATTTAACTTGTCTAAAACAATTCTCAACCCTCTTCTCTAGGACTAAGTAATAATGTATCGTCGATGATACATTATTCAGCATTGTCCAAAAATAAATAATTGTGATACGTGCATGATACGGCGTGGAATGAGTAATGCAGCGCCACCGAACTCTACATAATTAACACACAATTGGTTAATTATGTGTGTTAGCCAACATGCATTTGTGCATGAGTGAGGGCAACACAATTAATATCATATATCATGCACGAACACATGATAAACTAAGCTAATAATTGTCTATTTTTAAACTTTGTAATGCTATGTGCCCCTAAAGATTCATTTTTTTCTGATTAAGACAATTGATGATTTGGATATGTTACCCATAATTTCTATATAATTGCTTTCGGTTGAGTTATAGGTTGGACAAGAACTCGGCCTTACGTGATAAACTAGAAGAGGATGACTTACAAAGATGGTCTAATTAGCTGGCGTTGGTTCGCCTCCAACAAGAAAATGAATCATCAAACACAAACAGACCAAATCCTAACCCACACACCTAACTTCTCTGTCCATACTTGTCCTTTTCTCTTGTCAAATAGTCCACATTTATTTCAATTCTTACCTACCCTCCTACCTCTTTCTTCCACTCACAGTTGCCTATGTGAAATCCCCATTAATAGGTATCAATACGGGTTGAGAAATGTTCATACAGTCATAACAAAGAAAGTAGACGAGGATTACAGTCTGAACTAGAAATTTATGTGACTCCCGAAAGAGTAGTCATAACCAATAGAGGCAAGATAATCTGCTACATATGGTTGTCCTCTTTGTAAGTGTGTTTGACAGACACCGTCCATACCTACCACAAAGCTCCTGAATCTAAGCTATCACTTTCATTCATTGAGACAAGTCGTTGGGACTCCGTTGGTCTAGGTATCTCTACTACGATTGAAGATGTTAATAAAATTTACTGTTAGAGCTGATTGATTATCATATATACATATGATCGATTATATACAATAACATACTCAAATGGTATGAGATTCTAGGAGAATTTTCAAGTTTAAAAGTTAAGCAGCGAGCATAAATTTCAATTTAGAGAATTTTACACGGAATTTCATTGTTTTCAAGCTATGGTACCCTGCGTGGTACGGCTTAGATTAGCTCACCCTAATTGCATCATTATTTTATACTAAAACGTATAGGCCATGTTTGGTATCCATGGATTCTCACTGATTTAAAGCCAATGATTATTGAATCAATGTATTTTGACAATCCTTAATTTTTTTGTGAATTATTTTTTACCAAATACATGCATTTGATATATATAAATACATGTCTTACCATCCTAGGTAAGATTTGAGGAATCCCTACTCTTTTACCCTTTTATTATTACCATCAGATTATACTAAATAATGTATTGTTACAATACATCCATCCTACAATCATTAGTTGGCCAATATATAACTCGAAAAGTTGTGCTAGGTTGTGTTGGCCAATTTTAATTTGATTTGCTTAGTTGAATTAATGTCTAAAAGATTCACATACTATGAATTGGGTCATAGCCTTTATATATAATTCCTGAATCATCAAAACATAGTCGCTCACTCACTTCGCAACTCAGTCAACAACTACACTGAAGAACAGAGAACCTCTGAAAATGGTGGTGAAGGTGTACGGTCCAGCTTATGCTTCTCCCAAGCGAGTCATCGTCTGCCTTATTGAGAAAGGCATCGAGTTCGAGACCGTCCCCGTTGATCTCGTCAAGGGGGAGCATATGCTTCCCGACTACCTCAAGCTCCAGGTAAAAACAGGGTTTCAATTCCACCGTTTTGGCGATCGGAGGTTTTGAATTTGATCTTTGATGATGTAATTTAATCCAATTATGAACAGCCCTTCGGATCTCTTCCCGTGATTCAAGACGGAGACTACACTCTCTATGGTAATTCACTAAATTCTGATGTTGTACTACTGCATCTTCCCTCTGTTTTTTCGTCATCTCGTTCAGGCAAAACGTCGAACAGTTGGTGTGCGTGAGTGAAAATGTTAAATTTGATGAAAAGTTGAAACCTTTCTTTCTTTCTCAACCCCACACAGAGTCAAGAGCGATCATAAGGTACTACTCCGAGAAGTACAAATCCCAGGGGACTGATCTTCTAGGGAAGACGATAGAAGAGAGAGGGCTCGTTGAGCAATGGCTGGAAGTTGAGGCACACAACTACCACCCACATGTCTACAACCTCACTCTTCACGTCATGTTTGCATCCGTTCTGGGTTTCCCAGCCGATGAGAAGCTGATAAAGGAGAGCGAGGAGAAGCTTGCGAAAGTGCTGGACATATATGAAGATAGGCTGTCAAAGAGCAAGTATCTGGGTGGAGATTTCTTCAGCTTAGCTGATCTTAGCCACCTCCCGTTTACTCAGTACCTTGTGGGTCCGATCAAGAAGGAGTACATGATCAAGAGCAGGAAGCACGTGAGTGCTTGGTGGGATGATATCAGCAGCAGGCCTTCATGGAAGAAGGTTCTTGAGCTCTGAAATGGGACCATTAATGGTGTGTGTGTTTGTGTATTCCAAATAATATGATGTTGCAGCTGTGCTTTGGAGGCCAATGGTGCATCTTTAGAATTTGTGTTGTGGGAAGGAAATCTGTTTGTGAGTGTACCCTTAATACTACTACTGTCTTAAACAAGGTTTTAATTCTGTGGATTGGTTTGGGATTGCCCCTTCTATCCCCAAATAATGTTTTGTTGCTTGGTTTGCCACTCGCAACAAGATGAGAGTTACTCATGAATTACCCTTAATACTTAGGGTTCGTTTGTCCCCAAGAATTGGTTTGGTGAGAATTCAATTCTCTAAGATTTGGGCATTCTAGACTATTTCGAGAATCAATAGTTTGGATGACTGAATGTGTGAGATTCTTGGACGGAGAAATAAAAATAAATAAAACAAAAGAATATGACAAATACCAAAATGCCGCAACTTTAATCCCTACATCCCCAATAACGAGGACATTTTTGTCATCTTACTTTGAATTCGCCCTAGGATGGACCCACTCCTAGAATCCAATTCTAGGCAATTCTCAGCATTTTTTTTGCGAAACAAACGATGGAATTGGTTGAATTCCGAGGTTCAATTCTAGGCAGTTCCCACCTCTAAATTCTCTGGCACAAACGACCCCTTAGATTTGATGGACGTTCTAATTTAAATTGGCTCTACTCTATTAGTGTTCTGAATTGGTCAAGAGTTCTAAAAAAAAAATCACTGTAAAAAATTAATTTTGAAAAATAAAATCTTGATTGGCTCGTTGAAACAATTATAAAATCATATTAATGTTATATCTAAAATATATTTAGAAGATGTTCCAATTCAAACTGACTTAACTCGATCAGTGCTCTGATTTGGTCAAAGTTTTTTTTTTATGAATATAAAACTTAATATTCATAACCGTTAAAAATAAATTATTGAAATGTAAATTATGAGCTCTAATTTTGATATATTAAAAAAAAGACTCCAAGAACTATATGTGAACAAAAAAAAGCGTAAAATAAAATTATGTAGTGAGTCAACTTTTGTAGTTAACAAAATCTACACTAGGTTATGTATTAATACATTATTTACTTCAAAAGTTCAATGTACTGTATATTTAAAAATTTAATCTAAGAAATTAAAAAAATTAAAATTCTAACCAAAACTTTATATTTGAAAGAAACAATATATCATGCGTCAATGTATTATTTACTTTGTATCTGAAAGAAACCAAGATCAGGTGGCGGCATGCTATTCTTTCCACGAACTCAGTTGGGAGTAGGGGTGGGCAACGGTGCGGTTTGAACCGAACCGCACCGCATTGATGAAAATCCGCAAGAACCGCACCGCATATATTGCGGTTCAAACCGCACCGTATTCGTAATACGGTTTGGTTTAAACCGCACCGCATTATTAGCGGTTTCGGTGCGGTTTGAACCACAAACCGCAAAAACAAAATAAAAACATAGTTAATACAAATCCTTAAATCCACAAATCCTTAATGTTAGTCCCAAATCGCATAATCTCTAGTTTCAACAATTGATAAGAAATGAATACAAGGTCGATAAGATGTCTGATACGAAACCATAGCAATCCCGAACCATACAGATTACTGGCGGAGTTCAGCCTTCTTCCTCTGCCACAGCCTGTCAAGTGCAATGAACATCCATTCAATTAAATTCAAGGGCATTATAAATATCAGTAGCTGCAATGAAGAACACAGAAGGAACAAGCTGCAATGAGACAGAATTAAACCCATTTTCCATATCATAAATATCAAATTGATTGAGAGATCCCGAAATCGAATCCAATTATCCCCAATTAAACCATTTCACTTGCCCAAATCACAAACCTAATGTAATGTAACAACAACTCAGAAGCGCAAATGAAAAGGGGATTTCAGCTTGGAAACTACTACTGACCTTGTCTTTCAAATCAGAAAAGATTTCATTTGTATCCACAGATGTCTCCTCTGAAGAAGAGGCTCTAATCTTGAGAGAAGAAAACCTGGGCTTTGCTTTAGAAGAAAGGTGTTTGGCGGAAGCAATGCTGAAGAACCGGGAAGAAGAAGAATGAGGTGGGAGGAAAGGCAAGGAAGAAGATGAACCACTGGTTCTGACGACCGGGAGATGGAGGGAGGCGGTGGAAGAAGCCGCCGTTGTGTACATCGTCGCCATCGGAAATTCAAGCTCCTAATCGATTGTGTTCTGAAGAGTGAGGTGGCAGCTCTGTTTTGTCACAAAGTCGACGATTGTCTGTCGATGCGGACGGACAATGCTACAGTCGCCGACGCGCCGCTTGTCGACTTGGAAACCGCGCGACGCGACTTGGAAACCACTCGTCGACTTGGAAACTCACTACCAGATCAGACCTGGATTAAGAAACCAATTCAAACATCTCAGAAGCAGAAAACCCTAAAATAGAAACTCACAATCTCCCAATCTACAATCTACTTACCTAACGATTTCAATCACACCGCAGAAGGCGAAGAAGCCATCTTCTCATCTTTCACTGTCGCCTCGCGTGAAAGCCCTGAGCTGAGTTTACCCGAAGTTGTGACTACCGACTGGGCAGTTGCAAGTTGGGCTTAGAGCACTGAGTAGTTTGGGCTTTGATTTAGAGTATTGCGGTTTGCGGTTTGAACCGCTAAATTGCGGTTACGGTTCAACCAAACCGCAATAGCAATTTAGCGGTTTAAACCGAACCGCATATGAAACTAATGCGGTGCAGTGCGGTGCGGTTTAATATTTTACGCGGTTCGGTGCGGTGCGGTGTTAACCACACCATTGCCCACCCTAGTTGGGAGCACTGCTTCGAAAAATCCAAGTCCCAATAACCACTAGCAGTAAAAAAAAGTCCCAAAACCCGAGGCATCCAACTCAACACTCAGAGAGTTCAACAAGATATGATCAATGAGGGGATGGTTTATATTATTATTTTTTTATAACTAAACTTTAATTACTATTAATATTATTTGAAACCCTTGAATTGAATCATTGTAGATATTAATGTATAATAATAGTGATAACAAATCTTGATGATTTTTGTTAGGAAGATTTATACATCTAAGATATAGGAGGGAAAAAGAAGAATGCAGTTAGGAAAAGAAATAGTCAAAATTGTGAAACTTAGCATACCAACTGGGAATTTTTGGTTGTTCATATATATATATATATACAAGTTGAAGGCTCTCTCAGAGATAAACCCTAAAGATCCCTCTCTATTCTCTGCATAATACAGAGAGAGATGATCGGAGGAGATGTGATTGGTATTGACCTAGGTACAACCTACTCATGCGTCGCCGTTTCAATCGACGGTAACATCGAAATCATACCTAACGATCAAGGCAACCGGATCACTCCTTCCTTCGTCGCCTTTTCCGATTATAATTCTGAGCTCCTCATCGGAGAAGCTGCCAAGAATCAGGCAGCTCTTAACCCCACCCGTACTATCTTCGACATCAAACGTCTTATCGGAAAGAATTTCGATGATCCAGAAGTTCAAAGAGATTTGAACTACTTGCCTTACACTGTGGTCAATAGAGACGGGAAGCCTTGCATTCAATTACAGCTCAAATCGCCGCCGGGAGAAGAAATTCAAATTAGGGCTTTTACTCCGGAAGAGATTAGCGCCATGGTGTTGGGGAAGATGAAAGAGACTGCCGAATCTTACCTTGGGAATCCAATTGCCGGCGCCATAATAACAGTCCCTGCTTATTTCAACGACGCACAAAGGAGAGCCACCAAGGAAGCCGGCAAAATCGCAGGCCTTAACGTCCTCCGAATCATCAATGAGCCAACCGCAGGCGCTATTGCATACGGTCTGAGCAGAAAGAGTCATCGGAAGGGCAAAAGGAAAATTTTGGTGTATGATTTGGGCGGAGGGACATTCGACGTGAGCCTCATGGAAATCGAGGATGGAGTATTCGAGGTAAAGGCCACTGGCGGCGACACGAATCTCGGAGGAGGAGATTTGGATAAGAGAGTGATGAAATACTTTATCAATTTAATCAAAACGAAGCACAAAAAGGATGTTGGTGGGCACAGAAAGGCATTAGGGAAGCTTCGAAAGGAATGCGAGAGGGTGAAAAGGGCATTGAGCAATCAGAGTGAAGTTAGAGTTGAGATTGATTCTCTTATAGATGGGATGGATTTCTCAGAGTCATTGAGCAGAGCTAAATTCGAAGAGTTGAATATAAGTCTGTTCAAGAAGACATTAGAGGTTGTTAAGAAAACAATGGAAGATGGTAATGTAAAGAAGAGGGAGATTGAAGAGATAGTGCTTGTTGGTGGAAGTAGTAGGATTCCTAAGCTTAGAGAGATGTTGAAAGATATGTTTGATGGGAAGGATCTTAACAAATGTGTGAATCCTGATGAGGCTGTGGCTTATGGTGCTGCTCTTCTTGGAGCCAAACTCAGTGGCAATGCTACTTCTTCTTCTATTCCTGGTAAATTCTAACGCTTCCCTTTGATTGAGTTGTTTCAAAAATACATGTAGCGTGTTAAAGAGTTGTTGTATATGACATGTAGGTTTTACTCTCTCCGATGTTACTCCGTTGAGCTTGGGAGTTGGTGTCAATGGTGGTCTGATGAGTGTAATTGTACCCAAAAACACGGCTATTCCTACAAAAATGTCAAAAAAATTTCTAAATTCCAAGGACCTGCAAACCACAATGGCTTTCAAGGTTGTCGATTACATTTACTTAATATTGTTTGCTTATTTTGTAATTTTGTTTGATCTATTAACGTGAATCAGAGCATTACTAATATGAAGTGGATAACTATAATTTTAGGTGTATCAAGGTGAAAGACCTCTTGTTAAGAAATGTATCCAGCTTGGATGCCTTCAGCTCCAAGGCATCACTCCAGCACTAAGGTATGAAATTTTTCATTTTGTTTTATTAAAAAGACGTACAAGATGAGTGAATTTTAATTATTAATTTACCATAATATGGGGTGGATTATAGGAGAGTCACCAAAGCAAGAGTGTCATTTGAGATTGATGAGGATGGAATATTAACGGTGACAGCCAATGAGGAGAAATGTTCAAAAGATGAATCAAAGTCAAAGTCAATCACAATCAGCAGCTATAAGGTAAACATCAACGCAAAGGAGGTGGCCTCCATATTGCAAGAGGCGAAACAATTGGTCGAGGAAGATAACAAGGAGAAGGAGCGTATTGTTGCTAGAATTGCATTAAAACAATTCATATATGACTTCAAGGCTAAAATGAATAACTCGAATAATAATAAGGGTGATAAAAAGATAACCTTAGTAAATGCTTTAGAAGAAGCTTCTAGATGGTACAATGCTAATGTGAATGCTTCCAAGGAAGATTATGAGGACATGAAGCTGAAGCTATCCAACACATGTATTCGTAGTACTCGTGAACCTAAGTCTAAAAGCTTTTGGAGGTGGATAAATAAATAATTGCACTCTATTACCATTTTATTTCTTTCTTTTAGTTTAATAAAACTTGCACAATTAGTTTTTTGTATTTTATTTTTTTCTTTTGTTTTCTTTATGTTTGGATGGTTACGAACCTTCCATGGAGTAACTCGTGATATTAACTTTCCGTGGATAGTCGCAGGTGATTTCGATTGTAGAGACTAAAATAATAAAATATAAAATTTAGAATTAACCACGTTGAGTGACCGATGATTCCATATCAGTGTGATCATAAGCTCTCTCGTCTTGTTTATTCACGATCAATGTGAGTAGTTTGCAATGCATGGTTTCATTTTACCTAATGACCAGCCAATTCCACACCCAAATATAAACCTGGTTCGTCAAATAAAACTGATTTGATCCGTTAAATTATTGCTACATATTTTCACATTATTCTTTCATTACTATTGGTTAATACGTATCTACACGGGTTGTGATCACTGTTCGTTGGTTTAATATCAATCCAACGAATGTAATGACATCTTCACATTTAGCTTGTTCTTAGCCGCCCTTCGTCATCAATGACAATTTCTTTCTTCTCTAACGGAATTCTCCCTCGCACTGGTTCCTTCGACTTGGGTTTGATCGGTGATGATCAGTTTGATTCCTAGGAGGGAGTAGATGGAACAAAAAACCAGCAAGATTCGAAAACCAGATGCAAGATCTTTCATAGTTGATGCGGCGATGCCATTAGATCGATTCATCGATTCACTTTTCTCATATAACTTTTTGTTGTTTCAGTTATACTCTTGAGAAGTAGAAGTTCTAATCTAGTCATTCAACATTGAACATATTTAATATTTTGTTATTAGTGAGTCACTTTTAATAAGATGCTTAATCCACAGACAAGGGAAGTCAAAATATTATATTATATTATAGAAAGTGATACACAAAATTGTAGGACAAAATGACAAAGGGAAGCAATTGGAAGTAGATTTCAACATTTCTCTTTTCTTCTTCTGCAGAGTGTTGAATGTTGCAAGGCATCAGTTTGTTCACTGTCCCTCAGCAAGAGCAACATTCATGTAATAGTAAAACTTGCATGTAATAGCTTACCAAAAGTTTTGGAATGCAAGCATACGAGAAGTACAACTACTTTGTGGGGAGTAATCGAGATCCATAAGACCATTTGATTTCGTACATGTTCATGCAATGATAAATCGACTTGCCGATTGCCCAGGACTTGTTCGAACTCAAATCTCTTGTCTGCAACATCAATAATGATGAGAACATTGTGCTTGCAAACCCTGTCCCTTATTTAGAGGATTCCTAAACTTACATCTCGAACATTTTCATCAAGATCTAGAATAGCAAATAAGATATGCTTTTGCAAAACCTCAATTCCTTTATTTTTTTTCCTAATGGTATTTCCCGTACATCTCTAAAAAATCAGCCTTGTCAATGAAAATGAGCAGGGTAAGTTATTATTTTGTCTTACTTGTTGTCTTAGCTTTTGGTTTCAAGAGATCAAAACTAGAGCTAACCTGCTATACAAGGGGAATGGAGGGAAATCCTACACCTGAAACGGCTCATGAAGACGCTTCTTCTAATGATAACACCGCTGTCAATAAAATGAGTCGGGTAAAAATAGGGGAAGATTTAAAGTAACAAAGTAAGTGAGAAAAAAAAATAATTTATTTAGAAATTTGTATGCAAAAGTTGGAAGGAAAAGAAAAGGTGTCAGACCAAAAAGTTGGATTAAGGAAAACCATTTTCCCCGCTCATTCATTTTATGAATTGTCTATATTGTCCTTATCCCACTTTCTCTCCATTTTGACCGTAGAATCAAAATTGTGCAAATCGGACGGTTGGCTGTCTCTCAGATGGATCTGAGAGAATGGGGTCTCAGGTTGATAGCCGAACTGCATCAAAACACACACTCACTTCGCAACTCAGTCAACAACTACACTGAAGAACAGAGAACCTCTGAAAATGGTGGTGAAGGTGTACGGTCCAGCCTATGCTTCTCCCAAGCGAGTCATCGTCTGCCTTATTGAGAAGGGCATCGAATTCGAGACCGTCCCCGTTGATCTCGTCAAGGGAGAGCATATGCTTCCCGACTACCTCAAGCTCCAGGTAAAAACAGTGTTTCAATTCCACCGTTTTGGCGATCGGAGGTTTTGAATTTGATCTTTGATGATGTAATTTAATCCAATTATGAACAGCCCTTCGGATCTCTGCCCGTGATTCAAGACGGAGACTACACTCTCTATGGTAATTCACTAAATTCTGATGTACATCCTCCCTCTGCTTTTTCGCCATCTCGTTCAGGCAAAACGTCGAACAGTTGGTGTGCGTGAGTGAAAATGTTAAATTTGATGAAAAGTTGAAAACCCTCTTTATTTCTCAACCCCACACAGAGTCAAGAGCGATCATAAGGTACTACTCCGAGAAGTACAAGTCCCAGGGGACTGATCTACTGGGGAAGACGATAGAAGAAAGAGGGATCGTTGAGCAATGGCTGGAAGTTGAGGCACACAACTACCACCCACATGTCTACAACCTCACTCTTCATGTCATGTTTGCATCAGTTCTGGGTTTCCCAGCTGATGAGAAGCTGATAAAGGAGAGCGAGGAGAAGCTTGAGAAAGTGCTGGATATATATGAAGATAGGCTGTCAAAGAGCAAGTATCTGGGTGGAGATTTCTTCAGCTTAGCTGATCTTAGCCACCTCCCGTTTACTCAGTACCTTGTGGGTCCGATCAAGAAGGAGTACATGATCAAGAGCAGGAAGCATGTGAGTGCTTGGTGGGATGATATCAGCAGTAGGCCTTCATGGAAGAAGGTTCTTGAGCTCTGAAATGGGACACCATTAATGGTGTGTTTGTGTATTCCAAATAATATGATGTTGCAGATGTGCTTTGGAGGCCTATGTTGCATCTTTAGAATCTGTGTTGTGGGAAGGAAATCTGTTTGTGAGTGTACCCTTAATACTACTACTGTCTTAAACAAGGTTTTAATTCTGTGGATTGGTTTGGGATGCCCCTTCTATCCCCAAGTGTTGTTTTGTTGCTTCTTGGTTTGCCACTCACAACAAGATGAGAGTTACTCATGAATTGGCCTGAAATGTATAGAATTCAGAAATATACTTAGTTCATCTTTAAATATAGGGAAATGGTATTTGGCCCCTCTACTTTGCCAAGTTAACAAACAACCCCCTATACTATGAAATGATTAATTTACCCCCTCCTACTATGCCAACCTAACAAACAACCCCTTCCATCCAAAACTCCATTCAAAATTCCGTTAAGAGATGACTCACCAATATGATTCATCCATAACCATAATTAATGACAGTACATTGCCACATCATTAATGACAGTACATTGCCACAATCATTAATGACAGTACATTTTTAGTACAAAAGGCAATAAAAATATTAATCTTAAATTTATAAATTAAAAAGTATATATTAACTTTTTATGGATTTCTATTTTCAATTTTTTCAATTAAATAAATATTTTGTATTTAAAAATTTCAAAGTTATTCGTAGAAAAAATTGTATATTTATTTTAGAAAAAAATCTAATTTCATTTTTAATATTAAAATCCATAAACGAAATATTTTAAATAATATTTTTTATTTTTTATTTATAAATTAATTTTTTTTATAATTTTTCTTTTTTTCTTTTTGTTCAGTTGAGATGGATGAAAGTCATTGATGTGGCAATGTACAGTCATTAATTGTGGATGAGTCATATTGGTGAGTCATCACTTAACGGAATTTTGGATGGAAATTTGGATGGAAGGAGCTGTTTGTTAGGTTGGCATAGTAGGAGGGGGTAAATTGATCATTTCATAGTATAGGGGGCTGTTTGTTAACTTGGCAAAGTAGAGGGGGCAAAACACTATTTTCCCTTAAATATACAATAGATACTAGATAATTGGGGGCTTTTCACTAAAATAAAAAAAATTAACTATTAACCTAAATAATACGTTTCAAAACTATTGATTTTTATAGATAAAATCGCCCCAGGCCTAGGCGATATCGCCCAAGGCCCAGGCGATATCGCCCCAGCACCAAGGATTGTCACCCCACTACAAAAAAAAGGCTCTTTCGCGTCGCTTGAAGGGGAAGAATTTAGCGTCGGTCGATTAGAAACCGACGCTAAACCCTTGACTCGCGTTTGACCAAGGGTTTAGCGTCGGTCGCTTATCGACCGACGCTAAAACATGTCGGTAACCGACGCTAAATTTGGTTTTTGGTCGAAAACGAAGCCAACCAGCTTTAGCGTCGGTTACCAACATGTTTTAGCGTCGGTTACCGACCGACGCTAATCATGTATATATTTAAACCTCTCAGCCGCCACCCTAACCCTAATCTCATCTCTCTCAGCCTTCTTCTTCCTCTTCCATTTTCTTCCTTCTTCCTCCTCCATTTTCTTCCTTCTTCCTCCTCCAGCCTTCTTCTTCCTCTTCCATTTTTCTGACCTTCATTCTTCTTCTTCCTCCTCCAGCGTTCTTCTTCCTCTTCCCTTTTTCTGACCAGCCTTCCTCTTCTTCCTCTTCCTCTACTTCCTTTTCTAGATCTCCAGATCCACCTCTTCCTCTTCTTTCTCTTCCTCTTCTTCCTCTTCTTCTCCTTTTCTCCGTCGTTGCTGCCATCGCCACCGCCGTCGCCGCCATCGTCGCCGCTGTCGTCGTCGCCACCGTCGCCCCTGCCGTCACTGCCACCGTTGCCGCCGCCAGCACCAAAAAAATGACCTAATAAATCTAAAAGCACCAAAAAAAGATGACATAATAAATTTAAGTGACCAAAAGGATGACCTAATAAATCTAAGTGACCAAGATGCATAACTGGAAAATGGAGTGACCAAATCTGAAAAGGAAAATATAAAATGAATATTAAAAACAAAAAAAATTGGGTTGGTCAGCGATTCATTTCGGTCAGCTCAATATTAGCGTCGGTCGTGGTTTTATATTAGCGTCGGTCGTGGAAGAACCGACGTTAAAATTTAGCGTCGCTACTTTTAGCGTCGCTTGTTGTAAGCGACGCTAAATAGTTTAGCGTCGGTCAATGACCGACGCTAAAGCGCGGTTTCGACCGACGCTAAACTCTCATTTTTTTGTAGTGCCCGTGACTCTAAAACGGGTCCGTGATTAGATTCGGTTCAGTCACGGGTGTGAAAATAGCAAAGGATTAGGCGATATCGCCTGGGCCTTGGGCGATATCGCCTAATGTATGGGCGATATCGCCTACATCTCGGAGCACTAACCACCCTATAAATCCTTGTTAGTTTCGGGGGTTAGTCACCAAATCGAAAGAACTAACATTCTAAAATGGCCGACTACACTTTGTCACGAGAATTTCGAATCCAAGTTTTCTGGGGGCCGTATCGTCCAGGATTGGACCGGCTTATCCTACGAAGGGGAAATAATGTCCGTCTGAAGATGACCAAGCGAGCGACCTATGATAGTGTGGTTACCGTGTTTCGGCGAAAATGGGTCTTGGAGCGGATCAGATAATCCAGTCATTTGTCTGGAGAATGCCGATATACAGTTCTGAGGGAAATCTGTCGCATTTCGTTTCTAGGCCGATATCGGACGACAACGGCGTACAAGTCATATACGACTTAGTTCGCGTCAACCCATTTTTCCAAGGTGCCGAGTTGTACGCCTTGATGGAAGAGGAGCCGTCTCAGTTCTCCGATTTCTCGGGGGTCATTCCAAATTAGATGGCAGAGCAGAGCCAAACGTATGATGGGGAATACATGCGACCAGTCATATCGGTCCGGAGGAGGAGGAGGTTGACCAAGAGGGGTTGGCGCGAGATGAATATGTCAGCACCGACGATTCTGGAGATGAAAGGAGCCATTGCTCGGGACGAAGGGAATCCAAACGTCGACGGTGACATTGGCCAAACCGACGAGGAAGACGACGATGAAAAAGGGGGAGCCACAACAAATAGCGTGGAAGTTTATGTGCCACTGGAACATGCCACGAGCGAGGGTGACGACTGTGACGACATTATGACAATCTCCAACACCTACTCCATGGACAGGCGCTTCCAGATCCCAGCGAAGGCGTACTGGTCGGTGGAGATGGAATTCTTCTTGGGTCAGACATTCTCTACCAAAGGTCAACTGGTGTCCCTAACGAAGAGCCAAGCAGTCATCCGCAACTATAAGTACAGGGTAATCACTTCCAACCCGAAGGAATGGGCCATCAAGTGCATCGACTCGACGTGTCCTTGGAGGATGCGTTCTACACTTAGCAACAGATATGGATTCTGGATAATACGACAACTCAACAACGGCCACAGTTGTGACCGGTCAACGATACTAGGGCCCCACCCACAGCTCGATGTCACGCTGATCTCAGATGCAATCATGCACATTGTGCGCAGAGAGCCGGGGTTGAAGGTTGAGACAGTTATTGATTGCATTCTGGAGAAGTACCACCGCAATATATCGTACCGGAAGGCGTGGTTTGGCAAGCAACGTGCTGTCGAGAAGCTGTACGGTGACTGGGTGGCATCATACAACAACATTGAGACAATCCTGAATGCTATTCGTCTCACAAACCCCGGGACACGGTACGAGATCATAACCCACCCGACGGGTAACTGTAGGATGTTCAAGAGTGTGTTTTGGGCGTTTGGGCCATGCATAGAAGCCTTCAAGCACTGCTCTGGGGTCATGATCATTGACGGCACATTCCTCACGGGCAAGTACAAGCAAGTGTTGTTGATGGCTAGTACATTCGATGGGCAACATCGGATTGTTCAATTGGCGTACGCCATAGTTGACAAAGAGGATTCCGATAATTGGAAGTGGTTCATGGAGAATCTACAGAGACATGTGACCAATCGGGCCAACATCACAATCATCAGTGATCGACACAAGGGGATAGCAGCGGCAATGCGCAACATTGATCGAGGGTGGGTATGGAGGTGGTGTCTACGCCATTACGTAAGCAACTTCAACAAGAAACACCGCAACCAAACTTTAAAATCTCGCCTTTGGAACTTAGGTATTTGTCAACTTGTTTACGGTGTATTTGAACTTAACTAATACAATATTGTCATACAAACTGGATATTCATAGAAGTCTTCATCGCTACCCGCAGGAATAGAAGGGAGTGTGCGGAAGTTTGAGGCAAAGAAGGCAGAATGGTTGGCGATCCATGATGAACAAAACGTACGGGAGCCAAAATGGGTGAATGAGGAACTACCCTTATGGAGCTTGGCCTATGACAACACTGAGGGAGGCGGTGCTCGGTGGGGAACCATGACGACCAACGCGCAAGAATGCGTGAACGGAGTACTTAAGGGCGTGCGACGTTTGCCATGTCTTCTGTGATCGAGCACACATTCCACCGTATGGTCAAGTATTGGCATAGGCGCCGTGGGGAATACCAGGGAATGTTGGCAGAAGGGAACGCGTATACGAAGTACTGTCAGAAATTAACCAAAGAATCTACGTCAAGTTCCGTCAGACACTACGTGCTGCCGTACGATGCGGCTAACGGGGTTTACGAGGTTAAGTCTGGTCCAAACAATCAGAACCGTAGCGGTAATAATAGCTACGTTGTTCGGTTCGATAGGCAGTCGAATCGTAAGGGACTTGCACATGCGGGAAGTTCCAGGGGTACAAGGTACCGTGCTCCCATGCTGTAGCTTGTTGCACATTTGCTGGTGCTAACTGGCAAAACTACGTCAGCCTCTTCTATCTGGTATCCAAGACCCAGCTAGTGTATGCTCAGTCATTCCAACCAATACTGGGTCCTAAAAACTGGATCCCACACACGGGCCTACCAGTGATCCCGCAACCTCATCTTCTTCGTGGCCAGGGTCGTCCACGACACTCTCGAATCAGAAACGAGATGGATTGGCGTGAGGAGGGTCGCCCAAGTAAGTGCAGGACATGCGGTCGCGTGGGTCATAATGCAAGGACATGTGGAAGGAGACGAGACAGTGCCGGGGCGTCTTCTAGTAATCAAGCGTGAAATAAAATAGTGTATCTGTAACATTTTTATCTCGGTTCGTTCAATAACAAAATGTTTTCAATTTCACCACTGTTTTTAATTTGAGTTTACATATTCCAAGGCAATGCAAACACTGGCCGTCACTCTAGGCATAGGCGATGTCGCCTGTGACATGGGCGAGATCGCCTGGGTCACGGGCGATATCGCCTATGCCACAACAGGGGGCAGTATGCATCATAAAACCCTCCTATCACCATACTCCAAACACACACCACTACTTTCAATTTTCGAATTCAGTTTCCATCCACCGCGGTCACACTATGGTGTTCACACATGGGGAAAGAAGTAGAGCTCGCGATAAAGGTAAAAAAACATGCCTTGTTTCCCCCGTCTACTTACGTTTTGCACTAATTACAATTGTTATTGTCGTGTAGTTTCAGTAGTTGATCGTATAATGTACAAGATGAAGAAACCTCAGGAAGACCTGTTCGAGTATGAGCTAAGTGAGGTGAATTGCTGGTGTGATTTGAGGGCAACAAGATCCATTCAACTGAAGGATCTCGAACCCTATTTTGGGTGTCCGCTTGAGAGGGAGGTATAAAGACTGGAATGATTTTCTTAATTTGTCACCTATCCCATTAATATTTCCTAACCCGCATGTTTCGTTGCCATTTTTTAAAGAACAAGGGTTGTGGTTATTTCGAAACATTGGTGGTTCGGGAGGCTGTGGACAAGATCAGAAGGGAGAAGGACAATATAATACGGGCGAAGGACAAAGAACTTGATCGAGCTAAGAGGGAGAGCCAAAGGGTCGTTAGGGAGAAGGACGAGATGATTCGACAACTGAACCAGAAAATCAAAGAACAACAAGAGCTTATGAATTTCATTATGAGAAACCCTCGGACCTGAACCGTGTTGGAACTGTTGTTTATGTAATTTTCGTAGTGAAGTTTGTTATAATAAAATGTGGCGCAGTAGTGTTCCATCCACATATAGATCGAAATGTTTGAATTTCATTGCAAAAACATTAACAACGAAAATGACATGAAAGTGCAAATCAGTAAAATCGATCACCATAGTACGACAAATAAATACTACAACAGCCGAAACAAGTACAATCGATGACCATAGTACGACAAATAAAAACAGTAAACCATAACATAAATCCAGAAACGAAAAACTGAAAATGTGAGTGTCAATGCCTCCGACCCCTCTGGCGTCTCTGTCGCTGCTCGTCCGTGTAGCAATCCCAACTGAACGTGGATGCAACCGCAGAGTCCCCAATAAGCCGGAGTAGATGAACCGATATCAAGTCTCCAGTCCGGTCAGCTAGTAGAATGGCGCCAAGAAGAACCCAAGTGTAGGCTCGTGCATAGCGGAGAACAACATCTGCTGGAGCTCCAGCCAGTAGACGATCAAACATTCCTTCACCCACGATATCTTCACTAATTGTCCCGTACAACTCCCAGCTGGGGGTCGGGCACCCAACAACTCCTCACATATGACACCCGGATCACGTCTGTCCACCGCTACGGTAACAGGAACTCCATCGATAGGAAGACCCGTAAGTACCTCAACATCCTCCAAAGTGATCGTCGCCTCGCCCGGTATCAGGTGGAATGTGTTAGTCTCTGGCCGCCACCTCTCAATCAATGCTGTGACGAGCTCCTTACACGGTGTGAAACCGAGTAAACGAACAACAGGGAGGAGTCGACACTCTTGCAAGAATGCCTCGTACTCTGAACTCCACTCTAAGCAAGAACTACGCTGTCGCAACTTCAGCGCCTTGCACGCATGAGGGTCACGCCACACTAAAGTAGCCCTATGCTTGTTCTCCCCCACAATAGAGAACAATCACCAGGTTGAGGCCTAACGCCCTCAGGA